>CM066572.1:20402500-20850000 GCA_033816785.1 Picus viridis
AACCTGCTTCTCGTTTCTGGGTTTGGGCTACTGTGAGTTTGTTTTCTGCTATGCTGGCTTCTGCATGCTTGGATTGGTGGAACCATTTTATCTTTGGCTTCTGCTGCTGCTTCTGCATTTTGCTGCATTTTTCAGCAAAGAGGCTAATTGTGCATTGTATAGTTTCCATTAAAACTCTCACCCCCGAATTGTGGGGGATTTTTTTATGCTACTTTCCCTCCCATCTGTGTGAGGGGTGGGGTGCTTGTGAGAGCAGGACAACTACTAATGCTAATAGATAGTGTACTATGCATTTCACTTGTTACAGAGAATTATTAAAGCTAAAACAGAAGACCACCAATAGAATTCAGTTTGTGCATATGACTGACCCCTCACATAGTTCCTTTCTAGGCTGAAATAACAGCCTGATTAACAGAACTCAAACCTCTGAATCGCTGACAGCTGTGGGGAAAATGTATCTTCAACTACAGAAATCAGCATTTTAGAAGACAAAATATAAACCTGTAACCTTGAATTTGATATTCATCTTTTTATGTATGTGAAGCTTTATTTTGGGTAATCAGGAATATTGAAAGAAGGTATGCTTGACCCCATAGTTATCCTTCAACTGGTGTCTCCCCATGGCTGGATCTACTTTTTTAACAGCTGCATCAGAGAAGCTTTATTCAGTGAGAAAATGTTTCTTTCAATTCCTGTTTTTCTGACTTCCTATGAAACTACGTATCTTTTTTCAAGCTAGCAAAGAAATGAAAAACTCATTTTGTTACATTCATATGATGGATCATTTCTTGACATGAGGGAATAGATGTATTTCAATGATAATCATATCAGGGCAATCTCCATTTCAGTTCTTGTACTCTTTGTGAATGTATATAACCCTGCAATCAACATTTTCAGATCTTGTTCTACCCAGCCTCCAATTTTCAAAAATTTTGATTGCCCAGTAGCTCCTTTTCAGCTTCCTGATTAAACATCTGCATACTTATTACCCCTAAATATCAGACCATATACTTAAGGGCTTCATTATGGATTTGTACTGTGAAACCTAAGGTAGATATGATTAGCAATCTATCATTGCCATAACACAAAACCGTAGACAGGGATAGCATGAGAGGGCTGGATAAGCAGTGGAGATGCACATGCGTAAGGATTTGATCCAGGTGTGGTTTAAAGAAGAAGAAACATGCCCTTGATAATGATAATTTGAAATACGATCCTTTGAAATGTTTAGACCCAGGTTACAAAGAGATGGTTATATTGGAGGCATTACTGTCCACCAGCTTTTAAAAAACCCCTAAACCAACAAAACCCCAACCCTCAAATATACAAAGTCCGCCAACATCTCTTTCTTTGACCTCCCATCCTCCTTGAGATATTTGCCGTTGAGCTGAAAGTTAACAAGTAAGTCAAGAGTACCTGACCGAATCTGTGGAACTACAAATCTACTGTCAACTTTCTTGATCATAGCATAGAGGAATATATTAATTTTCTAGTCTGCTGAGATTAAAATGTACATGAAAAGTTATAAAATTATATCATCACTAGAACTTCTGTATGTGGCCATCATATGCAACCGCTTGCAATTGCATGCAGTTGAACTAAGTGCACAGCAGACCACTGAAACACCTATTCTGGCCTCCTGCCATCAACATCATAAGCCTCAGTCTGCATCCCCTGTCCTCAAGTCCTTCTCTCTTTCTCTTCTTCTTTCTCTCCTTCTCACTCTCTTTCCTCAATAGAGTCAAATAGAGTATTTGGGTTAGCTTTGGTACTGCTGTGCATATACCTCATTATATTCAGTTTCGCTGTTATTTGGGAAAAAACATATCTGAGAAATAGGGAGATATACCTTGCAACATAGCACAATGCCCCCAGAGATAAAAGATTTCTGGAGAGAAAATGGAAATAAACTACTCAAAAATAACTTCACTTACAGTGGCCAAAAAATAAAAATAATAAGAAAAAAATGAGATGCATTAAAAAGTAAGGAAGGATTTTAAGAAAAAAACCCTTGAGCTACACTATTACAAGCAGCAATTTATCATTTCATCACTGTCTAGTGACACAGCTATCCTGGCTTGAGTGAGGAATGGGAAAGTTAAAAGCCTGAAGATTCTATGCCTGGGTGTGTTTTCTTTCTTTAATTTTTGTTTGATTGTTTATTTTTTATTAGTTTGGTCTGAATAGAATAGAATAAACCAGGTTGGAAGAGACCTTCGAGATCATCATGTCCAACCTATTATCCAACACCACCTAATCAACTAAACCATGCAACCAAGAACCCCATCCAGACTCCTCCTAAGCACCTCCAATGATGGTGACTCCACCACCTCCCGGGCAGTCCATTCCAATGGGCAATCACTCTCTCTGAGTAGAATGTCTTCCTAACCTCCACCCAGTCTGGTTTGGTTTGGTTTGTTTCTTGACTGGTTTCTGGCATCTTTTATGTCTCTTATTTTTCATTATTTTTTAGCTTTCAGGGTCTGTGTAATGTGTATAGGTACTAATAAATTTTATGCTTAATCCCTTATTAGGTCATTTAGGCCAAGATGCAATGTAGCTGTGTCCTTTTTATTTTATTTTGGATAAGATTATTTTGGATTCAGAATAGAAGCATTTAATGCATTTTTCCATTTCCTGTCCTGAGGTACATAAGCAGCTTTATTCATTGAGAGCACAAGAGTGGAAATAGAACTGCTGTAAAGGAAAGTAGCATCCTGGCCCATAAAAGCAAGGGGCTTCAGTGAATCTAGGCCAGGCTTCAGTAAGCCTAGGCTAGCTAACAGTGCTCGCTTTTGTTCTTGATGGGTTAGGGCATTGAGTCCATCATCAGTAAATTTGTGGACGACACCAAGCTGGGGGCAGGAGTTGATCTGCTGGAGGGTAGAGAGGCTTTGCAGAGGGACCTCGACAGGCTGGACAGATGGGCAGAATCCAACGTCATGAGATTTAACACATCCAAGTGCCGGGTTCTGCACATTGGCCACAGCAACCCCATGCAGTGCTACAGGCTGGGGTCAGAGTGGCTGGAGAGCAGCCAGGCAGAGAAGAACAGGCCAAGCCAGGCGGCCAAGAACACCAATGGCATCCTGGCCTGCATCAGGAACAGTGTGGCCAGCAGGAGCAGGGAGGTCATTCTGCCCCTGTACACTGCACTGGTTAGGCTGCACCTTGAGTACTGTGTCCAGTTCTGGGCCCCTCAGTTTAGGAAGGATGTTGACTTGCTGGAACGTGTCCAGAGAAGGGCAACAAAGTTGGTGAGGGGTTTGGAACACAAGCCCTATGAGGAAAGGCTGAGGGAGCTGGGGTTGCTTAGCCTGGAGAAGAGGAGACTCAGAGGTGACCTTCTTGCTGTCTACAACTACCTGAAGGGAGGTTGTGGACAGGTGGAGGTTGGTCTCTTCTCCCAGGCAATCAGTACCAGAACAAGATGACACAGTCTCAGGCTGTGCCAGAGGAGGTTTAGGCTGGATGTTAGGAAGAAGTTCTGTTCAGAGAGAGTGATTGCCCATTGGAGTCGGCTACCCGTGGAGGTGGTGGAGTCACCTTCATTGGAGGTGTTCAGGAGGAGACTTGATGGGGTGCTTGGTTGCATGGTTTAGTTGTTCAGGTGGGTTGGATTGGTTGATGGGTTGGATGCAGTGATCTTGAAGGTCTCTTTCAACCTGGTGTATTGTATTGTATTTTACGGTATATCAAACAGGTAGCTGGCATTGTTAAAATCATTGCCTTCGTTAACAAATTTACTGCTGGGAGGTCTATGACAATCTTTATTTAAGGTAAATATGACAGATATTTTTCTTGTGCTATCCTACTGATCATGGAGAAGTAAAAAAGAGTTAATATATAGATCACTCTGAATGTCCTGGAGATGAATTGAAGTTATTTATAAGGGTGTCATGAAATGGAAATTTATCTGTTTTATACTGCTACACACCTTTTTTAAAAGATAAATTACAAACCTAAATTATTAGACTGCATAATAATGAAATGATCTTCATGTTTGCAATGGAGTAGTGCTATAGGAATTCAACAATTCTGCTGAAATGCTTTTGAGAGCATTGTTAAAAAATTTAAGACTAATCTCATCGTTATGGATAATGGGAGGTGGGCACGAAAGAAGGGAGCAGATGGTGTTTATTAAGAGAATAGAGTTTCCATCTAGTGACTTCTAGGGACCTATAATGCATTTCTTTCAACAATATTAAGAAAAATGGGTAGCTGATCTCAGGATTATTGAAGCATGTAGATCAGAAACGCTAGTAGGGTTTAAATGCACCAAGATGTGATGCTAAAAATAATCTGGGCAGTTGTTATAGAGCAAGAGAATATGAACAAATAGGATAATCTATTTTTAGCTCTTTTTCATGCTAGAATTAAAAAATGTGGCTACACATAATCTAAATCTTGAATTTAGATAAAATTAATGAAATGCTAGCTGTATGAAACTAATGCTACTACTACTGTGACAGTTTTAGGTCTCTGTAAAAGGTCCATTCAAAAAGTGTTTGCCAGGTTTGAGTTGTAAAAGCCTGATTGAATGAAGCAAGTGAGGAACTTAGTGCTGGCAGCTGGAGCAGGCCATGCGCTTAGAGCTGGGTGGATGTGGAGGGCAGTTCTCTGTATCTTCTCTGAACCAGGTATGCATGTATCATTCATAAGTAGACTTCCAGCTGTTTTTTCCAGTGGGTCAAAGTTCCAGGAATAGGGATGAGGTATCAGGTAGTTGGATGATCCATGCTGGGCAAGTGTGTATGTGCTGCTGTAGAAAGCATAAGACTGGACCAGCTGGTGCATAGGGGACCTGTGGAGTAGGTAAGAAGGCTTGGGATCTGGGCAGATGTTCTAGGCAGACAGACACATTGTGCTGGTACTTGTGAGACCTTTGAATGATTTTGTGCTTGTGAACTTGGACAGTTTCCTGTGCATGTGTGCACTAATGACTTCCTGTGTCTTCAAGCTGAAGTGAAGACTTGGCTGCTGGTGGTTTTGTTTTGTGTGAGCCTTGTACATAGATATTGTTTAAGGCAGCGCCTTATCTGTAGCAGTCTATAGCCAGTTATATATATGTGTCTGGGTTTCTCAGGAATATACTCTCAACTATGCAACTGGTTAAACCTGCAAATGGGAAAACATCAGCAGCTTCTACTGGCCTTAGTCAGACACCCACAAATCTTGAGGCTGGGCTTCTGTAGCCAAGCAAGTGAAAATTCCAGCTCCCAGAGCCACTTATAAATAACATTGCCTCATATCCCTTATATGTCATGTGGATTTATCAAGCAAAATTTGCCCTTGGAAAGTCTGTGCTCATTATTCCCAATTACCTTTGTCCTTTTGGTGTTGGAAAATGGATTGCAAAAGTGTACTTCTCAGGCTACTTACAGGAACTGAGGAAAGGCTGGCTAAGTATATAGTGCCTGTGGTGATCTGTCTAGTCAGGAAGGACTGCCACTGATTTTCACTGATTTTCATCGGTTACAGACGGCAGCTTTTTTCCTATGTTGTCCATTGTTGTTTTCCCCACTTACCACTGTGTCTGCATTTTTCCCAGTCATTTTTTTGCTGCTAACATACTTGTACAAACTCTTTTTATAAACCAAAACATCTCTCAGTAGTGCTAGTCCCCCTTGGACTTTGGACTTATTCATTTTGTCCCTAAGCACTTAAGCAACACTTTTATACTCTTTTCCTCTTGTCTATCCTTTTCTTCTATTTTTGTTTTTCTGTCAGTACTTTGCATTTTAGTTCATTAAGAAGCTCCCTTGTTAGCCTCATGAGTCATTTGCCAAAGTGCTCTTGCCCTTAAAAGAGTTGGTTGTCTTAAAAAAAACCCAAACATCTGTCTCTCTGCCTACCCTTTCTCCCCATAATTGCTTCCCAGGAGATTCTGCCTAACAATTCCCCAAATAAATCCAGATGTGAGGTCTTAAAGTTTAGCGTTCCAATTTTTCTACTTACTTCTCAGCCTTCTGTATAATCTTGGGCTTGATTTTCTTTTATTCTACCCTGTAGTGAGGTACCTATCCTCTGAGAAGACTATTTTTAAAGGCCCTTCTTTTGAGGTAAGAGAGTCTATTTGTGATTACGTTCTTCTTTGCCTTGATTAGGTGCTTTCATTTCTTCCCAGCAGTCCTACTTCATCTTCAGATGAAGTGCCATGATTAAGGAAGCCAAAACATAGGAGACAACTGTGCAGCTAGGCATTTGTTTGCTGGATGCACGTGCTCATAGCCAGAGCTTATTTCCTAACCAGAAGGACTGAGAAGGATATCACAGAATCACACAGAATCACCAAGGTTGGAAGAGACCTCAAAGATCATCAAGTCCAACCTGTCACCACAGACCCCATGACTAAACCATGGCACCAAGTGCCACATCCAATCAACATCATGTCAGATCATATCCCCGTCACTCTTCCCTTCAGAATCCTATACCAACCTTTGATGTGTTTAAGGTTTCCCTTAGCCACATTATTACCACTCATGTGGGTGAATAGCAAGAAGTAGCAGGTGTGGAGCTGAACAAACACCGGTTGTTCTTTGAAATGATGGATCTGGGCTCAAGGGAAAAAGTGTGCCATCTAAGATTACAGGTCTGGCTTACAGACAGAGGACTGTCCTGTGCAGGAGGGAGCATCTAACCAGTAGTACCTCTCCAAGGCTCAGTTAATACTTCTATGTCACTTCATTAACAGTATTCAGAGTACAATTAAAGATTATTCCTACTCCCGAGGATTCACCATCTTATTTTAGTGATATATGTGTTGAAATCATCTAGATACATTTTTCTCCCTTGTTCATTCATTTGCAAAATAACATATTTGTAGGCAAAAACCCTCATGCACAGGTGCTTGATTACAGACTAAGTGTTTTATTCTATCATAACTACCAGCTGGACTTCAATTGTTGTCTGCTAGATGCTAAATTCTCCTTGATGAATCTTAAATAATAAAGCTAATTGATTAGACAGCCACAGAATCATGCACAATTTTGTTCCAGGCAAAATAAATGGAAATACATTCATCTGTTTTAACATGTGCAAAAAAGTCATTATCTGAAAATTAAACAAAAAAAAAAACCACCCATGAGCAACCTATCATTTCTTTTGCCTTAAGAAATATATCATTATTGGAAGAAAAAAATAATCTCTTCCTTAGTCTGGACAAAATCCACTTACTATTTCAATGTTCTGTTAAATTTTTGTCTTGCAGAATAATGTTGTTAAATAAGCCGTATTTGTCAACCTGTTGTACTGTAATTTATCATTTTGATGTGTGTCTTACATTGAAGTTTAATTAAGACAGTGATTAATTTGAGATCTTAATTATATGTCAGCCTTACTTCAGTACTTTTCTCATACTTCCACTGTCATTTTTCATGGAAAAAAAAAATAAAATTAATATACACTGCAAATCTTGAAAGAAATTCCCCAAGAGGTTCTGAGGTTTTCTTTGTGACAATGTGGACTGTCATATTATTAAGATAAGTGCAATACCCTGACAAAAGCAAATCTTAAGGCAATTTAATTTAAGATTGACATTTTGATCCCTTGTCTAGACAAGGAGTGATAACTGTAATCCAATATAGGTGAAAAACAGTATTGTGGAGGAACTAATACACTGTTCATTAAAACACCAAATTAAATGCAGCTCTGTGTTTATAAGCAGTTGCTTCCTTCATTCTTTTCCTAGGTTACAGCTCAATTACATTTTTATGCAGTAGTACACACTGGCAGAATGAAATATCCATAAGGTTCATAACAGTGAAGCTACTACTAGGTGACGCTTCTACCCCTTGAACTACATGGCTGAGTCATTCAACCTGCATTTGATACTTGATGGAATATTGGCTTTGATTTGTGGTAGTTTTGATAGAAATTCTGTATCAGTATTATCAGAACAGGTTCATTATGCTCAGCATGCAGTCCTTTAGTCAGGAGGAAATTCTGCAGGTGAAGAGGTTTATTCATGATGTGAACATGCATCTCAGTAATTTAGAATTGTAACCTAAGGACAGAGTAATTATGTCTTAGATTTTCAAAGGCTGTCTTTTTTCACATGTTAAATTTATAGTTTACATTTGGACACAGACCTGTAAGATACACTGTTGAGCATTTAGTAGCATCCACTAAGTAGAATACAAATTGTGTGACATGTAAAATGCTTGGAAATAAGTGAACTTCTTTCTTTTTTAAACATCAGTAAATTAAACATTCAGTTATGTCAGTCTCTGACATAATGGATTCTTGATAATGTTTTTCTTAATCTAAACCCCTAGAAGTTTACATGCTTTCAAAACACCAGTTTATTATATTTAGAGTGTTTTTAAACAGCATTATCAGAAAATAATGTCCATGAAGTTCATCATCTAAAGTTTCTCTGCAGAATCCTTATACCTTCTTTGCTTTTGGCTTTCATCATACATTCTGTAGTTCCATAGAATCAATAAAGTTGGAAAAGACCTCAAAGATCATCAAGTCCAACCTGTCCCCCAACATCGCATGACTACTATTCCATGGCACCAAGTGTCACGTCCAATCCCTTCTTGAACACCTCCAGGGAAGGTGACTCCACCACCTCCCTGGGCAGCACATCCCAATGGCCAATAACTCTCTCTGTGAAGAACTTTCTCCTCACCTCGAGCCTAAACTTCCCCTGGCACAGCTTGAGACTGTGTCCTCTTGTTCTGGTGCTGATTGCCTAGGAGAAGAGACCAACCCCCTCTTGGCTACAACCTCCCTTTAGGTAGTTGTAGACAGCAATAAGGTCTCCCCTGAGCCTCCTCTTCTCATCTGAAGGGGACAGACCTGATATCAGAAAGCAATCCTACTGCTTCTGTATAAAAAAATAGAAGACTGGAAGACATATTTCTTGTATAAGTAAAGATGAAATTAAAGCATGAGAATCATAAATATTTAATTTAAAAAAATTAATTTAGCACTTACTTTAAGATGTTTATAGACCAGTAGTGTTGTAAAATAATAAAACGCTATGTCATCATTAACTATTGCACAGTTGTTTACTTGTCACAAGCAATAAGAACCTGTTTTGCTGAACAGGAATCATCTTCATATGGAAATATTTTCTGCTTGTATCCACAATTTTGCTCTGTCATACCTAAAATACATTCCATCTTTGTGTGTGTGGGGGGGGTGTTTGTTGTTGTTGTTTGGTTTGGTTTGGGGTTTTGGTTTTTTTTTTTTTTTTTTGAGGAAGATCATAATATAAAAGGAAGCCAAAGCTAAGCATTGGTAAAACAGATTTGGCTATAACTCTGAGATGATACAAAAACTCTCATAGTGCAGGAGTTTCCATTTTGGTTAATGGACCAAGACAAATAAGCATTGCATTAGAGAAGTTTTCAGAGTGATAACCATCAACTTGGTAAGACAGAACTAGAGAGCAGGTAAAGGAATTGATAAAAATATAGTGGAGAGACTGTTATTTGAATTTGAGTATTAAATGTCATTATTGCTTTTTAGGTGCCCTGGACTTAGTCTGGTCTCCAGCCTCATGTTCCTTTTCTCCCTCTCCGTTTGCTCACTGTAGCACTCATAAGGCTATGTAGGAGGCATACATTCATGTGGATAAAAACATATAATTTTGTTGCCTCTGTATTATTACCTCATTCATTTCTCTGGTTCTGCCTGCTGCACGGCTTGCAAATAGTAGCAGCAACCCAAGCCATGAATGAGGTACATACAGCTGATGGCACAAAAACATTGCTCCTTTGACAACAGCCCTGTTGCTTAATTTAAAACACTTATCAAACTACATCTTGATGCAAGATGTTTAATGCAGAATGACAATAGGAGATTATAACAGTTTTACAGTAGGAAATTGTCTAACCACTTGTCTGCATTTTTATTTTCTGCTAGTAGATTTACTGAATGCACAAACCTGACACTCTTTAGAAGAAAATGCACCACAATATCTTGGATTCCCAGGATTATTTTGTGTTGCAAATGCTCCAAGGAGCAAGTTTGTCATATTTGGACTTGGTTCTTTTATGAAAGTACTGTGCAGAGTGCCTGTCATATTTACTTGAATCCAATTTGATCACTATGCAGACTTCAAAAGATACCCCCCAAATTAAATATGAACTACAGATTGGAAATAGTTACAAAAGAGAAACTTAAGAAGCTGAAATCTTAACATACATATAGCTTTTTTTTTTTCCTAGGCTGCTTCAATTTTCCTTGAGATTTAGGTCTCTTCTTTTTTTTTTTTTTTTTTAAATTGCAAACTCTGCCCCCAAGACCCTTCAGTTCTAAGGCTGGCTTTCCCATGTGAAGTGTTTCAGACTGTACTTTCACTTGTCCCTTCTAAGGGATGGAGTTCCTTGCTTCTGTCTTTGTATTTTAGAACTCCATTCAAGTTCACTTATTTGATAGATGATATGTCCTGAATTTATAATAATCATGATATTCATTACTCTTTATTTCCAGTACTATCTTTGGCATAAATGCAAACAAAAAGGGAAAAATACTGCCTTATTTTCTGGGATTGATTGTCCTTCTTGGGAGACTCTTTTAAATTGTCATTTTAATTTCTATTGCATTTTTTCTTTAGCTCATTTCTTTAAGCCAAGTACACTTATCTAATAGGCAACAGTTTTAAAGTCTTTTTTATAAATCCTACCATATGTGAGAGGTTAAGTTATCAGAATTCACCTCATGGCTTCCAATATATATTAAAGTGCTGGTTGTGTTGATATCCTGTATTATCATTGCAGACTACTCATACAGAAGAGGGCAGAGATAATTCCAGAGTAGTGTCCCATTTCTTTTCCCACTACTGTTTAGAAAGTGAACACAGATGTCTTGTACATACAGGTGTATAGATAAACCATACCTAGCCAAAACTGTACCACAAAGGTGTGGGGAGATGACGTACAGCAAGACAAATGATAATATTTGTATTTTTCACCCTGTTCCTGAGTACTTTTCATGAGTTTAAAGGCCCTTATTGTCACATGAATGCAGTTGACATGGTAGAAACCTAAGTACTCATGACATTATTGCTATTCATGCTTTCAGGTCACATCTATTGTCCTGCAAGCAGATGAACATCACATTGCCTCTGTGGGCTACCCAGGACTCTTAATTGATAGGACAACTGAAAGGCCACAGTATATTTAACTTTCCCTTATCTGAACACTAGGATGAGTCAAAAATTCTTCCATACTGCTACCCACAACAAATTTGTCTGCACATTTCTGTTATTTGCATGTGGACTTTTGTTGTGATTTTAGCCTGATTGCAACATGGTGTGTTGGGTTGCAATTACCCCCTAACTAATTTGGAGAAACTACCCCCAAAAATAGACTAGCTCACTTTGGGATGGAAGCAAATGAAGCTATATTTACAAGGAAATTACAATCTAGATATATGAAATGCAATGAAAATGTACAAAATATACTTTATTTATTTATTTATTTTTGCAATTTATAAAACACACAGAAACTCCTCAGATGTCCATGAACAGATACAGGGGGACTGTCCACCTTCTCCTCCACTCCCTCCTTCCCCTCCCCTTTTGACAGTAGTCAAAACAGGTACCCTGGCAAGGCCAAGGAAGAGACAGAGCAAGAAGTTGCAAGCAGAAGTGACAGAAGAATAAGAGAGAGAACAAACTGCTTATGGCACTACTCTATATCCCCATTAGCAAGCCAATGAATTATATAGACCTTATCATTATTTTTCTTTTGTATCCAGTGCTTTTTCTTTTTACTTTCAGTCTTTGCAGTCATGAACCAAGCTAAAGTTCCCTCTTCAAACAGTAAAACAGAGGCAAAACTACTTTTTAGCATATTTCTGAATTTCTCCATTTGTTTGCAAGTCAGAGGCAAGGAAATTCAACACAGAATGTGAAAAATACTGTATTTAGGAGCAGTGTAAGTATTGCTCCTAATTAGGTGCAACAGACTGGTCATCAACTCAAAGTCACTTCTTTTTTTTTTTTTTTTTTTTTTTTTTGTGCAGCACAAATTTGATCTGTTTATTTGGTATTCTTTATGGCTGCATCCAGATGTTCAAAGAGTAGGTTTGCTAGAGGGCAGTGCCGTTAGGGTTTTGAATCAAATCAAAGATTTTATTTCAAGGCCTGAGTTATAGACCCTTCTTATCTTTCCATTAGATTTCATAAGATACATCTAGTGTTGATTTTCACAAGACAGAGAAGGTCATCTTCAGGGGAAAATAAACCCATAGGTTTCTTGTAATTCTAGTCAGACTCTTTTGAATGCTCTTCTTTCTTCAAACTCTCACAGATATGCTACACTGACTTGTAAGAGAAAATTAATGTATTGGGAACTCTTAATCTCATGTCATTCCTTGGGACCTAAAATCATCTTTTAGGTTAGTGATTTATTTTAGGAAAACAGCAATCTGTAGTGAAATAGAATTTTCACTTCTTGTAGTATAATAAAAGGTAAAAGCCTCAGCTGCTTGCTATAGAAGTCAAGTTCATCCCAGAAGCAATGGTAGCATAATGGCCTGCACCAACAGAACTCTAGTCAGTAAATTGGGGGAAGTAGTTATTTACCCTTCCTCAGATGGTGACAAATTGCAGTAGTTATTTACCCTTCCTCAGATGGTGACAAATTGCAGTAGTTATTTACCCTTCCTCAGATGGTGACAAATTGCAGCATGTTCAGGGAAGAGCCACCATGAAGCAGTTTCCATCCTAGGAGAGGCTAAGGGAGATAGGCTTCCTCAGCAGCAGAAGAAATGACTGGGAGCAGAAAGGTGTCAGAGCATTCTTCAAATACCTGCAAGGAACCTAATAAGAAAGGAAACAAAGTAATAAACTTCATTTCTTATTTTAATGTGAAAATCAAATGTGCTTTCCTAAAGAAATTATTTCCATCTAAATGCAGAGAGATTTTGGAGCTGGCCTGAAGTACATCCAATTAAGTGTAATTTATTATTAGAGATCAGCAAGGGCTGGAAGACATGGAATAATAAACTGAGGGTCACGCTGTCCCTTGTTCAGTGGGGCACAGTTCAACAGAGGATGGGAGCAAAGCCACAGGCTGCTAAAAGGGTTCATCCATGGAAACATGGCAAACAGTGGTCAAACAGGATGCACCCAGGGAGTAAAAAGAAATGAGATCAAGGTTAGCCTAGAGACTACATAACAATATAGGGCTGAGTCTATGTGGGATCTAAGCTCCCTACAGAGCAGTGCCAAGGCATCCATCCAGCAGACATCTGGACACTAACTGACAATCCTAGAGTGCTGCTGCACCAGAGGACTGCCCCAGGTGTTGCTTCAATAGGAATCCTGGGCCCATGAGCAAGGATGAGGTTCCCAGGTGAGGATAATCAAAATCTATTTCTGATCTCAGCACCTTGATATTTATTCTTTCAGGTTATTGAAAGATATTTGTACTTCATGTACATATGTAAATTTCTTGTTTTGAGCTGTGATTGCTGTGTGGAGACCCTGGTTTTTCACTAGGTATTTTGTTCTTGAAAACTATAACTAAGCAGACATGCTCTGTTGATCTTTACTACCTGGTTAATTATTTATATTTCTGAACCAATAGGTCAAAAATACTTTCATGTGAAGTTCCATAGGACTAGAACTTCTATAATTTTAATGTGTTAACCACTATCTTCAAAATACTTCATAAAGTATGATGAAGTGTTTGCATCATTGGATGAAGGCATTTAGAGCATTTAAGTTGAACTCCTAAATTGTCCTCTGTAAAGGAACTTTTTTTTTTTTAATTAATTTTGTGGGAAACATTTGTTTCTTAACTTTGAGAAACAAAATGGGAACCTGGCTGTAGACATCACAGTTATGTTTTCATTTTAGTAGCAAATTTGTCAAAAGAGTTCAGTATTTATCTTTGCTGTTAGAGTGGTCCTCAGAAAACCAATTGAAAAATTCCTTTGTCTGCATGTGCTCCACTCTGAGACTTGAAAGCTTATATAATTGTTTAGTTTGTTTTTTCATTGCATGACATTCAGGGGAAGTTGAGGCTCGAGGTGAGGAGAAAGTTCTTCACTGAGAGAGTTGTGAGCCATTGGAATGTGCTGCCCAGGGAGGTGGTGGAGTCACCATCCCTGGAGGTGTTCAAGAGGGGATTGGACGTGACACTTGGTGCCATGGTGTAATAGTTATGAGGTCTTGGGTGACAGGTTGGACTTGATGATCTTTGAGGTCTCTTCCAACCTTGGTGATTCTGTGACATGATCTTAGGCACAAAAATGTACATATAGAGGCTATGTTGTATTATTGTATTGTATTGATGATCTTTGAGGTCTCTTCCAACCTTGGTGATTCTGTGACATGATCTTAGGCACAGAAATGTACATATAGAGGCTATGTGGCATTTCAGTCAGTGAGAATATTGCACAATGGTAATTTCTGGTTATTAAAGCATCTTCTAAATTTGATGCAATTGCCATCAAGTGCAAGCAAAACTTGTCATTGATACTGACAGTGACATTCATTTTCTTTTTTTTTTTTTTTGTAAATGTAATTATGCCATTTTGTCATCTGGTGAAATGAAATTTAGTGAATTGTATTTCAGATATTTAAAAATGTCATCAAGTTACATGTCACTCTTCAAAGATGTGCAAAACATATTTCCTACTCCTGAAAGGTTTGCAAGTTAAATGTGTTACAGACCATACACAAGACAAAGGGCTAAGAGAGTCTATTTCTACTTCAAGTTTGTAAACCTTGATTAAGTGCCTAAATTACATTGCTGCTACAAAATACCTTCTTGAATGCTCATTTCTCCTGGAGTAGAATTAGCATGAGCAATTAAATTAATTAAATTTCCATTAACTAAAGCTGCATAAACTCAATACAGAAAACTATTTGCGTATTTTCTGCTAATTTTAATGGCCAACTACCAATTCTGAAAAACATCAGGTAGTTAAGTGGTTATTGCTATCAATTAAAGACTTGTGCCTTGCTCTCTGTGAACATCATGTTTTCTAGTAAGTGTTCATCAACTTTAACAAATCATTGAAAGCTTATTGGCAGAACTTCCTTGTTTGGTAAACAGAGTGTTTTAAACAGAAAAAAGAGGAGGGGGGAGGAAATCTAGTATATAGTCTAAAGTAAACCTCAAATTGAATATTGCTTTATTGTGTTTGCTTGCTTACTTTATTTATTTAAGAATGGTCAACCATTCTGTGACTTACCAGATGGCAAACTTATGTTGTCATTGCTTTATTTCAAGCAAGAAAGTCTCTGAAACTCATAGTACTGTCACTCTAAAATCTGCTGTAATATTAGAGAGATCTAAATTGTGAGAGCTTGACTTCACAGTCTGAATCAGGAAAGTAAAGAGGTTCTTAGAGAGATTGAAAGATGACAAAAGGATATAATATCTAGTCTTATCAAAGAGTCTCGACTAGTGAGAGAGTTGTCATTGAACTGAAACTCCAAAAAAGATAATTGGATTACTCTGATCTTGAAAGAGTGCTCTACAGATAATTAGAATGGAAGAAGTCTGCAGATTGTAGGGGGAAAAAAATAATTAAAAAGAACTCTCCAATTGATTTGTTTAAATTTTAAAATGGAAGAGAGGAATTTAAGTCTTAGATGAGTAACTCATCTTCCAAATGAGATTCAGAGTCATCTATGGAAATGTAAAAATGATTTCTCATATAGAAGAACCAGATGCAGTAGCTGAACAGGGGAATTCCTTGGACTGATTAGAAAACACCTTGTGGAAAAAAGACTGAAATTTGAACAGACACTCTGCTTTCAAATTTAGCTGAATTCAAACCAGGCACTTATTCAAGGTCCAGACTATGGGAACTTGCTAATTAACTCGGTACCAGATACTCTGTAGTAGCTATCTCACAACCTAGGTGTTGCAGCTGTTTGCATGTATGGACAATTAGATATTTATGTCATTAAGGATTTCAATATACTCTTTTCCAGGTAATTATTCAAAGAAGCTATAAAGTTTGCTTCCCTTTGTCAGCAAAACTTTTACCACTTGGGTATTATTTTACATTTTATTTTATTTTTTCAACTTCAGTTTAAAGTACAGAATATTTTGACATTCACAAGTCTGGTGTAAATATGAATTTTTAGAGCAACATGACTTTTGAGTCTATGATCATTGGTTACAGTTCTTTCCTGTATGGTGCTCTGTAAAAGGTTGGGGCTGGGCTGGCTGCTAGACAAATGATGGATGCCGGATGTGGAAAAAATACTAAATGCTACTATAACGTATTCCGTTATTTTAATTTATTTTTTCTTTTAAAGTGTTTTAACCCTGCTATAAATGTAGCATTTAAATGTTTTTCATAAGCAGCATAACACACAATAATTGACTGTATTCAGATATATTTTATTTTAAAATTTATTTTTCCAAAATAGATGTTTACCACATTCATGAAATTCTCTGTGAATTCGGATAATCCTTCACGTGTTGTCTTTATAATAGATGAATTTTAGTCTAATTTTTCCCCTCCTGGAATTTAGTGAATAAATGTAATAAGTAGAAGCTGGAGGTGCTGGAACGTGTAGAGAAAAGGGCCATGAGGATGATCAGAGGGCTGGAGCTGCTCTCCTATGAGGACAGACTGAGGGAGTGGGAGCTATTCAGTTTAGAGAAGAGAAGGCTCTGAGGAGACCTTCTTGTGGCCTTCCAGTATCTGAAGAGGGCTACAAGAAAGCTCGTGAGGGACTTCTTAGCGTGTCAGGTAATGATAGAACTAGGGGGAATGGAACATAACTAGAAAAGGATAGATTCAGATTGGATGTTAGGAAAAAGTTTTGCACCATGAACGTGGTGAAATACTGGCACAGGTTGCTCAGGGAGGTGGTGGAAGTCTCCTCCCTGGAGGTTTTTAAGGCCAGGTTGGATGTAGCTCTGGGCAACCTGATCTAGTGTGAGGAGTCCCTGCCCATGGCAGGGGTTGGAACTGGATGATCCTTGAGGTCCCATCCAACAATTCTATTATTCTATGAAGTGATAAAAATGAAAAAAAATGCAATAGACATTAAAACCTTCATGGGAAACTCGCTACTGCGGCTAAAAAGATGGCAATATTAGAAAAATGAGGGGCTTTGTGTCTGCACAGAGCCTCCCATCCCAAGTATGTATAGAACAGGTGGGACCCAAGACACTTTTGGAATTTAATTTTGGAGTTTAATTTTTGAAACAGTGATATTTTTTAAATAACCTCTACACTGTCTGTAACTGCCAGCTTGGCTGCCATAGACAATCTAGAGGATTCTAGGTCACTTCTCTGCTGTGAGCTGTTGAACAGAAGCTTTGAATTAGAAACGCTTCTTGTCAGCATTTCTGCTGCCTGCGACATAACAACAGCAGCCAAGCTGGTAAGACACTATATAAATAGTGTAGGAGGAATTGTGTAGGTCCTTTCAGTTTTCAAGAGTCTCAGGCCTTTGGCTTTAGGGCAGACTGGTATTTTTATTTTCTATGATCTGTTTGTATGGATGGCAGAGGAGCTGTTATGTCTGGGAACACTTACTCAAGCTGACAAATTCTGATAGAAATGGATTTCTAAAAGAGATTGGATATTGAGCTCCCAGTAGTCTATAAAATCTGCCCCATTTTGCCTTCCAACTTCTTTAACTAAAGTGAGGAGAACAATATTGATATGCAAGGTTTATGACAACCTCTTGTTCACGAGTATATTACTTTTGCCCTAACCTCTTATTTCAATTAAAAGCAGGCTTTCAGTTGGTATGTCCTTCCTATCATTTCCACTAGCACAGTGTGGTTAAGATTGTGTGAAGAACTTGAGGTGGTAATTGAGATGCATCATATAAAGCTTTCTAATATAGTAGCAAGGTAGAAATGTAAATATCACCTATGTGCACAGCAATCTCCTTTTCAGTCTTAGTGGTTTATTTAGACTATACTTGTCTGGAATAGTCTCTTTTTAAAGGTGACTAGGGAGGAATTCTACTTATATTCATCAGTTATGGTGATAGACACTTTGACAGAACAGCATTAGTACAATAAACTTAAAGCAAACTGTGGAAGTGATATTTTAGCAGAAATACAGGAGGACACAGTCTCAAGCTGTGGAGGGGGAAGTTTAGGCTTGATCTTAGAAAGAAGTTCATCACAGAAAGAGAGATTGCCCATTGGAATGGGCTGCCTAGGAAGGTGGTGGGGTCGATGTCCCTGGAGGTGTTTAAGAAAAGCCTGGATGAGGCACTTGATGACATGGCTTAGTTGATTAGCTAGGGTTGGGTGATTGGTTGGACTTGATGATCTTGGAAGTGTCTTTCAACCTGGTTGATTCTGCGAAACAAAAGAAGACATGATCAAGAGTAAATAAACATAGGCTGCATGCAGTTTATTTTCCGTTTGTCCTGCTTCTGAATTGCAGGGGTTTTATGTTTTGTTATATCTGGAACCAATCAATTCTGCCTGTAGGTTCTAGCATCGCTGCCTATGAAGTGCAGCTGAAGGCAGGAGTAAAATCTGCCCTGTGATTTGGAGTCACTGACACAAGTTAGGATGACCAAATGGTTCCTTTTGTTTGAACAGAAATGTACATCAGAATATTCAACAATCAATATCATGGTAAAAAAATCTTTGCTTCTACACCTCAAATTATGAGTCTTACCACCGAATACCAAAAGCGAGAAAATATCCCTAATGCAAGCTGGCAGCTTCCCGGTGCTTCAGAGGACTGCAAGTCTTAGAGTAACTTCTTGCCCTTGGTACGTTTGTACAGCTCCAAATTACTTTAATGTGAATTTTATGGGTGAATTGAAGGCATAATTATAGCTTAATTGTCCTGACACTTGCGCTGTTTATAACTTCTGCTGCACAGAAATAACATCAACAATATAGTAAGTTAAATGCATGTTAATAGTAATAAATTACATAAGAAGACAACAACTTCTGGTATGTAAATCAGCTTGTTACAGGAAAGGAGACTAGAAAAATATCTAGGTCATATCTATTGCATCTATTGTATTTTGTACCTTTTCATGAATGCTCTCAGTACCAGTTTTTTTATTATATTTTAATTATTTTGTTACTTTATTATTTTTTCATGGTGAGTAAATAATTTCTTTTTCATGTCTAGGTCAAAAATTCAGTGCTTGTGCACTGAAACTGGAAGTTCCATTCCAACTTTATTAAAAGGAAGTGTCTTTATTTTGGCCTCTGAAGTCCCTACACATGTCATGTTTCTGCATATCTTGTACTGTTTATAAATTCATTAAGCATATTCTTATTTCTAGATGTCCAGCATTCACCTCTTTGTCAAATCGTACAAAGGTCAGAATGAATTTTGATGCATGGCAAAGTAATAAAATCAAGTTCTGACAGGCATATCTGATGAAGACTGAGACTGTATAATTATATAGGATACGGTACAGCCACTTTCAATTTAACGCAGATTAAATAGAAAATCCTATCTAGTATTCTCATAGATGGAATCATTTAAAGAGGAAGATTTCTAATCTCTGTGTGTATCTAGAGCAGTTTCCTCGATTTCATGTTTGAACAATTAAATCCTGCATTATATGCAGAAAAAAATATGTGTGAATCAGAAGTTTTATGGAAATACAGGGCAAACTAACATGGGCAAGACCTATTTTCTTATATTCTATCTTAGGTTAATGATGTTAAGGATGATCTTTGAGGTCTCTTCCAACCCTGCTGATTCTGTGTGATTCTGTGATTATTATTACAGAATTGACTATGGGTTGGGTTTAACTTTAATCACAGTTGTTTAGAATATTGGTGTTTAAAGATGAGCTAATTACTTCTGTTTTACTGTAGGGGAACTTGGTTTATATGCTGTCAGAATCACAGAAAGTTAGGGCCTGGAAGGGACCTCAAAAGATCATCAAGTCCAACCCCCCTACCAGAGCAAGATCACCTATACCAGGTCACACAGGAACACAACCAGGCAGGTTTTGAACATCTCCAGGGAGGGAGACTCCACAACCCCCCTGGGCAGCCTGTTCCAGTGTTCCATCACCTTCTCAGGGAAAAAAATTTTCCTCCTGTTTCCGTGGAACTTCCTATGCTTTAACTTCCACTCATTGCCCCTTGTCCTGTCATTGGGCATTGCTGAGAAGAGCCTGGCTCCATCCTCCCAAGCACTCACCCTTCACATATTTATAAACATTTATGTAGTCACCCCTTAGTCTCCTCCAAGCTGAGGAGGCCCAGCTCCCTCAGTTTCTGCTGTCCTGGAAAGTGTTTTTTTTGCTACCTATTGCTGTATTTTGTTTGTGATTTTTTTTTGTTTGCTTTTGCACGAAGGCAATGTTTAAGCACTTGATCTTGCAAAATGATCATGACTGATACATATGACCTACTTCTGTGGAGCTGGAGTATTCTTTCAGTTATTGTGCTGTGTCTGTCTCTGGCAGCACTGCTATCAGCTTTAGTAATCATGACCTGGGAAACAGCTTTAAGAGGAGCTATTATGGCATGTTCACCACTGACTGGGATAAAAGTATTGTATCTGCCCACATGTCTAACAGGTTCTTTGGGGCTAGTAATGTTCCTCAGATGCCTTGTTTGTCATTTCTGTATCTCAGGTCATGAGACTGGGAAGTAAAAGGGAACCAACATTTTCTCAGTGGAAGAAATAAAAGTTATCAGGAGAGATTTCATCTGAGATTTTCTGAAGGTTGAAACTAGGGCTCAATTTGAGTTACCAGTGGAGATGATAATCATTATAAATAGTTCAAACTTCTCCAGCAAATGATATGTAGTGTGTGCTAGCCTATATTGTATTGTAGGTTTTCCAAATCTATTGCATTCTTTTGTGTTTCTTCTCACTCATGCTTTCTGAGACTTCAAAGGCTGTGTAGTATGATACTTGGAGAGAAAAGCAAAAAACAAACCAGCTTTGTTAATTTTAAATCAGTTGCTGTTTGTGAAACCGGTCATGTGAAAACTTGTTGATTAGCAGCCCTGGTATTTTTACTTCTTAGTCTGAAGGAGGCAGGTTCTGAGAGCATCCTGGGTACTCTAAGGCTTTTGAAGTTCTGAACTTACATGTGACGGGATATTAAAGACACTTCAGTTTTATAGTTTTTATTGGTACAATTATTTTTGTAATGCTGTGGGGTTTGTTGTGTGGGGTTTTTTTTAGTAGAGGACATCACTATTAATGTTAATATAATTTAGCAAATTAAAATTCAGGAAAGTGACTGGAAGTTTGTTAGCTGTTGAATAAAGAGTTGCAAAGCAGTCGCATATTTTAATTCACATTTTAAAACCCCACAAATACCAAGTCAGAAAATGTTATAGTTACTTAAGCTGAGAAAGAAAGAACCCAGTCCTTCTTTTTTTTTCTTTTTCCCCTATAAAGTGATGTTGAAATTTAAATAGCCTGATTGGATACTACTGAAACCAATAAATCTCTAATAGCATAAGCATATCTATATGATAAAGCATCTGGGACTCATGTCAGCTAACTATAGGCATCCACAGTGCTTGTATCTATTATGTGACATAGAGACTGTACGATTCCTTTTTTAATCATAGGGGGACAATGAATTCTTTAAGAGTGCAATTTATCTGCTCTCTGTTAGCCATTTACATTATGAAGGCAAAGTCCTACCCCACTGTCTTTCATCATCCCTTCCAACATTCTCAGTGCCACACAGATTTTATGTTCTAGCCAAATGTTGTCAGTACACATAAAACATATGTGTCTCTTCCTTCCATATGGAGTAATTTAGAAAAAAAAATAATCAATTATTCTGGAAATCCATTCCAAATGTTTGCAATAGGGGCCTGCCTTCTGCCTATGCTATTAGCATTGATTCCCAGAGTCTCCTGCAGAGTCCTCTCTCAGAGAAAGTCTTTCCTCTATCCACATCACATTTTCCTTTTGTAACTGCACCTCAGTTTTGTGAGAATAGTTCCAGGATTTTTAATTAACAAAGATCCTGATTTGAGCAAATGGAAAGGCATTTATGTACCAGTGACTGAATCAGTTCAGCTGTGTATATACTAGTAAACCAAATAGGTCTACAGAATGGGTGTAGACTCTAGTAGGCAGTCCCCTCTACCATTTAATTGTCAGAATGTTTATCACCTGGCATGTTTTTGTTGGTATAAATTAGTGCCATGACACAATTCCAAGGCATGATGTGGGGGTTTGCGTCTATGGATGGGGCCGTCATGGCTTGGGAAAAATACTAGGACATACGGGATTTAGCAATGGTGACTTATTTCTTTACTATCATGTATAACCTCAACAGACATAGACTGAAAAGCCACACCCTGTACAAAGTTTTGCTAGCTAGTTCTACACATTGCCTTGCCCATTATCCATATCTATGAACCATCTTTCCTTGTCACTTAGCTTTTCCTTTGTATAATACATGAAGCTGAGACAAGGAATGTAGATTTTTAGATTTTACCTTGGGAGATGTGCATTTAAAAATTAGATATGGCAACACAGGATTTGGCAGCTTTTCAACTCCTAACTCATCACTGGATTTGTCTTCAAAATCATTCTGAGGACAGCTAGTTAACAATTTCAAAACAAGAATGGAAAAGGGGAAAAAAAATCACTTTCCTGATGGTTTGGAAACATTGGAAAAACAGTTGTTTCAAGGCACAGTCTTGCAGAGGAGATAAAGTATCATTTAGTTAAGGATGAAGGGCTTTTAAGAATTAGTTTCATGATTCAGGATCAATTCTTAAGGAGTTAGGAAAGGTTCATCCTTATCCTGGGAAAAGGGAGCAAAGAGAAAAAGAGCATAGAGAGGTTTAAATCAAGAAGCATATGGTAGTTTGGTATGTTTGAAAGTGCTTTCTGATTCATAGTTTCAGTTCATTAATATGTTTCTGGGTCATTAGAAAGCTTTGCTTTGTCTGTTAAGTTTCACATGATATCCATTAAACATAAAAGAGCAAACAATTACTGATGTGTCACAAATCAGTTGAGTCTTTCTTAATAATCTTCATTTCATACAAATCACTGCAACTACTGAATGAATAATGCTTTGAGATAATTACCAATGTTTAATCAATAATACTTTAAATTTCAAAATTTGTGTTGTTTTGTATAAAGCTACCAGATGGCTTCTCAAAATACATCTGACTCAGTTGATCTGAGGTTTAAAAAACCCAAGTTCTAGGATTCTCATGACATGTCACTTCTAACCTTAGACTCTGATTTCTCAGCTCATTCAAGAGATGACTGTTCTGGCAGACATAAAAAGAAGCAAAGTGAAAACAGAAAGAGGCAAATGAATGGGATGAGGTCAAATTAGATGCTAACTGTGGAAAAATAACTGAATATTATATTAAACTGCTATGTCCTTTTAATCTATAACATATATCAGGCAAAATCTGACTTAATTTGCAATGGATATAAATGTAAAATATTTCACAAGTCTGTGATGCAGTTGATACTAATTTAACCTATGCCCAGGAGCAGTTACCCCAATTTGAAATGAATTGATCTATATAATTTCAAATTTACTGCAGCATTGATGAGCTCTTAACTGTTTAACATCATGAATAATACAAATATTATGCAGCACACTGCGAACTATGTCATAAAATATGTAAACATTTGCATCCTCACCAATATTACAAACCTCTGGCACAGCAGACAATAAAGTTAAAAACTCAAGAAAGATATGATTTCCACATTAGGACACTGTAGTGTTACATCTCCCATCACTAAATTACTTTGCATAATGACAACATCACAAAATACGGACAAACAACCAACTTACCATTGCTTCTTGCTAGGAAGAGGACAGTGCTATTCCTTTAACACCTCCATTTAGAGGCAGCAGACCCTGACTGCCCCTTTCCTGCCTCTTGAAGTGATTTAGAAACTTTCTGCCTAGTAGAAATAACTTTCAATTAAAGACAAAGGCTAGCCCTAATTAATATCATATGATCCTGTTTTGCATCCTATAAAACATGCTTAAACCATGGAAATATTTACATGCAATAGTAGAAATAGTCTCTATATGGGGAAGAATAGGCCGTGCCCTCACAATCTCTTGCTGTTGCCTGTAGAAGCATTTGTTTCTGTGGCATCAGGATGGATAGCAAGTTGCAGTGAAAAAAGTGAGCTGACGATGGTGAAAGAGCTAGCATCAAGCCATTGTAAGCCGTAATTTATATGCAAAAATCTAGTCTCACAGACTGCTGTGAGAAGACATTTGACATAATTCTTCTCAGTAATTTTTCCTTAGAGATAGCACTGAATTATGGGTTTACTAAATTATTGCCATAACCTAACAATGACAGTCTTTTATAAGGAAAAAAACCCATCAGATTCCAAAGAAACCGTTAAAAATGTCATGATATCTTCATGCCAATATCAATGTTAAATCCAATATCCTGACCAATTAGAGTATGAGTGATTCATTCTCCTGACCTATTTTGAAATGAAAGATATTAATTTCCTGACCCAAGATGCAATGCCCTGATAGTACACTTCATTTTAAATACTGTGTTTTATCAATTATTTCAGAATGTTAGCACAAGATAAAATATTTTGGAAATAAAGAAGTCTGGAAAAAAAAATGGGGTATGTATCAGCTTCATGACAAATAATTGCTTAATTCAAAGCAGTGTATAACTAGTGGACCATATAATATAAAGCGTTTTCAAACAATCAATTGATGTTTCCAGAATGAAAAAGCAATAGATTTTGACTGAAGGAAATGTTTTTGAAGGCAGTATTACTGAATGCCAAAATGCAGAATGAGGCTAAACCCCAGGAAGATGCAATTATCAATACACAAAGCACCTTTAACAAATGAAACGCCAATTATTTTTACCAGATAAACATTCTTCAGATGAAAATCACCTTAGAATAGTTTGATTGTAATCAGAAGAGCAATCATTTTAAGAAATAAGCCAAGTTGTAGGTAAGTAATATTTTATAAAATGAAGATCTTTGAGATAACAATATGTCAGTGCGTGAAGCATATATTGATAAAGTTAATTTATCAGTGGAGTCTCTATCCTTTCATGCACATGATATGTTTAAATGATGAATTGAATGTGCTTGCCATTGTGTTCCATGATTGCATCATTACTTATCACTTTTTTTTACATATAGTTGTTCAGGTTATTTGCAGTATCTATATTTAGATACTGGCCTGTATCAGGAACAATGTGGCCAGGAGGAGCAGGGAGGTCATTCTCCCCCTTTACTCAGCACTGGTTAGGCCACACCTTGAGTACTGTGTCCAGCTCTGGGCCCCTCAGTTTAGGAGAGATGTTGAGTTGCTTTAATGTGTCCAGAGAAGGGCAACAAAGCTGGGGAGGGGTTTTGAGCGCAAGCCCTGTGAGGAGAGGCTGAGGGAGCTGGGGTTGCTTAGCCTGGAGAAGAGGAAGCTCAGAGGAGACCTTATTGCTGTCTACAACTACCAGAAGGGAGGTTGTAGCCAGGTGGAGGTTGGTCTCTTCTTCTGAGTGGCCAGCACCAGAATAAGAGGACACAGTCTCAGGCTGCTCCAAGGGAGGTTCAGGCTGGATGTTAGGAAGGAGTTCTTCATAGAAAGAGGGATTACCCATTGGAATGGGCTGCCCGAGGAGGTGGTGGAGTCACCATCACAGGAGGTATTTAGGAAGAGACTTGATGGGGCGGTTGGTGCCATGGTTTAGTTGATTAGATGGTGTTGGATGATAGGTTGGACTCAATCTCAAAGGTCTTTTCCAACCTGGTTAATTCTATTCTATTTTTTAATGCTAAACTTGAGGAGCATCTTTTCTTCAGAATATTACCCAGTGCATTCCTTATCATTATTTAGATGTATTTAATGATGATGCTACCCTTGTTTAGAATCTTAGCTTTTGGTTTGAACTCTTTTTGGTGTGTTTTTTTTTTTTTTCCATTTTCCACTTTTTAATTTTTTTTTTTTCCATAAGAAAGTTTTTTTTTTTTCCCTGTCTGAAAGCTTTGAAATGTTTGATACACTTTATGCGTTTTCAGAGATGATCTTGAAAATTTGGCATGATAATGTTTGTGCCTTTTATTACCTTGTCAACTATGGCTATCATACCGAAAATCTGTACATAGTTCAGGCTTAGTGATACCACCTAGGATATAGGGAAATGTTTTAACCTCTCAGAGAGAAATACTTTTACCTCTCAGAGACTGTGGTTATGAAAAAATAGACTCATGTCATCTCCTGCTGTTACCTGACAAGGACAAGGAGTGAGATTTCTGTACTTTATGATAAAGGCTTCTCACTGCTTTCCCAAGCTGAGTTAGACCAGACACTGTAACTTACCGGAGGGAACCTGTCCCTCCTTTGGTGCCAGGGATTCTGCTGCTGATATCAAGTGATGGATACATTTTTCCAGAGCAGTCATTACACAGAGCAAGAGCTATACCTGTTCTGACCGTGAGGTAATACTTTGGGAGTAAATGAGGGTGCAGCTGGAGAAATTAATTCTTGCCTTTACCAGTCATCTTTCAGCTTTTGTTAAAAATGAGGAGTAGAATAATAAGCTTCCTTTGTCTTCTTTTTTCTGAGAAATATGTTTTCCTCTTGCCAATTACAACTTCTTTGTGCTTCATGTAGCACAAAAAATATTTCTTCTTTCATAATCCTATTTTTCTATTCTTGAAAACGATGAAATTCATACCTCATGTAAAATTTGTAACTGAATACAAATGTTACTTTTCATTCAGTAATTTTAGTTACCACCTATAAAACATTTGATGCGAAAATATCTGCCTCTGTTTCAAAGGGAGGTGGGTAATGGTTGTCATCTACTTATTCTACAAATAGCATTGGAGATCTTAACCAGTCATTAAATAAGCAGCACCCTCCTTGAGAAATTGTGATATCAAAGGTCTTCTAAAAAAATAATAAAAATCCACTCTGTGAGCACTCCAGACATGCCAATAGTTGTGTCACTGTCCTTGGCTGTATATCTTGGAATGGAATGAAGCTGGAGGTGGGGAGATTCAGGCTGGACATAAAGAGGAAGTTCTTCACTATGAGAGTGGTGAAGCCCTGGAATGGGCTGCCCAGGGAGGTGGTTGAGGCCCCGTGCTTGGAGGTGTTTTAGACCAGGCTGGATGAGGCTCTGGCCAGCCTGATCAAGTGTGGGGTGTCCCTGTCCATGGCAGGGGGTTGGAACTAGATGATCCTTGTGGTCCCTTCCAACCCTGACTGATACTGTGATCTTGGAAACCATTGGCTCAGATATTCAAAATAACCTGAAGTCACCTGTGATTTTCATAGAATCACAGAATCAATAAGGTTTTAAAAGACCTCAAAGATCATCAAGTCCAACCTGTCACCCAAAACCTCAGGACTAACTAAACTATGGCTTCAAGTGCCATGTCCAATCCCGTTTTGAACATCTCCAGGGATGGTGACTCCACCACCTCCCTGGGCAGCACATTCCAATGGCCAACAACTCTTTCTGTGAAGAACTTTCTCCTCACCTCAAGCCTAAACTTCCCTGCACAGTTTGAGACTGTGTCCTCTTGTTCTGGTGCTGGTTGCCTAGGAGAAGAGACCAACCCCCTCCTGGCTACAACCTCCCTTCAGGTAGTTGTGGACAGCAATGAGGTCTCCCCTGAGCCTCCTCTTCTCCAGGCTAAACAATCCCAGCTCCCTCAGCCTCTCCTCATAGGGCTTGTACTCGAGGCCTCTCACCAGCCTTGTTGCCCTTCTCTGGACACATTCAAGAGTCTCAATGTCCTTAAATTGAGGGGCCCAGAACTGAACACAGTACTCAAGGTGCAGCCTAACCAGTAACCAAGCATAATAACATGAGAAAGAGCTGATAGGAACATATTGATTCATAGATTTGTTTTATAAAATAAAATTTTTATTGTTCTTTCTACAGAGGATACCTTACTGGGAAAAAAAAAATCCAGCTGGTTAATGTTCAAAAGGAAAGCTTGTGTTGTGAAACGTATCTGTTAAATACTCCATATACTGTTCAAGCATATTCCAGTTGTGAAAGGCAGGGAGATATGTGAGTGAAAACATTCTGTCTTAAATGGGAAGCAATCAGGATCTCATGAACTAAGGAATTTTAAGTTGTGCTGCCAAATGAAGATGATGTAATTATCACCAGGGCATATAAACATATTCAGTATTAGCCAGGTCTAAGATTTAATGAATTAATCCATTATCAGTCAGGAGTGAGTGTTATTCAGGAAAGGATTTTACTAGGACCTGAAATGATCAAAGTTTGGTTTATTGAACTTGACATTTGTTTTTCTACGTATTTGAGGTTTCCTTGAACTCATTTCTAATCCCTTGCCCTTCAGGCCCATTCTGAGGTGAAAAAACCATTGCAGTGTCATTTCATGATCTTGAAATGCACAAACTGACAATAGTTGCAGTTCTAAGCAATTGCTGAAATTTCTGGACGTTGCTAATACTTGGAATTTGAGTTGCAGCCATGAGCCAGGGGACTGTAATCCTGGAATCAGCAATGGCTTCTGATGAAATTGAAAAGACTACTGCAGAAACAGAGACATAAACATATACTAAAAAGTTTGAGCTTATATAAACCTACTGATCTAATATAACTAAGCTAACACAACTTTCACTTTTTAAAATGTAACAAATATTTAGAGGGGGGAAAATGTCATCATGAAGACTTGCTTGATTTTCCTTGAAACAAGGTAAACACTGCAGACATCACATTAACTCTGTAGTCCTAGATAGCTAGTGTCATATGTCTGTTAGTAAATATTTGAGTAGGTATAACTGATGAAGAAGAAAAGATTTTCAGGATTTCCAGATGCTCATGTACGACTATGTGTTGAGCCATCATTAATATCCAGAAGGCTCAGTGCCAGAATCTTCACAGCTGAATACTAAGTTGAGCATTCAGTGTGCTGAGACAAAAACTAAGAAGTCTGGACTTCTGTAGATCTACTTGCCCCCACCTCCCTCTTTTTTTAACCCCTACAGTCTTCTACTTACATTTAGCCAATAATATGAATTCAGTGAGCACCTGATAATTGCATCAACATCAAATTTAATAGTGTGCCAACAGTCACAAACATGCCTAATGAAAACATACTTTTTCCTTGAATGCAAACACATCTTTGTAAACCTGTTGAGAAACAAAAACATCTTTCTCCTTGTTTTTCTTGTTCACCTTTATTTTGCAGGAGAAAATGGAGAGGATATTAAACTGAAATATTCATCAGTTCATTAGAGCCTTTCCACCAAACCCAGAAAACTAATGCTGAATATAGGGGTTTGTATGTCAGTTGGCATTTAGAACTTCTTTTTTCTCCTTAGACTGTAAAGTAATATTCTACATCACAGGATTGAACATGTCAGATATAGACTTGAGGATACATTTCTAAGTATTCCTTACCATTTCACACTGTGCTAACAGCCTACTTGTATAACATATATTTCTTTGACACTGTTTAGCTCTTCTAACATATCAATCTGTCACTCTAAAGAAGTTTTGCATAGATCTCTGTAAGATGTACGATCGTTCAGTGAGTTAGCACCACAACAAACACTTCATAAGCTCTGCCACAGTGATTTGTGCAGGGCTGTAGCAGACTATTAAATTTGCCTTTTCCTACAACATTTTTCTTTTTCCTCAATAAAAGCAGAGAATATTGAAAATATTTAAAAGTATAAGCCAGAGGGGTGTTGTTCAAGTACTTTCTCCATACAGAAATACCAGTGTGTTCGGAGACATGACTGGCATACCTGTTTCAGGATCAACCTGCCGAGTAAAGATAGCTAAGGAAACAGTGATCGACACAGGTGTTTAAGGAGAAGTAAATTCAAATCCTGAGTTCTTTTTAACGGTAAATGGTTCTCTCCCCACAGATTATGATCATTTCTACTGATTCAAATAGCAGCTCAGTCAGGAGAGGGATTACCCACAGCAGATAACCTGAAGGGATGGAGTAAAGTAGCTATTATTCTGGCAGCTTACATGATTTGAGGGAAGGCTGCCTAGTTGAGTTCAAGTTTGCACTGATTAAAATAGAAGACTTTGAAGGAAGACAGTTAATGTGTCTGTGTCACATGAATTACTTTGCAGATGCTTTCCATCACTATCTACAAAGTAAGGTAAAGTGCCTTTTACTATTTGTCTCTGTGACCGGTTTAGGCTGTGCCTTTAAGAAAGGGACACTTTCTGAACACTCTGGGCGAATATTTTGATATTAGAATGAAAACAATGATATGCTAATTCAATTTCATTGGCGGGACCCAGTTGTAGTTTTTTTGTTTAGTCTTTCAGTCGGGGAGTCAGTCAGGCAGTCGTCTTCTTCTTCCCCCTGTGCTGTGAGCTGGCTCGTTTCTCTCTACGATTCCTCTCTAACCAGATAAGGAAACTAACTTTTTGCATTCGCTTTGAGCTTTAACAAAGTTTTCCCCTTTTAATTACCTTCCTTTCTCTCTCTCTAACCCTTTTGGGAAAAAGGGGAGGTAGGGAGGGAGAAGGGGGGAAAAGGCCGAACCCCCTGGCCGCAGGGGGGGTTGGGGAAAGGTTTTCCTGTATTACATACATTGCTGTATATTTCTGTATAAATTGTAAATATTGTATATTTTTGTACATATTCATTGCATTCCATATCTGCTTGTAAAATACAGCTTTCATCTGCTTCTCCGGCTGAGTTAGCTGTGGAATTCTTCTGTGTGTGGGGGGGAACTTTCCTACTCCACCACATATTTTTAATTGGCGGTCCAACGTGCGGCTTGTGGATAATTGCTGTCCAGAAGCTGGGCGAAAAGGTTGCTTGATTTATTGCCTGCTCGAGTCGGAGTTGCAAACATGAAAGTGTTTTGGCTTTTGGAACGTTTGGTCTTTTCAGTTTGTTCGGTACTGGTCTACAAGTACTTCATGGGAATGATTTTCGATCGCTTAGGCAGATACTTGATGTATAGATTGTATTTATGGTTTAAGTATAAGATTCAGCTTCTTTACGACCGGTGCCTGGGATTCTTCTGGCTTAACAGATACGGGAATGTGACCTCCAGCACTCTGCCCATAGAGATAAAGGAGTTTAAGATCCCGGTAGGCGAAAAGGTTGTTTTAAGTGATGGCTGGGATCCAAAGGTGATTTATTTTATGTGTGCAATCCTGCTGTTGGTGATAAGTAATGTGTTCTTGTTATATGCTCTCTATCGGGAGAAAAAAGTGTCTAAAGCGTGCTTTGTAATTAAGCGTAGATCGAAACGCAGAAAGCGCAGCTCTAACTCTACCCCAGAGGTATCTAGTGATGAGGAAAATGCAGAATCTGTATCAGTTAACGACAAGGCTAAAAAGTCCATCGGAAAGGCTGCTCTGAACGGTGCTGTTGGTGGCTCTGGCAATCAGCCAGCGGCAGCGGCAGCTCCTAACGTGACTTCCACGCCCTCGGCAGCCATTAATGGGGCAAAGCCATTTCCTCCTTCTTCTTCGGCAGGACCGGAAGTGTCCTCCACAGCAGCCGATCCGTCTCAAAACCTGTCAGCTTCTATTAAGCCAGCTGTAAATCCAAACACAGCTCCAGTTAAGCAGGTAGCTGTTTTAACTACGAGAGGAAAAAAGGGCAAAGCTGATCCAGATGCTGATGGGGAAGAGCAGCAGGATCCTGGTGAGGGAACTTCTGCTCAAAGAGACCCTGCTGAGATGGAGGAAAAGGTTTGTCTTAAAGATATAGCTGAGTTATTGAGATCATCACTGGATGGAGATGCAGGGCAAATTGCTGATAGCAGAACAACCAAAGGTGGTACTCCTGACCTTAAGCAGATTCTTAGGAGAGTGACAGTAAGATTACTGGGACAAGAACTTCAGGAAGATGAGGCAGAGGAGGAGGAGTCAGATGACATTGAAAGCTGTTCGTCACCCAGGGAAGAATTGCGGAATGTGCGTAAAGATTACATCAGAGCAGATAAGGAGCCAATCCTAGCTTGGCTTGGTAGATGCTATGATACAGGTGCTCCAGCTCTGGTAGTTGGAGACAAGTCAGCAGCTCAACTGGGAACTCTCTCAAAGGATAATGGAATAGATAGACATCTAGGCAGGACTCTCGGTAAGGTTACTCTGTGGATACGCCTTTTAATGGCAACTCTCATGAGGTATCCTTCCCGAGATGATCTTCCATGGAATGCTAAACCCTGGACTACCATAGATGAGGGAATCAAGCGTCTGAGAGAATTTGCTGTTAGAGAGGTACTCTATGGTGGCCATGAGACTCTGAATCCTGATGAAATTCCTGTAGGAACTGGTCTTGCTAAAAAGCTCATCAAACTTGCTCCTCCTAATTATGCAAATATTCTGGCAAGCAGAATTGTGGCAAGAAATTATGGTGGTGCTTCTCCTACGGTTGGCCAATTCACTGATCAAATGAGACAATTGGAGGACAGCATGACACGTGTTTCTCTGGTTTCAGCCATTGAAACTCTGTCTGGAAAAATTGAGAATTGCATGAAAGAGCTGAAGGATGAATTTAAAAATACCATCTCCCAATTGGCACAAAGAGATAATTCCAATTCTTCCTCCAGATGGATACAGGTTTCCTCTGTGAGGAATAGACGTCCTCCAAGGATGTCATTCCAAAACAGGTCATTCCAAAACAGGTCCAACCAAAACAGACCACCAAGGCAATCACGTGCGAGTATCTGGATAACTCTGCGTGATCAGTTTGGTGAGAACATGAACAGATGGGATGGTCAACCAACTGCTAATCTTTTCAGGAGACTGAGGGAACTGCAAAGTGGCAGAACCCGAGGTAGCAATACCAGAAGGGTAGCTGTTACTTCCACAGTTCCCCAGGACAACTCTAATAGCTCCAACAGTGGCTCCAGTTCTAACACTGCACACTGTGCTCATTGCACATGTGGGCATGTTCCCCATAACTAGGGGTGCCCTGCCTCCCGCCAGGGGGAGGAGAGGGATAACAGAGATAACAGAATCTATTGGGATGTGTACATCCAGTGGCCTGGCACTTCACAATTTCAGAAGTACAGGGCCTTGGTTGACACAGGGGCTCAGTGCACCATAATGCCATCAAATTATCAGGGATCAGAAGCTATAACTATTCTGGGAGTCACTGGTGGATCTCAAGAGTTAACTAAGGTGGAGGTTGATATAAGTTTAACTGGTAAACAGTGGAGAAAGCATACAGTTGTGACCGGACCTGACGCACCTTGTATCTTGGGAATTGATTTTCTGAGAGAAGGGCGTTTCAAAGACCCTAGAGGTTACAAATGGGCTTTTGGAGTAGCATCTGTAGAAACTGATGGACAAAAGCTGAAGCTGTCTGTTAGACCTGAGCTTTCTGATGAATCTGCAGTTGTGGGACAACACAAGATTCAGGACATTAAATTGCCGGTTGCTTCTCAGACTGTGCATCACAGACAATACAGAACCAACCGTGACTCTTTGTTGCCCATTCAGAATCTGATTCGTCAGTTGGAGAGTCAGAAAGTCATCAGCAAAACTCATTCACCTTTCAACAGTCCAGTGTGGCCTGTGCGAAAGCCGAATGGAGATTGGCGTCTGACAGTCGACTATCGAGCCCTGAATGAAGTAACTCCACCTATGAGTGCAGCAGTACCAGACATGATGGAACTGCAGTATGAGCTGGAATCCAAAGAGGCCAAATGGTATGCTACCATAGACATTGCTAATGCCTTCTTCTCTATTCCCATAGCAGAGGAATGCAGGCCTCAGTTTGCTTTCACCTGGAGAGGAATCCAGTACACTTTCAACAGATTGCCAATGGGCTGGATCCACAGCTCAAGCATCTGTCATGCAGTGATCCACGATGCTCTGGAGGAAGGTGGTGCTCCAGAACACATCCAGTTCATCGATGACATCATCGTCTGGGGTAAAACTGCTGAGGAAGTCTTCGAGAAAGGTAACAAAATCATTGACATTCTTCTAAATGCAGGTTTTGCCATCAAGCGAGACAAGGTGAAAGGACCTACCAGAGAGATCCAGTTTCTGGGAGTGCGGTGGCAGGATGGACGCCGACACATTCCAGTGGATGTGGTAAACAGAGTCTCTACCATGGCCAATCCCATGAACAAGCAAGAAACTCTACGTTTCTTGGGGATAGTGGGATTTTGGAGACTGCACATCCCTGGATACAGTCAGATTGTGAAACCTCTGTATGATGTGACTCGAAAGAGAAACCATTTCCACTGGGGACCTGAACAACAAGCAGCCTTTGACCAGATAAAGCAAGAGGTAGTGCAAGCAATGGGTCTGGGACCTGTCCGAGATGGTCCAGACATTAAGAACATTTTGTACACGGCTGCAAGTGACAATGGTCCAACCTGGTGCTTGTGGCAAAGAGCTCCAGGTGAGACACGTGGACGACCTCTTGGTTTCTGGAGTCGAGGTTACAGAGGTTCAGAGGCTAATTATACTCCAACAGAGAAAGAGATTCTAGCTGCCTATGAAGGAGTGAAAGCAGCTTCTGAAGTAATTGGAACTGAATCACAACTTCTCTTAGCTCCCAGATTACCAGTTTTGAATTGGATGTTCAAAGGCAAAGGTTCCACACCACATCATGCAACAGATTCCACCTGGTCTAAGTGGATGGCTCTGATAACACAGAGAGCTCGAATGGGAAATCTTGAAAGACCTGGTCTGGTGGAGGTGATCTCAAGTTGGCCTGAAGGTACCAACTGTACCAAACCTCCAGAGGAGAGAGTGACTCGTGCTGAGGAAGCTCCTCCTTACAATGACCTATCTGATGATGAAAAGAAATATGCTTTGTTCACAGACGGTTCCTGTCGTCTTGTCGGGAACAAGCGAAGGTGGAAGTCTGCAGTGTGGAGTCCAACACGCCGAGTTGCAGAGGCAAAGGATGGAGAAGGAGAATCCAGTCAATTCGCAGAGGTAAAAGCTGTCCAGCTAGCTCTCGACGTAGCTGAACGTGAGAGATGGCCAAAGCTGTATCTCTACACCGACTCATGGATGGTAGCCAATGCTCTGTGGGGTTGGCTAAAGAACTGGAAAAAGAATGGTTGGCAGAGGAAGGGAAAGGCCATTTGGGCAGCTGACCTGTGGCAGGACATTGCTGATCGAATCGAGAGAATTCCAGTGAAGGTGAGACACATTGATGCTCACATTCCTAAGAGCAAAGCTACTGAGGAACAGCAACACAACCATCAGGCAGATCTAGCTGCAAGAGTTTCTCCAGTAGACATGGACTCTGATCTTGATCTCGACTGGAAACACCGAGGTGAGATATTCTTAGCTCGGTGGGCTCACGATTCGTCAGGACATCAAGGCAGAGATGCAACCTACCAGTGGGCACGTGACAGATCCATAGACATTTCCATGGATGCTATCACACAAGTCATCCATGACTGTGACATTTGTGCTGCTATTAAGCAGGCAAAACGACTTAAGCCCTTATGGTATGGTGACAGATGGTCCAAATACAAGTATGGTGAAGCTTGGCAAGTTGACTACATCACTCTACCACGTTCTCGTTCTGGTAAGCAGTATGTGCTTACTATGGTAGAGGCGAACACTGGATGGTTGGAAACTTATCCAGTGCCACATGCAACTGCGCGCAACACCATTCTCGGTCTGGAGAGACAGATCCTGTGGAGACACGGAACTCCAGAGAGGATTGAGTCGGACAACGGAACTCACTTCAAAAACAACCTTGTAAAGAGTTGGGCCAAAGAGCACGGCATCGAGTGGATATTCCACATTCCCTACTATGCACCAGCTGCAGGGAAGATTGAACGCTACAACGGTTTGTTGAAGACCACTCTTAAAGCCATGGGGGGTGGATCTTTGAAAAACTGGGAAAAACATTTAGCACAAGCAACCTGGCTGGTAAATAGTAGAGGTTCAGTGAACCGAGCTGGACCTGCACACTCAGATCTGCTACAGAAAGTAGAAGGTGATAGAGTTCCTGTTGTTAAAGAAAAGAATCTGTTAGGTAAAACTGTTTGGGTATTTTCTCCCTCAGGAGAGGCTAAACCTGTCCGAGGGGTGGTTTCAGCTGAAGGTCCAGGTCACACTTATTGGGTAATGCAAGAGAATGGTGAAATTCAGTGTATTCCACAAAGACATTTAACTTTAGCTGAAAGAGGTTAATTACAGAGTATTGTACAGCTACATCGCGCCCAAAGGAAGAATCCCTGAGGAATCCACGGTGCACGAACCCTGAGAACCCTGAGAGCCCTGAGTCAACTGAGAGTCCCTGTTTCCCTTTTCTTCGCTTCATCTGCGAAGAGACAAACTGTTTTCCATTTTTCTTCTTTCTTGGACTTCTGAATCATCTACACCTGAGGATAGCCGGAATGGACTATGAACTTTACTTACAAACTGTGAATGATGTTTTGGATTGGATGGACAGTATGAACAGCCAATGAAATTGTTTAGCAGGGGTGGATTGTGACCGGTTTAGGCTGTGCCTTTAAGAAAGGGACACTTTCTGAACACTCTGGGCGAATATTTTGATATTAGAATGAAAACAATGATATGCTAATTCAATTTCATTGGCGGGACCCAGTTGTAGTTTTTTTGTTTAGTCTTTCAGTCGGGGAGTCAGTCAGGCAGTCGTCTTCTTCTTCCCCCTGTGCTGTGAGCTGGCTCGTTTCTCTCTACGATTCCTCTCTAACCAGATAAGGAAACTAACTTTTTGCATTCGCTTTGAGCTTTAACAAAGTTTTCCCCTTTTAATTACCTTCCTTTCTCTCTCTCTCTAACCCTTTTGGGAAAAAGGGGAGGTAGGGAGGGAGAAGGGGGGAAAAGGCCGAACCCCCCTGGCCGCAGGGGGGTTGGGGAAAGGTTTTCCTGTATTACATACATTGCTGTATATTTCTGTATAAATTGTAAATATTGTATATTTTTGTACATATTCATTGCATTCCATATCTGCTTGTAAAATACAGCTTTCATCTGCTTCTCCGGCTGAGTTAGCTGTGGAATTCTTCTGTGTGTGGGGGGAACTTTCCTACTCCACCACAGTCTCAAACCCAATTATTTTGGTGCAAGACTAACAAAGGAAACTGTGTGATTTCTGCTCTTACAGGACACAGACTAGAAATTAGAAATAACCCTTTCTGATTTTAAAACCTTGGGGGGGGGGGGGGAAAAAGATACTCATTATAGTCCACAGCCCAGAGGAAAAAGTATACTGCATTAGTTGTGGGGGCTTCTTTGTGTGGGGGTTTTTTTGTTTGTTTGTGGGTTTTTTTGTTGTTGTTGTTGTTGGGTTTTTTACTATTAGAAAGAAAAATATAATTATTAAGCACTTTTCACCAAGCCCCTCAAAGGACAGCTTATATAAAGCAATTCCCCCTATGCCAAGCTTATAGAATAATGTTGATATATATTCAACTTGAAATCTCTTCCTATTTTTTTCCCCAGACAATTTAAATCATCCTTGCATAAGGATATCATATGTTTCATGGAAAAATATGCTACTTTCATTCTCCCATGCTTGAGAACTATGAAAATGGTTTTCCAAATGTTCCAGGGAGCTTGCCTTCAGCATAAGGCAAAGCATACAAATTTTGAGGCTTGAGACATGTTCTCTCAGAAATGCCCAAGCCCATGCAATGAAGGTGATAATAGAATTCTGAATACCTAACAGTAATGTTAATTTTTTTTTTTTTTTTTTGCAAAAGGAAAATGATAGTATAATGCTGAAATAAAATAGCTATTACAGATATCTTCTTCCTAAGTGAAGGACATGGAAAACTGGAGTAGGTGGGGGAAAAAAACAGACAATGCCATTGTGTTTGGAATAGAATGTGGCTTTTCCTCCAATGAGGAGGGCTGAATGTTTTGGAAGGTACAGTGTTGTGGGTGCATTACAGTGTTGTGGGTGCATTACAGTGTTGTGGGTGCATTAGTCAGCACCAGCTTATAAAAGAATTTTTTTATGGAAAATAATTCATTGAAAGTTTTTGTGTTTGCTCTTGATGAATGGCCTGTTCAGATGTTTATTTATTGACATTATTACCCATTAATTTGATCACACTGTCTTTTCTACTTAATGAATCATCATGTAAGTAATTTGGACAAGATCAGTGGTGCTGTATGATTCCACCTTGTGCAGTAGAGTCATTAGACCATAATACACCTCAGGACCCTGAAATTAACAGGATAAATACCATTAAAAGCAGAATCGTGCATATATCCTTGACCCAGTATTTTTAAATGTTCTTCTGTCTGAACAGTTTTAATGAAACTAATTCATATTATAACTGAGATGAAAATTTACCAGAGATCTTTTCTAATGAAAAGAACATTACTAGGTAGCCATCTGCTTCGGACCTTAAAAGTATGAATGTGGTTAGAAAAATGACTGAGAATAGAACTTCACTATACAGGTCCTGTTTACTTGTTTGTTTGTTTTTTTTTTTTTTTTAATATATTTGTGAGTAATATTATAATGGTGAAAAACTGAACAAAATACAAGTTTTATTAATGTTAGTGCTATAATTTTAATTAGAAACTTTCTCTTGCTTAGTATTTCATGTATATTCTGAAGGCAGGATATCAGCAAGTCCAGTTTGGTGCAATGAGATTAAGCTTCCACCTTGATATGAAATAGGGGCACGTAGATTGAGACATCTTACATTTCAGAATGTAATATTTTTACTCTACATTTAATTATACAATACCAGAAATTTACACTCTTCACAGTATGAATATCTATTAATGACTTTTATGCAATATAATAAAATCTCACTAACTGAATAAGCTGCATTATATCGATACATAGACTCAAAGATACGCTGGTGCGTCATGAAGCATTCATGAAAATTCTTTGAAAGGAAGCTTGGATTAAGGGTTTTAAATTTTACCTGTTGTGCTGAGACCTTGAGACACATGAAAGGATAAAGAGTTTGTGTTTTCTAAAGATGTTCAGTTGAAAAGGTATGATAAGAACATTCAGAAAAGTAGTTGCAGCAATCTATTCTTGACTAAACAAAAGCACTGCATGACCACCACATATCCTACTTATTCAGCAGCAGTCTCAACCTGCTAGTTGAGATCCACTATGAGATATAAAAATGAAAACACTTCTGAAGAGTTTAGTCATGTCCTCATGACATCCAGGAGGCTGATTTTGACCTTTTTCCATCAAGTACAGTAAGGACACTAATCGTAGCAGGCAAATGTGTTGCTTGAAGAACAACTGTGATACAGATTTTTGAGAGAATTCGATTTTCTGAAGAAGAGTTCTAAAACATTTCCAAATAGAAATTAAATTCAAGAATTAAAGCACATCTTTCTTTTATCAACATGGCTAAACCAGAAACATTTAGACAATAAGTAATGGGATAATAGCTCTAATTTTGTAAAAGTAAAGGTTAAGGACTCACTGATGCCAGCAAGAAAGGTGAGAACTAGACTGGAATTTCACTGTGAGAGACAGCATATTCTTTGAGAAAAAGAAGCAGGCAGACAATGGAGTAATCCAATTGTATCAAACATTTGTACTTCAAACAGGGAACTACAGTTCTCCTAAAAGTAATTCTACATATAAACATATATAAATATATATTTCTACATATAAACATATATAAAAATATATTTAAAAAACTGGAATTTCATGTCACCACTGATATATATGGAAGGAAAAGTTTGTCATACTGCCAGGTCATATAGCAGCTCTGAATGTTTCAGGTGCCACCTAGTGCCCAGTTCTCATGTGTCAAAGTCCCTTTCATAGAATCACAGAATTGTCAGGGTTGGACATGACCCAAAGGATCATCTAGCTCCAATCCCCCTTCCGTGGGCAGGGACACTTTCCTCTAGTTCAAGTTGCCCAGAGCCACATCTGGCCTGGCCTTAAAGGCAGTCAGGGATAGGGCTTCCACCACCTCCCTGGGCAACCTGTTTCGGTGTCTCACCACCCTCATTGGTGAAGAACTTCTTCCTAATGTCTAATCTAAATCTACCCTCCACTAGCTTGGATCCATTCCCTCTACTCCTATCACTACCCAACACCCTAAAAAGTCCCTCACCAGCTTTCATGAGGAGAAAACTAGTTTTCTTTGTGCCCTTTTATGGCACTATCTGATGATGTTCCACGACACATTGCATATCCATATATTATACTCTAAATTGTCATGTTAAAACAAGTTCTCAGCCGTGAATGTTAAGACACAGTTTGTGAAGAAGGCTTGTGTTGGGCAAACCTTGGCTAACAAGTCAGACATAAGGCACGGCTGATTTGCCATGGGTATCTTTGTATCCTGAGATTACAGTTATCATTTGTTCCCTTCACATATCCCGAAGGGCTTTTTTTGCTGTATTTGTTGCTGTTGCTCTCATATTTGTAGAAGAATTGTATTAATGTTCTAATTGATGCTAAACCAATTTTGTTCCTGTTAAAATAACATATTACTTTAATTCTATAAATAGAAACATTCTTGTGTTAGTAACAAGGACAGAAAATGCAGTGACTATTTCAATGTATTAGGAACCAAACCCAAACTGAGTATAAAAATCTCTATTTAAAGTGCCCTCATGACACAATTTTAAAAGACATCCTTATACTAATCAGTGGCTTTGCTTCAAATAATTAAGTTCCTCTGTCATTTTTTGGCATGAAATTAATTTCAAAGGGAAGAAAAAAGCAAAATTACGTGATTCATTAAAAAATAGGTAAGAAACTATGCAATGTAATTAGCTGTATTATCTTTAATGAACAGTAGAGACCCTCAGTGAGGTTACTGTTACAAGGATATCTGTCTATCAAGAAAGAATGACTAAGAACAGGAGAAGAAAACATGTGTTTTACTTTTTTTTTTTTTCCTTCAGGGAAAAGAATTAAAAATCTGTCTCACACTTCCTTTTGTGCACCTGTTTATAGTTAGATACAAGAATATGACATTTCTCTTCTAACTGTCCCATATAAAATGCATAAAGCAAGGGGAAAACTTTGCTGTGTTTGTTAGCAAAACTGATATTTCTGTTATAGCTCTAAACAACTGTGAATTTCAGAATAGTGGCACTTGTATCTTGAGGTAAGACATTTGTTAGAATCCATTACTACAAAGAAGAGACCTGGATTTGGGGGAAGGGGATCTTTTTCATTTAATCTCTACTTTAATAAAGCTGCCTTTCTCATGCTAAATCATACAGTGCATTTATTTATAGTGTCTCTCTCTTTGCTTTCTCTATTATGTATGTTTCTGTAGTTAAATTGCCAGTTAGACATTAAGTTTTAAAATTTTTCCTTCACTGCACTGATACTGCCTACTCCAAATTTTTCCTGTGATTTCTTTCACTCTGTAAATTCAAGTGGGACAGGCAAGTATATGTATATTCCAATATGCATGAGGTTATTTCTATGCTGATCAGTTGATTCTTCTAGCCCCTTTTAGATCTAAATCTAGACCACACTTGTTCATATATTCAAAGCAATGTGAATACATGCAGAATAGAAAAGAAAGCAAGCATCATAGACATTTTGAGAAAGAAAACAAAATAGTATGAGGTTTAAACTATGTATCTAAGTTACTCCTTCCATTTATGAAACCTTTGGAAAACTATGTGGAACCAAAAGAAACCATCATAATATTTGATATAGGTAAATTTTGGACACTATCTCAAGCTACTTCATAGTGTTGCAAATGTACCATCTTTCCTAATCTTTGAGATCCTTGAAATGCATACAGCAATGGTCTGGTATTTCCAGTTATGCCAAGTCCTGTCCCAGAGGACAGCTGGGGTGGCCCTAGAATGGCATAGTCCCTGGATGATACTGAACTTTATGTGGCAAAGGGATTCCTGTTTGGAATAGCGCGTATGAGTGACCAAGCAGTCCGGGACTGGTATTGACAGAGTTTCTTGCTTTAGTTTGGAAAATAATGGGATCATAATGATTTGTAATGACTGTGAACAACTGTCATAAAAAGATGGAACAAGCCTTTAAAAAAAGGGGTTCTTCAAGTTTCTAAATTTCTCATATCAGATTTACTCTATGAAGAACATTGATTTTTAGTAGAGAAAATGTAATTATTCTTCACTGAAGTGAATGCAATGCAACGAGATGACATGCATTTTGTTTTTGGAATAGTTGCAAATATTTTTTTCTCAATTTTTGGAAAAGCTGTTATAAATTAAATGCATCTGAAATTTAGTGAAGACAGGTGCTATTCTTGATCCTATAAAAGAAAGAAAATTCAAAATTAACATAGCTGGTTATTACTTGTTTCTCCTTGAGTGACTGCTGAGAAAGAGAGAAGCTGAACTTCTGACAGCTTTGTTTTTGAAAGTATTGTCAGAAAGAAATTTGGTGTAGTGTGATTTAATTGGAATAGCTTCTTAATTAGTATTTATAAGTGGATGAATTTCTACTAATTAAACTCTTTAAGGGAGCGTGTCCATTCCTGCTAAGCAGAACTCTCTGAGGCATATTCTACCCAGAGTCTTTGAACAGAGTTTCCATTGACATTAATAACAATTAATGAAATAGAAAGTAACGACAAGCATTGAAGGATAGTTTGATCATTATATTTTATTATTTATCCTCTTTTTTTTTCCTTTTTGAAGAAGTTCATGTGTACCTGTCTTTCCAATGGAACATTGATTGAAAAAAATAACATTTTGGTTTTGTGCAGGCATAAAATACACATAATTTATGAGATAACTAACAAGTATATTTCAGACAATGAAAGATCTTACTTGAGGAGAGACTAAAACTGTTGCCATAGCTTCCTCTGAAAAGGGCATGAGTGACAATACACAATAAAAATGTAAAAACATGGTGTAAAAAAACCTTTGGTTATGCTTATTTTCAGAGTCTGTGAACAAGTAGAAATTCAATCAAATTACAATGTGGCAAATTGAAAAGGAAACGCTTTTGTGTGCTTCATATCTTCACTGAATATCTGAATGTCACCATAGTCAAGAATCTGTGAAGAGCTTAACAAAAATTACAATCTAGTTTGCCAATCCCTGTGTACCCTGACAAATGACAATCTCAAGGTAACAATCTGCAGCTTTGAATGGCAGAGAGTTGGTATTAGAATGCCAGTTTCCATTTGAAAATAGATGCCACCTATCAAAGGAGGCTAATGCAGTTATTTGGTGGCAGGCACTCCCTCATCACCCTGTAAGAATAGTGCACTTGTGTATGTTCAAAATGAGAATACTCACAGAAGAAACTAATACATTTTATACAGCACAATTTATTTTCTACTTTTTTTATCTAAAATTAGCACCAGAATTACTTGAAGGGGTACAAATAGTAATGTGCTAGCTAACTTAATAATATTTTTAAAATAATGTCAAGTAATGTTTTCAGATGAGTCATATGGTATTCAACTGGAAATTGAGTTTTATTTTAGAAGGAGGTTGATTTTTAATTAGTGCTTTAAAATGTAATATAATTTCATAAGAATACGTTGCCTTATGTGGGCAGTTCTTGATGAGACAGCAGTAAGAGTAAAGCAAGCACTTTTAGGCAGTGACTGTTAAAGGCATCACTAAGCTTTATATTCTTCATTTCAAAGGACAGGGAATCTTTGCATGACCTTTATATAAGCCTTAAGAAATACAGACCTCTGAAAGATTTCATTTTCTTGGTAAAGCTGAAAATAAAAACACTGTGTAAAGGTAGAATTTTTATGTTAATATACTATGATTCATAAGATAAGCAAAGTCTACAGGATTACATTCTTGCCTCTATTTTGACATGCTGTGATGATAAATAATAATTTTAATGGCCTTGAAACCTGTGAAGGGCTTAAGAGAAATCCCTTTGAACAAATATGCAGGAGTCAACAGCAGCATTTGCCTTCAGCAAAACCCAGTATTGATTTATAAAAACAGTATAAGTAACAAAAATATGTCTTCTCCAGAATTACAGAGTAGTTCCTGTGGCAATCCAGGAGTTCCACCAAAGGGTATCTTGTATGGCACAAGATTTGATGTTGGTGACAAAATCCGATACAGCTGTGTAACTGGATATATTTTGGATGGCCACCCTCAGCTTACTTGCATAGCCAACTCTGTGAACACAGCATCGTGGGACTTCCCTGTTCCTATCTGCAGAGGTAAGAGAAACATTACAGTGATGTTCTCAAATATATGCATTACATTTATTTGTATGAAATGTGTTTCAGTTATTAAGTTTTAGACTGTGGTAAAGGGAAAAAAAGCCTTTATGGATATTTTAATCTCAGTATATGCATCTACCAATTTTTAAGTCCACATCCTGTTACACTTACATATCTCATTTATTTTGAAATATATTAAATGAAACAGAAATCTAGAAAGCTAATAATAAGTAGGATGTAAATATCTCTGTTCAGCATGTTTAAACTCTGAGACTGTAATTTGAGGCCCATTAATATTTTCTAAGGACTGATATTTTGTCAAGTATTAACTTGGATATTGAGCAGATAGAGCTCTGAAACTACCAAAACAATTGAGATAGAGGGACTTCCACTCATTCTCAGACATTTCTATATATTATATAACCTGTATTGTAACAAATATAGATCAAATCTTTTTCTCTTGCTCATGTTAGAAATCTAGCATCACTGGTGTATTCTGTTTTATGGGGAAATCTTATTTTCTGAGACTATTATGGAGAAATAATATTTGCAGAGCAATAAAAGGAGCTAACCTGATAAAATGGAGGAAATACCACTACTGTACAGAACCAAATACAATAAATCTAGTATTTTGATGAAACACCTTACGCCAGGCAAGGTTAAGATTCTATTCTGGATTCACAGGTTAACCTTACAGAAGGTAGCATTTATATTTGTCTAAAAGAAATATTCATTCTTGCAGGGACTACAAACAAAAATAAATCCCACTTAACTTACTATTCTGATAAATGTCTGATTAAATAGAAAATAAAATAATTAATTGGGTTAAAACATGGTTGTCCAGTACCACAAAAATTACTTATATGCAGGAAATGTTTGCCATTGAAAGAACCATTCTCTTGTCTGCTGTGCTTGGCTTGTTTTTCCATGCTGCTGAACACAATATGAAGTTATTGTTATTGCACGCTGTGATAGGACAAGGGGTAGTAGAGATAAACTACAGCATAGGAGGTTCCATCTCAACAGGAGGAGGAACTTCTTCACTGTGAGGGTCACAGAGCACTGGAATAGGCTCCCCAGAGAGGCTGTGGAGTCTCCTTTTCTGGAGACTTTCAAGACCCATCTAGATGTGTTCCTGTGTGACCTGTGCTAGATTCTATGGTCCTGCTCTGGGAAGGGGTTGGACTCTGATCTTTGGAGGTCTCTTCCAACCCCTAACATCCTGTGATACTGTTAATACTATTTTCTAGTAAAATTATGTATAACTCCTGAATGTTCCCCCATGCTTTGCAGATTAATGCTAGCCCAAATGAAGAAGATACACAATCAAGGCATAAATTCAAATTCTGTTTGTGGTGATGATCATACTAAGGATCTGATGAGAATATTTTAACTTGTACAAACCTTACATTTGTGATAAGGTAGAAAGCTAATGGACTTCAATATTGTTCAAATTCTCAATCTGCTTTAGAGAGTTCCTCTGATATATCTTATTCTTCCAAATCAATGGTCTAAAATAGAGAATCCTGAGACAATTAAGTAAAGGTGTCTGTACTTTTGAGAATATATGTGTGGGAATTATCTCTCCTTTTTTTGTGTGTAGTTGTTTGGGGTTTTTTGTTTTCTTTTGGTTGGCTGGTTGGGTTTTGTGATTTTGTTTTGGTTTTGTTATTTGTTTGGTTGGTTTTTTTACATAGGAAATAAAATGAACAAAGTTCTGAACTTAAAACATACTTGTATGCCAGGAAGGGACCTTTTACAAGGACTTTTAGTGTTAGGATGAGAGGGAATAGATTGAAGCTTGAGAAGGTAGGTTGAGACTGGATGTTAGAAAGAAATTCTGTACACTAAAGGTGGTGAGACACTGGAACAAGTTGCCCAGGAAGGTTGTGGATGTCCTCTCCTCCCTCCATGGAGGTGTTCAAGGCCAGATTGAATGAGGCCTTGAGCAACATGGTCTAGTGGAACGTGTCCCTGCCCATGGCAGGAAGGTTAGAACTACATGATCTTTAATGGCTCTTTCAACCCAAACTATTCTATGAATCTGTGAATCTATGAATGTCAGTGAAGTTAAGTCTTTCAATCACCTGTGTATAAGTCTTTAGATCTTTAGGTCTTGTAATCCAGAACAGCAGAATTCAAGGTGAAAGTTTATTTTAGTTCATTCCATTTATATTGTCTTCACTCTGAACCAAGAAACCAGGAGGTGATTGTACTTGTGACATTGCTAATCTAGCAATGTCATTCTTACATGTTGATATTTCAATGATGAGAATTTAACTAGAATCAACAGTGCTCCATATTGCCGCAAGAATCCATACATGAGATCCCATTGCATGTGTGTGATGCAATTTGGTGTGCAACACTGATGCTTGTACTCTTTTAAGGTATGCATTTTTGATACAAATTTTATTGATTAATAAAAGAGTTATTTCTCAAATACTTCCTTTTTATATATTACTCTTTACAGGATCACTGGAGGTGTTTAGGAAGAGACTGGATGGGGTGCTTGGTGTCATGGTTTAGTTGATTAGATAGTGCTGGGTGACAGGTTGGACTTGGTGATCTCGAAGGTGTTTTCTAACCTGGTTAATTCTGTTCTATTGTTTTGCAAAAGCTTTGCAAATACTTAATATTTGCTTTATTTCATATCCTCTTTCTCACTGAACATAGTTCAAATGCACAGTTTTTTTTCACCTGTCATTTGCATGTTCTGACATTCATTAAATACTGTGATTATTACTAGATTTATTAGAAGTGAAAATTCACCTTAATTAAAAGAAAACTAAATAGAATTTATTGTGTTGTGGTCAATTATACTGTGCACAACCCGTGATTGGTTTTAAAATAAAGTCTTCTTCCCTGACAAATTAATTTTGATAAGGTTGTTTTCAACAGTGAAACATGACAGCAGCTTTATCATATCACCTGTTCCTAAGGTAATGTTGCAGCTTGCCGTGTCTCTATAATGCATCGAGAAAAGAATAGTTTACTAAGGATAGTAAATAAAGTTGCATTTATGTATAATATTGCCATTTTATTGAAGTTACAATAGAAAAGACAAAATCACAGTCCAGGAAATATTTTGATTTTTAAAAATTTATTTTTTAAAGTTTTTCCTACTCTAGCATATAATCAAAGAATCTTCATTCTAAAGCTTTTATATTTTTATTTTTAGAACATAGTTTTATTAGTATTCCTGGAAGTTGTATTAAGATATTTTCATTGTTTCTTGTACACATGTTTACAAAATATTTCCCACTAGGAAACTTCCATTAATACTTTTAACAGGAGTCTTTGTTTTTTCCACTTGTTTGAATTAACATGCATTTTTGATCAGACAAGTGCACAACTCACTGACAGTAGGTGCTTTTATTTATTTTTGTCTTTTTCCTTTTTTTGCCATTTCTGCTTTTTCAGTTATTCACATGGAAGGATATTGAGTTATTTTTCCATGTATTGTCATGTCAGTTAAAAGATGAAAGAGGTTGTTACTAAATTAAACTCTGGGAATTCTGTAATTCCCCTACAATGTATGTATTTTAGCCCGGAGAAAAGAAGGCTCAAGGGAGACCTTATTGCTGTCTACAACTACCTGAGGGGAGGTTGTAGACAGGCAGGAGCTGGTCTCTTCTCCCAGGCAACCACCACTAGAACAAGAGGACACAGTCTCAAGCTGTGCCAGGGGAGGTTTAGACTGGATGTTAGGAAGAAATTCTTCATAGAGAGAGTGGTTGCCCGTTGGAATGGGCTGCCTGGGGAGGTGGTGGAGTCACCATCATTGGTGTTGTTTAGGAGGAGTCTTGATGGGGTGCTTGGTTGCATGGTTTGGTTGATTAGGTGGTGTTGGATGATAGGTTGGGCGCGATGATCTTGAAGGTCTCTTCCAACCTGGTCTGGTCTGGTCTATTCTATATCTATATCTATATCTATATCTATATCTATATCTATATCTATATCTATATCTATATCTATATCTATATCTATATCTATATCTATATCTATATCTATATCTATATCTATATCTACTTGTGCAGACGTATACTTCTTGAGTGGATTTATTCCAAATAAATTGCATTGAGATTTTTATAAGCTCATATTTTAACAGACATCAAGTATTCATACTAGAATACTTATCTCACTACTGAAGTGTTTTGATATTTCCTGTGTGCAGAACCCACTGAAGAGGAAAATTAATTGCAAGTCACTGGTATAATTTGGTGACTTTGTAGATACATGAGTATATTTCAACTGCATGAGGTAAGTTTTAGGTCAGAAAAAAACACAGAGCATCTTCAAATGAAACAAAAATATGCCTAAAAGTATTGTAAACACTCCAGTAAGCTTTCTTGAAGGGGTACACCTGTTTATATACAACCTTTAATAGTACAGAATTGTAAGAAAAAAAGAATTAAACTGCACATAACTACTACTAATATTCATGTAACAATATAAACATTTCAGAGATACACATATCAGATATATATCTGACATATATTTGAAGGCAGGTAAATGATTTTATGACATTGTGGCAAATAGAACCTGATACTATAAGTGGTAAATAAGCTGATTCCACCTTTGTGTCTTTGCTGTAAGCTGGTCTTTGCAGGCTATGAAGAGAAAAAAACAAGAGATAAAGCTCTGTTCTTGATGCCATACAGTGCATTAACCTGAGGAACTGACAATATACAGAGGAAAATAAAGTTCACTAGCTTAAAAACAAGGATGAATTACATCTGTTGCTTCAACCCACCACATCTCATGGGGAACAAGCAGTTTTTTGTCTGAAGCTGGTGCTTATATAGTGTTACTGCTTATTTGTGGGAAAAGCCTCAGTATAGCTGTGAAGAGACTGGATTAAAAATATATTGGATTATTTAACTTTAAAAGGAAAATAAACAGTATTGAAGATGAATTGGCACTAATGTATGAGTAATATGTCAGAGACTGTTCCACGCATCCTTTTTCGGACATTGTAAGTCAGTGACTTAGAACAGCTAACAGTCTTATGGTTGATGCATTAAAAAGTGTAAATAGTCTAAAAATGCAAATGATATTCTCATAAAATTAGAAAAGTTAATTAAGATTCTGGGGGAAAGGGGGGAAATGAGGAAAAAGGTCTGCCATTTTATTGAAATAGTTGTATCACACAAATGCTGTGTGTTTTCAAGTAGAATGCTGTGTACGTTCAAGCAGAGCCCAGAAGCTCTGAAAAATAATAACTTGAATGACTTCTTTAATGAAGAAAGTTACATTACCTTTTGTTGCCTTGAATTTTTGCAATAAAAAAGATTTGAGTTCTTAAATTTAATTATCTTCGGAATGTTTAATTTTGAAGACCAATAGAACCAAGCTTTTGCTTCTATTAAAAACATGGAAATTGCTCTCCAGTACACCCTGCAATACTTGTATTTTCTCATTATCTCAGTGTTATTCTCAGGATAATATCTGATTCTTATTATCAAGGATGTTTCACATAGCTGCACTTTACTTGTCTGAACAACTGTATCTGATCCTGAAGAGCAGGAAATCCCTATGTGAATTTTAACATATGATCAGATCCATGGATTACCTATTATTCAAAGTAGTGGTGAATCTGCTGAGTTATTTGAAGCTACTCTAAGTTGTTATTGATATGTTATGAGTGAGTCTTCGGGTACCTCAGCCTTCTCTTTATCCCTTGTGACCAGGTCAAACATGCAATATCATAGCCACAACGTTAGCATTACTACTACATGTAGTCTCTGTGTAATGGAACTCACTGAAGATATGTGAGCAATAATAATTATCTAACATAGTATGCATTCCTATGCGTTCCAAACAATCTTATTTGTGAGAGTTCAAATTACTTTACGTACATTAAATTCATGTCCAAAACCTGTATTTGTTCATTTATGATAATGAAGGCCACATACTAAGTTCTTGTGATGGGAGAAGAACTGGAAGTACTCATTGTGCTCAGATGTGAAAATTTAGTGTTCAGTGATGTACTACAGTAATGTTCAAAAGGTGACTAAGAGATTTCTAAAAGATACAGTTAACAGCTTATGAAGCAATATTAAATATCTCAAAATATTTTTCCTTATCTATCCTTTTATTAGAAATGTATCTATCCAGGTCAGAATATTCACCAGAATCACACTTTCATTGGCTTACATAATTTGGCTTTGCACATCATCATGAGATTTGAGGAATTCTTGTCAGTAGTGAGGAGAGCCGTCCTAAGAATCTGTTGGAAACTTAATTAACGGTGGCCAAACCCTCACCTGCTGTGATACAGTCCAGAATAAAAAAAAAGATATTTGGATTAAAGAAATTAACATCCATCAGTGCAGCAGCTTTCTCAATTTGAAAAACAGGCCTCTTGAATTACATCTCCAAGCAGTATATAAAGCACTGGAGGAAGCAGCAGAACAGAACTGTTATAAATAAATTAAATTACAGTTAGAAGAAAGGAAGTGTATGTAATTATTCCAGAAAAGGAACTTTTGCAGACAGTTGCAATTCACACAAAAATAAGGAAAACACAGACATAGCAACATATTATCTTGATGCTTCTCATGAAATTGTACCAATAAGATAAAATTTAATAACAAAAATTTGTTACTACAGTTGATGCAGGGAACAAAGAGGAAAAGGAAAAAAAAAGCAGATTATAAATTCAAGAAATCTAACCCAAAACTTAATAAAATAAAACTTCCAAACTACCAAAGTGTTTGATCCCACAGTTGTGTTCATGGCTAAGGATTACAACTTCCTACAAGTGCATAGAAGTTAATGGGGGTGGTTAATGAAAAATATGAAATAATTTTTATCTCCTGTTTTCAGAAGAAATTTCTTAAGCAAGGACGAAGGACACAGAAGTAAGTAATACATTGGCCATGTATAGGAAATACTATATATAAATATATATTGAAATAATATATTTCAATATATATTTGAAATAGTGTAGTATTGAATAGAATAGTATAGTATTGAATAGAATAGTATTGAAATAGTATATTTCAATATACTATTGGAATTGTGCTGTGAAATTGCCACTGGGAACAATATAACAGTGAGAATTACATCTGCAGTTGAAAGGGGAGAAGTTCACTCTGAAGAATCAAGATGAGTAAATGGAAAGGAGGAACTTGGTAAACTAAAATGCCAGTTCAGTCTGCTAATTGACATTTTGAACAGTAATGCGTACAGTGCAGTCATTAAAGCACAATACTACAAGTGTTCATTCCAGCAAAGCTCTAGTCTTTCACATGTGATTTAAAACTAACTTCTAATCAAGTTTCTTCGTTGGAAACCCTCATAGACTACTTTAAGAGGAGAGGTGTTAAATGTGTAACTGTAGCTCAGTTCTGTTTTTCACCTAGTAAATTCTGCTTATGCTAGGTTCATTTTCTTGTGGTATTAGTGAATAAATCCTTTCTACTTATCAATTAGCATAAATAATATTTGTAAAATAATTTGAGATACTTAGAAAGTAATTACTGGTAAATCCCAGGTTCATTAATTCAATTTACTAAACTGCTTAATCCAAAAAGCTTCTGCTCCCATGGGCTTTAAACTAGACAAGAATATTTTCCTGAGATTATTGAAATTATGATTTGATAAAACTTTTTGTACCTCTCAGTGTCTTTCTACGATCATAATATACCTGACTATAAATGGAAATTGTTGAATATTATTTAGTATTTAAGTACTTTGTAAACTCTGATGTATATAACTCAGTTGTAATTACATCTGGAAGGTAGAAGTCAACAAATTATTTTTCTCTGAAGTCTTTAAAGCCTTTCAAATATTACTTCAAGAGAACAACTAATAGTTGCTGCTGGTTTTGGCTTTCTGTTTTATGCTGTTTGTGGCATTGTGTTTTTTGGTTTGTGTTTGTTTTTTGTTTGTTTGTTTGTTTGTTTTTTCCTGTACACGAAAAAAAGGATTTTATGAAGTGTTTGATTTCTATCATTAGTAGGAACACCAGTGCCTGAGGTAAAATTTTATAATCATTAACAAACACTACCACAGCAGGAACCCAGGAAAATAAATTTAAGATGTCTGATACCCACTAAGCTAAGCTTCATCACTAATAAATGGTACAGCAAATGGATTAAGAGTACTATTTCTCTGAGGGGAGAAAGCACAAGAATGAACATCAGAGTAATCAATAACTAGCTGCTCTGGACACTTGAAGTGTAATAATGATAGTTCTCTTATCCCCCAGTGATACAACTGATAGCTGGTTCTTTTCATGTTATATGCAGTTATCTGTCACTCATAGTACACGATTAATAATTCCAGGGTGCTCTCATCTTCCTTGTTTATTTGCACAGCCTCATTTAAAATCAGCTAAATCAGCAAAATTACTTGTTAACCATTTGCTCTTTTTAGGTGTTCCAAGCAGCCATGCTTGCTCTAGTTATTCTACTATCTCTAGGTGTGTGGCTGCTTCATTATCAACTTTTATTGGTCACTGTAGCACTTCAAGTAAGTTTAAACTATGTAACAAAAGCAAGTATATGTAACACACACACACACACACACATATATATATGTTCTTAGAAAAATCCCTACTATTAAAAAAGACCTCCTAAAAGGGACTCCAATCCTTCACCTTCCAATTTTTTTCTCTTACTGTAAACTGTTGTCTTAAATTAAGGTCAGATTTTGCATTTCTCACGTTCAGATATGTTTTTATGGCTCTTTTGAATGCTATTTTTCATGTTATTACAGGTATAACATTTTATTTATTACATTCAACTCTAATGAAAAAAAAAAAACAAAACAAAACATAAATTTGACATATGGTAGACCTGTGCATTGTCCCCTTCACTTATCCTTCCTTCTGTCAACCATATATCAATAGAGCAAGAGCCTCCCTTTTGACCCTGTTTTGTCAGGAGCTGCCTGAAAGAGCTGCTTCCTGATTTCTTTTAAGTTTGACTGCTAAGACTTTTGTATGGGTGCTTGTGAAATATATTTTAAATGGTACATAGGCTACAAGGACTTTATAAAAATACAAAAATCTGCAGCCTATCAGTTAAAAACAGTTAATGTGGATGGCTGTGTAACACAGATGTGATGAGATGGAAAGGAGAGAGAACTCAGGAGATATTTTTTTTTCTTTGTCTCAGTTAATTGTCACAGCATTTGGAACAAGAGTTTATCATTCTAATATATCCTTCAAGAAACTTTTTCACATAATGCGTAGACACCATACAATTTGTTCCCAGCTGTGACCCTAATTATCCTCCAGGTAAGTCAAATTCAGCTGAAGGTGTTGTGTAGGTGAGGGGGGAGGAAGTCACCTTTTATTGAGCAAATGCATTAATTTGAATTAGAATTTGTCATGGACCAAATAAAGAGCCAGGAAATCTATACGGTTGCTTGTCTGGCAGAGTAATGCCTTCTGAAAGGCTATACAGAAATCATATTAAAAAATAAGGGCAGGGAATAGTGATATGGATGAAACAGTTTAATAGTGCTAGACCAACAGAAAACAAATTAATTTTAAATGTAGATAACTGGTGACAGTACTTATAAAACTACAAAGGCTGTATGAGTAGGAAAGACAGGGAACTGGAATATTGAAGATAATACATTGCTAAAGGAGAATTCTTCCAATGAACTTGGTGGTAATGGTAAGAGACAAAAAAAAAATGACAGGGGAAGCAGGCAAGGCTTATTTCAAAGGATGCTGCTGCAACAGAGATACTATGCTTTATGAAGAAAAGTATTGTATAAGAATATAAGAATTCCAGAAAGCTAAGATTTTGTCTAGGAAGCCCGTAATGTGACTTCCCTTTTAATATAAAATTGAATGAATTTTGTGTGTTGGATCCATAATCCTTTTTTTCTCATCCTGCCTTTTACCTTTTACTCCCAAGATGATTCTGGAAAAGCGTATGTAAAGCCAGGGTGATGTGCATTTCCACATCAATCTGCCTTTCAGAAATGTGGTTTTGAAAGATTTGTTCTTTTAAATTCTCTGCCTCTCATAACTGGAAGTGTTTATGTGGCTATTTTGTCTAATATGACCCTTCTGTTCACCACCTAGATTCTTAGATATATTGCTTGGCCCAAGGTTCATATGTGCATAGAAGAGCCTTACAAAAAGTGTCATGTATTCTGAAGTGCTAAGCATGGTGCTGCATGTTAATTCTGCTTGTTTTGTGCTGTTGCATATATACTTGCAACCATGCTAATTTCAATTATTTTAGGATTAAATTTGTGTCTTGTGTCTACCCTGCTATTTGCAGGACTACCTGCCATTTTGAACAAGGATGATATAATGATCTTGCTATTAGCCAAATAATATTCTCTCAGACATAAATTCCAACACTGCATATCATCTGTTTTGTGCCAGCACTATGGAGATGGTTTACAGGCATTAGTGATTCTGTAGTCCTCTGGTCCCAGAATAAATTAATGTATCATCTGCACATTGTCAGCTCAGGAGCTGGCAGGCTTGGCAGACTGCTGCACTTCAGCTGTTTTCTGGCTAGGCTAGCACATAGAAATTGAGAGATATTTTAAATGTGCACAAATAATTACATTAAAAGCTCCCTTTTCTGTCATCCCCAATATTTCACTCCTCCAATATTCCTAAAGATCAGTCTTTCTTCTTATTTGTTGTACCATCTTTTGCATAACAGTCTGAAAGATCTATGGTCCACATCAAGAAATTGCTACTAAAGACTTTGCCATCAATATTTAGATACCTTATGAACAGTATCTTGAAACTTAGCAGCATCTCCTGGAGTCATAGCAGAACAAGTTTATTTATAGACAATGTCCAGGTTCTTCTGTGAGATAGAAGCTTGCAGTTAGTGGATCAATATTACAGGAATTTATAGAAAAATACGTAAAAAGTGAAGATATAAATATAAGCATTTAAAACAAACAAACAAACTTCCTTAAGTTGGTACCTGTCATATAACTTGTAAATTGAGGAAAGAAAATGGAATTCTGGAACAAAAATGCATTTTTCTTTTGAGTCATGTCACCTCACTTTGTCTATTTATTTAAGGAATTCCAAAGGCAAACTGTTCCTATCTAAGTAGAACATTTATCATAACTACTTCCAAAGATTTCATGTTGTTACACCATGATTTCAGCTTCATATGAAAAGCTAAGGAAAACCAAAATAGCATATGAAGATAAATGAACTGATTAAGTCACAGATACATCTAGCAGGTTGGTAAACAGTCAACATATAATTTTCAAGGTCTTGTAACAGCCTCCCCATAGGCTGCAAATCTGTGTGCAATTTATTTTGTAACAGTATAGATTAAAAATTCAGAAGACAACCGACAGCATTTAATATGAACAAATATTTACTAAACAAAGTAGAACTGTGCAAAATGAAGTCTCTTGCAGAATCTGGAAATGAGGCTCACACAAAGAACATTTTGCGGAGCTGGCTTATGAGGATGTGTATTAAAGTCCACCTAAGAATAAGGCTGATGTTCAGGATGCCCCAAAGAAAGTAAAGAACTCAGGACAGTCTTGTCTTAAGGCATGGATGTCAGGCAACAATTTGCAAATGCCTGAAGAGCTGTGTGTTGTGTTTCAGGACTAAACTCTGCCGACGGTTATTCTACGTATAATTTCTGTGATGAGGTGGTTTTCCTATTTGAAGTCTAACATTTTGTACATGGACATGTACACACATAAATGCATAAAACATAAAAGTATTCTTACTGGGCTTCTGTACCAGAAGAAATGCTGTGTTATTGTAGTTTATCTTGATACCAAATGTGTTAGATGGCTGAGTTCAATTCAGTTTAAATAGATTTAGGAGGTTTTCTGCAGGACCATTGTGTAGTATATTTCTTTGTTGTTTGGTTGTTTGTTTCTATCCATCTGTATTATTTAGTTTCTTATTTATCTATTTAATGTTTCTTTTTTAATATAAATTTATATATTCAGACTTTGTGCAACTGTAGAATTGGTGTGGGTCAGCCCTAAAGCATTGCTTTATCACAGTATCACCAAGGTTGGAAGAGACCTCAAAGATCATCGAGTCCAACCCGTCACCACAGACCTCATGACGAGACCATGTCACCGAGTGCCTCGTCCAATCCCCTCTTGAACACATCCAGGGATGGCTCTGTCTAGGGTAGTTGAATGTTACTTTTTTTTTCCTTTTCTTTTCTTTATGAAACGTATCCTATATACTTCTGTGGCAATATGTTTGGTATTAAGTGAAGAGTTGTCCTTAAACACATAAACCAAGTTGTTCCTAGACAATTAGGATTTCTTGTATTATTTGATCACCAGCTCCTTAGAGGATTCTATTCAGCCCATTGACAGTGTTTCCATGGAAACAACAACCCAAGAAGTCCTGTCTTTTTCCATTTATTTTTTTAGCTAGTTTGTATTGTGCATAGGCATTTCATTTCAAATGATGCAGTAAATAGAATAATTTCATCCTCTCATTAAATAGAATATATTGCTTTCTATAATAAGCTCTGAAATTCTGTGGACCAAATGTTCTGTCCTTCTGCTGCTGCCCTAATTTTAGGCAGTTTTACATCAGGAGAGAATATCGAAATTTGTTTACCCGGGGTGAAGGAGGGAAAATTACCAAGACTGATATTTTTCTGTCATATTTACTTTTTCTATTGGCTAAAAAAAAATTAAAAAAGAAAAAAAAAGGGGAGGAATAGAAGTCAACTTCCATTTGACTTTCAGTAGCTTACTAGCTTATTTAGTCCGTTTGTGAATTTCCATAGTTCTTATGTTATATTCACAGTCAGAGCATGGGGGGTTTCTTGGACTGAAATGTTTGCATTTAAATATTTTTGCTGGGCTCTTATCTGTATGTATGAAACAGAGATGCTTGAGGGCAACTGCAGAGAAAGCATACTCCCAAAAAAGATATTGCTGAGAATAATTGGCAGAGAAAATATTTTAATGAAAGACCATTCCCACACTGCTGTCCCTCAGTTTAGGAAGGACATCGAGACACTTGAATGTGTCCAGAGAAGGGCAACAAGGCTGGTGAGAGGCCTTGAGCACAAGCCCTATGAGGAGAGGCTGAGGGAGCTGGGGCTGTTTAGCCTGGAGAAGAGGAGGCTCAGGGGCAACCTCATTGCTCTCTACAACTACCTGAAAGGTGGTTGTAGCCAGGAAGGGGTTGGCCTCTTCTCCCTGGCAGCCAGCACCAGAACAAGGGGACACAGTCTCAAGCTGCAACAGGGGAAGTTTAGGCTCGAGGTGAGGAGAAAGTTCTTCACCGAGAGAGTGATTCGTCATTGGAATGTGCTGCCCAGGGAGGTGGTTGAGTCGCCGTCCCTGGAGGCGTTCAAGAGGGGACTGGATGTGGCACTTGATGCCATGGTCTAGTCGTGAGGTTTGTGGTGACAGGTTGGACTCGATGATCTTCGAGGTCTCTTCCAACCTTGGTAATACTGTAATACTGACTAATTCCAACAGGATAGCAGTAAATACATTGTTAAATCTACCTTTGTAATGGAAACGAAGCTGTATCAACCTAGTAATACAAGCATCGTATCAGGATTTATGAAAAATAAGAGTTTAAGGAAATCTGCCTTTTCAAAGGAGTTATTTCTGAGATGTACCTTTCTTCTCATGATAACTCATCTCCATATTTTGTGACTAGTTTGTAAAGTCACCACTTAACATTTTTTAATCATTTTACAGTAGTTCTCAAAGTGTTTAGAAGTTAGGAAGGCTGTCTAATGACAGAAGACTGAGAGTCTTTCAGCCGTCTTTTGTATAGAAGTCTGCATGTTACTTAGTTGTCTAGACTATATCTAAGGCCACAAGGAAGACAAAAAGCACTGATGGTCTGGACAATGTTCATTGTTAAAATAATGTGTAGAGTTATGACATCAAGTAAGTTGGAAGGGATCCCTGGAGGCCTCCAGTCCAACTCAATCTTCTGCTTAAAGAAAGGTCAACAACAAGAAGTTACTCAGGGCCATGTCCAGATGAGCTTTGAATATCTCCAAGGATGGAGATTCCATATTGTTACAGTGTTTGTCCTCACTTATTGAAAATTTCTTTTTTTTTATATATATTTTTTTCCCTTACCTTCAGTCATAATTTCCCACATTCCAGCTTGACTTCCTTCTCTCTTGTCCTTTCATTGTGTACCTTTTAGAAGAAATTGACTCCATTTTCTCTGTATTTTTCTGTTAGATGGTTGAAGAGAATAGTAAGATCTCTCCCAAATCTTCTACATATCCATCCTGAGCAGACACATTTCTGTCAGCTACTCCTCATATCATATGCTCCAGACCCCAAATCACCTTGTCAGACCTCTGTTTAACTCAGTCTAGTGTGCTTGTGTTTTTCCCATTGTGGTAGGTTGAGCATGGCTGGACACCAGGTGCCCACTGGAAGTTGCTCTGTCACTCCCAGTCCTTAGCTAGACAGGGGAGAGAATATGTAAAAACACCTCATGAGTCTACTTTAGAATCATAGAATAGAATCATAGAATCAATAAGGTTGGAAAAGACTTCAAAGATCATCAAGGCTTTCAGCACCATCTCCCACAGCATAAGCAAGTTGAGAAGTGTGGGTTAGAAGAATGGGCAGTGAGATGGATTGAAAACTGGCTGAAGGAACAGCTCAGAGGGTTGTGGTTAGCTGCACAGAATCTAGTTGGAAGTCAGTAACAAGTGGTGTTCCCCAGGGGTCACTATGGTATCTGGTCCTGTTCAGTGTATTCACCAACAATCTGGATGAAGGCATAGGGTATACCCTCAGCTGGTGACACAAAACTGGGAGGGGTGGCTGACACCCCTAGCAAAATGTGTGAAGAGGGATGTATATGTAGACCTCAGTGACTCTAAAGGAGTGTTAGGTATAACTATTTATAATTATGATAAAAGGGCAAAAATGCACAGATCTAAAGGACATGTGTGTGCATTCACTGTGTAATTTGTCTTTGGGGGGGGGGGGGGGGGGGGGGGGGAAAAAAAGTGTAACTTGCCAGAGCTCAGTCTTTTAAGCAGAACAAGAGTGATAGATGTGTCAAGGTAAAGCTTTTATCTTACTCACACTGACATGCACTGTGATCATCACTTCAGAGAAGATGTCAGTTAAGTCAAGGGAAGGCAATACTCATTCCAAGCCAGTCTCAGTGCTGGTGCTCATGAGCAATGGCTGGGCTTCAACACAGAACTGCAAGCACTGCACTCCCTCTGACACACCTAGCCCTTACTGGCAGGACCCTTAACTTCTACCCCAGAGTTGTATATCTGTGCTTGATATTTTCCAGATTTCCCCTTGCAGTATTAGTGCCCACATGGAAGAGCAACAGATGTCTGCAGGCTGGAGAAACCTCAGTAGTGTCCTGGATGTGAGCCCCTGACATGCACCAAACCTCCCTAGATAATAGGTCAACAGGTAGAGGCCACCATGCCGTGCAATGAGGAGTCTCCCAGAACTGTCATTTGCCACTTCATGGTTCTGTTTCAGAGCTCACACTCAGCTGGCTCAACTGCTTTGCCAGACACAGTTCCCAGCCTCTTATCTGCTGCTAGGCCACTTACTTGAGGCTGCACAGCTGCAGGAGGAGCAAAAGTTGCCCTCCTGGTGTTGGAATTCACAAGCTTCCAATGCTCACCATCATGGAGTCTGGATTTCCTGTGGTACTCAAAAAATAATGTCAGCAACAAAGTTAAATCAGGCTACCCTACATTCCTTAGGTGATTTTGACTATTATCTACTGTTAAATCACTGATCACTACTAGAATCAGACCCTGTCTGCAAACACATGCTGTTAATTTCAGAAAGTGCAGGTACTTAGAGGAGACTGAGCTGAAAAGTAAAATCATCAAACAGAATTAGTTCTGTCCTAACTCGAACCAGGACAAAGTTCTACTTGAAAAACTTTCTGCATCCTTCTAGCAGAACACCAAAATTCTTATTTCTAAGTGCTTCTGTGGTGTAAAAATCTTTTCCTTCAAGTTCCAATTTTAGGGATTTTTTTCAAATTTGAACGTGTCTGTGAACTTTTCAAATGCAACCAGACTTAATTTAAGTTTGATAAATTTTGGCAAAGAAGGTAACAGAGCTGCCAAAGCAGACATCGTAAATTGGCTGAGAAAATGTCTTCAGAGGAGGCTAAGTCCTGTTTCTTCTGGTGATGCTGTAGTCACAGATCATATTCAGGAGTGCTGAATTTTAAGGTCTCTGCATAATTAAGCAGCTGAGAAATCTTGACTTTGAAATCTTGAAAGCATTTTATTATCCTTAGGCATTTAGTGGTGGGATAAAAGACAGATTCGTGTAGATATCCAACGTTGCAGAAGCAAAGAGGTCACAAATGTGTTGCAGAAATTGTGCTTCCTGCTTTGCATGGTGTGCAGTAAGAGCACATCATGTTGTTTAGCTGTTTTCTAAGCTTGAGTGCATTTAAGAAAAAAGCTGTTTTAATGACCATTTATATTTTTCTTCAGTTCATAAAAGTAAATTATTCAAGTTGCATGCTTGTCTACTGAATGTAATGTAGAGAATTTAAGAGTTAAGTCCACGGAGGTTTACATAAAAAGAGATTCAAGTGGTCTCATTCCACAATTTTTATAGTCAAGATAAAAATGATTGAAGATGCTTTCTCCATCAGATGGTGTAAAACTTAAAACTGAGTATCGTGTTCTAAGGAAAAAGTAAAACTTCAAATAAAGCCAAGAGAGCTGAAAGTAACACAAAGAGAAATATTCCCTTCCCACCCCCCATCTTGCTCTAGATTATGTGCATTCCTCTTTTCTGTTTTTCAATTTGTTTGTGTGTTGTTGTTCTTCCCTGTCTTAAAGCTACCACAGAAATTATATGAGAACTTATTTTGGGACCTGAAGAGGCTATCAAATAGAACATACTTCTCAAATCTGGCTTTGAAGGCAGGTGTATTTGCTTTAGGGTATTGTTCAGCTCACTTTTGAAAGTCTTCAAGGATGAAAGTTCCACAGTCTTTCCAGATAACCTGATCAAAATCACCCACTCAATTATTAAACCGTCCTTGTATCAACCCATGAGTCTAACTCTCCACACCCCCACCCCCATTTTCACTCCCCATCAACTTTGGCAGGGAGGAGTGAGTGAGTGGCTGCCAGATGTGTAGTGCTGGTTGGGCTTAAACCATGACAATCTCAAGCAGCAGTTTATTTTACTCCTGGTATCTAAATGGAATATGTTATTTTACAATTTCTGACCTTGCCTCCAGTCTTTTTGTTGTGCACCTTGGAAAAATGACTCCATTTTTTCCCCCACAGCCTCTTTTTAGTCAAAGATTGGACATTCTCCCTGAATAAGTCAAATTTAATGAAACATTGTAAGCTATATTTTCTTTACTGTAGATTTAAACACATTTTTCTTCCTGAATTTGATTCCCAAGTAGTTCTTATGAATGAGATCTAAAATAAATAACTTTTCTTCCAAGTATAATAAACATACTTTACAGCACCTTTTGTAGGCATAAAAATTTCTTTGAAGACTCATTGTTACAGTTGAAATCATCATGAAGAGGAAGCATACTTTGTATATGACTACTTTGTGTATAACTACAGCCAAGAATTTATTGCTTGTGTATTTTCAGTCTCCTCAAAGGCACCTGTATATTCCTTCCTGTGTTGCCCTTTGGGCTTGCCTCCTCTTCTGTTCCTCTTCTGTTCCTCTTCTGTTCCTCTTCTGTTCCTCTTCTGTTCCTCTTCTGTTCCTCTTCTGTTCCTCTTCTGTTCCTCTTCCCTCTTCTATTCTATGACTCCCAGGTGTGACTAGCCTGAGGCAGCTCACCATCTCCTTTCACAAAGGTCACCCCTGCTGCACTCCTGCCAATTTTGCCCAATACAGGGCTCCAGGTAGACACAGTCTATGTAGACAATGGTAGTATCTTCTCCATTGCACAGATAATTTTTGTGGTTCTCTCAAAAAAAAAAAAAACAACAAAAAAAACCAACCAAAAACCCAAAAGGCAGGTTAGGAGTCAGTTTATTCCATTTAACTGTTGCTAGAGCACCTTTTAAGCTTCCTCACCATTTTAGCTACAGATGCTATTATTTTTTTTTAATTTTTTTCCTGGCTGTCAAATCTGTACAAATTTTGCAGCTCTACTGAGCATAGAAGTGCAAAACAAAGGATTTGAGGATGTCAATCATGTAAATTTATAATCATCATTTGGTTTAGTTTGAATTTTACATCTCTGAATTTTACAAATTGAAACACAAAGGCACAGAAGAGACTTCCATATGTCCTTGTTTTATGTCCCTCCCCTCAAAAGCTGGATGAATTTTAAGTCATTAATGACAAATCTTCTGCAAACCTATCTTTAAAGATTTTTGGTTGGTGTATGCTCTGCAATCATTTAATTTAAATTCTGAAAGCTGGAAGGTTATTCTACATATAAATTATGAGGAGAGGCTGGTATATTTAATTATTACAGGTTTGTAGAAAAAGCCAACATACAAGAGTTTCTCAGAAAAGATATACCTATCTTTAAGGATATTTTTCAATGGTTTAGAATCTTATCAGAATATTAAATTAAAATATGTGTAATGTGCATTATACTGCATGTGGTGTTCTCTGTTCTTTAAAGGTCCATTGATTTATTCTCTGACTCTGGGTGTTATATTTATATTACTGAGACTAAGTTAAAATAGTTGGGTAACTAGTGGGGTAAAAGCACCACTGACAAGAGTCTTGCTAACCCAAATGAGGAGTTATTTAAACTGGGTTTATCAGGCTTGGTGGCCAAAACTTTCAGGTTTGTCATGGGATGGGGGAGAGGTACCCATGGAACAGAATGATGAGAGATTTTATTGACTGCTTTCTGAGGAAGTGAGGTGATCAGAGACACATCTCAAGTGCCTGTACACAGAGGGAGCAAAAGGAACTCCACTAGAAAATGCCATTCCTTATGGAGCTTCTTAAAGATAGAGTTGTGCTCCTGTAATCTATTACTGTATTTATTTGCAAACTTCATGATCAGATTATCACGCTACAGACTTTTAAAACTGAACATTCTGCTTTAAAGGCATTTCCACTGCAGACAGTGAAGTAGAAAGACATTCTAAGTTACGGTGGGTTTTTTTTGTTTTGTTTGGAAGTCTGTGTGTTTGGGGGTCTGGGGGTTTGTTTTTGGAGTTGTTGGTTTTGGGGTATTTTTGTTTGCTTGGATTTTTTGTTTGCTTGTTTGTCTTTAATGAAAGCAGCGTATAGGATGTGCAGAAAATTGCAAAGCTGGAGTGTACATAAGAGCATTGCATTAAACACCGGCCAAGTGTGACATTGGAAATTTGTGAAAGTTGCTGATGGATAGCCAGCAAATTCAGACTTGTGGAAAATTAAGTTCCAAATGTGTTGTGAAGCTGCTTCTCAGTACTGTACTCTGTTAAAAAAAAAAAAGCAAACAAAACAAAAAAACACCCAGAGTATATAAAAATAAATACTTATAAAGGGGACAATTCTAAGCATAAAATGCTTTTACAATAATAATATTCAGGTCAAGATAATTCTGAGCTTGTGAGCAAATAATTCTATATAAGTGTTACATCTTGAAGCTATAATTAAGAGCACCTAATAAACAATGAGCAGTGGGGCTGAAATCTAGATTAGATGATTTTAATTTTTCTAAATAATATTGTTTAGGTTTAACCTCTGACAACTTCTCAGAAACAAAAAACAAACATAATGTCCTTGGGAAAGAACCTACCTTCAGACTGAGAATTGTTTGTATAAAGTTACAGCTAAGATAGTCTGCTGCCTTTTTAATAGACAAGGATGTTTCCTTTCTCATACCAGGTTACTGCCTGGAGGGGATAAACTCATTTTCTTTACCTTTTACTTTGAATATGGAAGTAATTGATTTAAAATCTTATTTAGGAAACACTGGTCGAATTTTAAAACAAAGCTCTTTTTTCCCCTCTTTCTTTTAAAATCCCAATTACAGCTAAAGTATTCTGATTGTGGAAAATCTTTAAACTTATTGTCTGCATACATAATTTCCATTCTATTTTGTTGCATCCAATAACTCAGCTATCTCAGAAGGACATAAAAAACAATGCCTTTCATTTGTAAACATGAAAATTCTTAGAATTATACTTTACTTTCCACATAATTATTTTATGCATGGAGGTGGTTGATATATGACAAATATGTTGCAATAGAACCGTAGAATCAACCAGGTTGGAAAAGACCTCAGAGATCATCAAGTCCAACCTATGACCTTTTTCAAGGTCCTCATTTTCTACAGTTGCCCACAAAATCTGAACAGTTAGATGTCATTAGTTAAGGCAGGAGAGGAGACTCAATATTCTGTGTAATCACAGAATATTAGGGATTGGAAAATACCATGAAAGATCATCTAATCCAACTCCTCTGCCAGAGCAGGGTCACCCAGAGAGAGTCACACAGGAACACATCCTGGTGGGTTTTGAGTGTCTCTAGAAAAGGAGACTCCGCAACCTTACCAGGCAGCCTGCTCCAGTGTTCTGTCACCCATAGTGAAAAAGCTTTTCCTTGTTTACATGGAAGGTTAGGGTTTCCATAGACACAAGCATATGTGTGTGTTTGCTATACAGAACCAGGTAAATTAGTTTTCCACCACACTAAATGAATCAGTAGTTAATGCTATGTATTTGCCTATATTAAATTCTTTTGAACAGCCCTGGAAATTCACAAAGAATGGATTGTTTTCTAATGTAAAGATCTATTATAATCTTTAGTTAAAAGGTTGTTGCTAAAGTGTATGTATAAGAGCAATAATTAATGACTGTAAAATGCTTTTAAAAGGGGCCATAGAGTGCTGAATCTGATGGATTGCTTAGCTAGTTTTCTGAAATAAGGCTGTCTAAAATTTGACGGAACAGCAGCAGTATGTCCATGGTTGTACCTGAACTACACCATAAAGAGTATGCCTCGAATTTCATAGAGTGTAGCTAAGATAAAGGTATACAGGTATTACTGCAGGTCCTCTCAGCTTTTCTTAATGGGTTTCTTCAAAAGTGGCTCAGCTTACTCAGAAACTCTTTTGACTATTGAAAAGATCAGTGTTTGAACTTGGAAAGCTTGTTTTGTCTTCCATTATTTTCAAGACTAGATAACATGTCTCTTACTCTGTGATGAGTTATGTACCACAGATTAAATGTTCAGTATGCTATAAATATCTAGGCAGATAACACGATGCAGTACGTTGTGCGCCAGATGAAAGCTTGATCTACCATGCAATCTCATTGAATTCCCATTGAAGTCCATGAATTTGCATGGTCTATAAATCACTGATAACATTGTCTGTCTGTGATCATTTGTCTTCTTGAAAATTATACTTCAATATTTATGTAACATTGTGGTGAATGCTGAAGCATACCATGATAACATTAAAATGAAACAAGGTTAACTACAGAAATACCTTTAGAAAATTTATTATGCAAAAGGAACAGTGAACATCAGGCCAGGAAAGTGGTTAGAAAACAATGTTATTAAATCAGTTTCCATCAGTAATTTTTAAATGTATTTGTGGATATGTGTGATTTAAAAAAAACCCAAACAAAACCAACCAAACAAAAACAACAAAAAAACCCCACCCCCAAACAAAAAAATCAGCATGTATATCCCAAGCCCTCAAGACCTTTGTACTCCTGTAATCATCATTCACATCATAATATCAGTGATACTCCCTCTGCATAAGAGCCCTTATGCATATTCAAACGTAGATCTTAATTTGAATTCATAATACCTCCAAGAGCTTTTCTAAGCCAAGTCTCCACTTGCATATCTCTCTGAAAAATCTTCCCCTTACAGCATATGATTAAGATCTGACAACTCTGTTTGGAAAAATGACATCTCAGCAATAGGTGTAGTTTTTGCATTTATGCCTTCATATCACTATTGTAAGTTTGTGGGGTAGATAAATATTTCGCAAAAAATACTGAAAATGTGAGGAATGGATTTTAAAAGTAGATTTGTTGTTGTTGATGTATTTGTTTACATGCCATCAGTGTTGGATACATAATTGTAATTGCATAATGTCTATCAAGTCTTCACTGAAGTGTTGTCTTCTCACCATGCCTGTGAATGTTGTTTTTTTTTTCTGTATATGGTAACTGGAAAATAAAAGAACAGGAAGGGCTACACAGTTCTTTCAAGGCATTTAGCTGCTTAACTGCTGTGTAGGTATCATATTTTGCTTAAAATGAGTGTAGTGTTAGGCACTTGCATATCTTCGAGGACTCCTCCCTCAATAGCTTGGCAGAGATGATTAAGAAAGTTGTGGAAATGCAGTGAAAGAGATTCTCAGTGCTCTGAACAGAAATCTCTGCAAAGATTCCTTTCTTTCTTCATTGTTAACGCATTATTATTGGATTTGTTGTGCATTGATGAAGATGGGCCACTATTAGTTTTCGTAAGTGTTCTTACCAGTTTTCTTTTATCTGCAACGTTTCAGTGATGACATCTTGAGGAAGAAGTTCTTCACCATGAGAGTGGTGAAGCCATGCAATGGGTTATCCAGGGAGGTGGTTGAGGCCCCGTCCTTGGAGGTGTTTAAGATCAGGCTGGACGAGGCTCTGACCAGCCTGATGTAGTGTGGGGTGTCCCTGCCCATGGCAGGGGGTTGGAACTAGATGATCCTTGTGGTCCCTTCCAACCCTGACTGATTCTATGATTCAAGCAGTTATGCTGTTTCAATGTGACAGAAGCACAGGTACTACTATGGATTGCATAGAAGTAATTATTACCTTTTATTTTATTTGTCAGAGTTGTGCACCTTGAAGTCAGCAGTAGAACTGCTGCAGTCAACTTCAGTGTTTGTCAGTTTACTCGTGTATCAATTCTCTTTTCGACTGGCTTCACAACTTAAGATGCCAAACGTTTTTGTGGGAATTAATGTATGTTTGCCTCCTCCTGGATGTGAGCTTTTACTTATGAGGATATGACTGCAAGAGTGTAATCAAATAAATCACAAATTAATGGCATTGTAGGTGGAGGAATATAAGAACACAGCATAGTAATTCTGTTATTTATTGGACTAATGCTTGCATTACAGAGGCTCAGATTATGTCTGATATGCTCTCGGTTATCTCTGCAGCAGTTAAATGTAGCTAGTATTAATGTTTGTAACAAAATACATGATGATTTGTCTGGGCCATTTTGCTGGTGGCAACAAAATTGCATTTTGGCAAAAATCTCTGAACAAATGTGGCTCAGAAATAGTGGACATGCGCATTGACACAAGCTGTGGTTTTGAATACAGTCACTACATATTTTAAACATTGGTGAAAGTAGCAACATTTTTAGTGAAAAGGGGTTTTATATTGCAAGGAACTAGGATAGGTTTCTTTATAACTCATTTGTGAAAAGAAAAACTGAGTTCTGTTGTGTAATATAGTTCAGTATTTTTGAATCTGAGAGAAAGCTATTCCAAATTTGTTATTCTTGTAAGTTACTTCTAGTTTTCAGCTTTAAACTTATTGCATTTCACATACTATTTGTCTTTCCACATTGCATAAGCTTCAGTTATTATGAAATTTTGCCTATAAAAATCTTCTCAGATCAGTACTTGACAAAATATATTTCAATAAGTTTTTAAGGTCCATATACCAATCATTCAGAATCATCCCATCAGTATGTTACTCATTGTTTTAAGGAACATTTTACATCTCTGAACTAGCAAGTAAAAAGTATTTTCCTGATTGTCCTTAATGCATGAAAACCAAAGCATTACTTTTTTTTTTTCTTTCTTTTTTTTTTATTCCTTTCTCAACAAAGGACTTGAAAGTATGAAACTTGAAAGCCTTGTTGTATTTGGTGATTGTTAAATGCAGTGGCTAATTAGTAAGATTAACTCCAAGATATGTTTTTACTTCAGTTTTTCTATCTCGACATATAATAATTTAGTAGAATTTTTAAGAGACAAAACCTGGTATTTTGAACTCTTAAACTACTGTAATTAAAAAGTTTCTTACAATCATTAAATTTTTTCTTTCCATTAGAGGTGAGTCATTATGTGTGCCAGAATTCTTAAAAGCTATTGTTCTGTGATGCTATACTCCTTTATTTTTTTTTTTAACTTGTCATTAATTTTACAGCAGTATTGACTTTTTTTTCCAGGCTCTAGGGCAAATTTTGTTCATGTTAGCACTCAAATAAAGCAGAAAAGAGACTTACTTTTCAAGTGTGCTTCAAACATTTGGAAAATAAACTGAATAAGAAATGCAGTGCATTATTCCCATCTAGTAACATGGTATATATATGTTATTTGAAGAGTTGCCTGGGAAATTGGTTGAATTATCACCCCTGGGAGGATTTAAAAGATGTGTATATGTGGTGCTTAGAGAGATGGTTTAGCAGTGGACTTTGTAGTGTTAGGTCAGTAGCTGGACTCGATGATTTTAAAGATCTTTTTCAACATAAACAACTCTATGATCCTGTGGTTTCTGAAAGTTGTAGCTCTGCATTCACAATCAATATTTTTTAGTTCACAAAAAAATGACATGAGAGCCTCAAAACCAATTTTTGAGTTATTAAGAATATATGCACCATTAAGATTGAAGATACACAACATCAGTCATGTTTTCTTACCTTACTGAATGACATCTGTGAATCACTACTTGAGAATTGTTTTATCATAGAATTAGTTTTGTTGGTATTAGAACTGACGTTGTAAATCTCCAATGTTTACCCTAGTTTGTTCAGCGTAACATTACCCCCAAGATGATCTTTTTTCTAATATATAATCACTGCACACCTGCAGGATAGCCAAGGGATCAGGCCCAGCCAACATGGATTTAGGAAGGGCAGATCCTGCCTTACCAACCTGATCTCCTTCTAGGATCAGGTGACTGCCTGGTGGATGTGGGGAAGGCTGTGGATGTAGTCTACCTGGATTTCAGCAAGGTCTTTGACACCTGGGCTAGGAACTGGCTGGAGGGCCAAGACCAGAGAGTGTTGGTGAATGGTACCACATCCAGCTGGCAGCCAGTCACCGGTGGTGTCCACCAGGGATCAGTGCTGGGCCCATCCTGTTCAATATCTTTGTTGATGATTTAGATGAAGGTATTGAGTCCACCATTGGTAAGTTTGCAGATGACACGAAGTTGGGATCAGGTGTTGATCTGTTAGAGGGTAGGAGAGATCTGCAGAGGGACCTTCACAGGCTGGAGAGATGGGCAGTGTCCAACAGGATGGCATTCAACAAGTCCAAGTGCCGGGTGCTGCACTTTGGCCACAACAACCCCATGCAGTGCTACAGGCTGGGGTCGGAGTGGCTGGAGAGCGGCCAGGCAAAAAGGGACCTGGGGGTACTGGTTGACAGCTGGCTGAACATGAGCCATCAGTGTGCCCAGGTGGCCAAGAAGGCCGATGGTATCCTGGCTTGCATCAGAAAAAGTGTGGCCAGCAGGAGCAGGGAGGTCATTCTGCCCCTGTACTCAGCACTGGTGAGACCACACCTTGAGTACTGTGTCCAGTTCTGGGCCCCTCAGTTTAAGAAGGATATTGAGACTCCTGAACATGTCCAGAGGATGGTAATGAGGCTGGGGAGAGGTCTCAAGCACAAGCCCTGTGAGGAGAGGCTGAGGGAGCTGGGGTTTTTTAGCCTGGAGAAGAGGAGACTCAGGGGAGACCTTATTGCTGTCTATAGCTACCTGAAGGGGGTTGTAGCCAGGAGGGGTTGGTCTCTTCTCCCAGGCATCCAGCACCAGAACAAGAGGACACAGTCTCAAGCTGCGCCAGGGGAAGTTTAGGCTGGCGGTTAGGAGAAAGTTCTTCACAGTAAGGGTAATTGGCCTTTGGGATGTGCTGCCCAGGGAGGTGGTGGAGTCGCTGTCCCTAGAGGTGTTCAAAAAAAGATTGGACGTGGCAGTTGAAGCCACGGTTTAGTTAGTCTTGAGGTGTTGGGTGATAATTTGAATTTGATGATCTCTGAGGTTTTCTCCAACCTTATTGATGCTATGATTCTATGATTGTGGCATCAAATACTCTCTGACCAAATTCTTTCAGAGATGCCACATGTGCAGGATATAAAGTTTTATATCAAATTTCCTTATTTAAGGATAGTTGATGTTGCGCTGGACTTCTAATTTAGAGGAGCAATACCAAATGTATTTCATAATGACACAAATGCAGAGTACATGCATATTGCAAGTGTCTATAATATGCTCCCCATCATGACACTGGGCATCTCCAGTTATTGGGAGGAATACAGGAGTTAAAGACAGCTCAAGTCCCTTGCTTTTTTTGAAGGTCTTTTATTAGTTGTCTAGTTTCTATACTTGTACGCTGGGATGAGCTAAGTATTCACTTCCCCATTCTCTCCCAGCTAACCCAGGGAGATATTTACACTCTACATTCTCACTCAGGGAGAAACACTCCCACCATCGGTTAATCCTCTCAAAGGCCAACCTTTAGTCCTTTTTGTATTAAGATAAAAGTCAGATTTCTTGCCACAGCTGTGCTCAGCCACACCCTGAATTATTCCTTTCAGGTCAGCTGTGCACATTTCCTCTGAATCTTAATCCATTTTAGGGATTTATGGCTTTTTCTTTAGCAGTTGTGATCATTAAAGAGCATTACTGTTTGCATATTATGATTTTTTTACATATTTATTTATATATCATATATAACTATGATTGCATTTCAAACACTTCTCTATTAAAACTTACACCAATTAAAATGACTCTGAAGTAAGCATCTTAATTTTGAAAGTGTCTTAGAGCTGATGTTTGGGAAACCCTCCATGAATGGCTTTCATCTGACAACGGATCAGCTGTTTGAAAATTGGAAAAGATGATTGGAAGACAAACTTAAACATTGCTAGATGATCACTAAGATAAAATATGTTCATACAATTGGCATAGGATGGACAGGTTGTTCTTTGTTTCTTAACTTGCTTTAGGAAAATACTCTTGTTTAAAGAGAGAAAAAGGAAATAATGCAATTTGTGCATGCTATTGTAAAGTGAATGAAGTAATAATTATCAAAATCATAAATGGTAGGTTTTGTAAAAATATGTGCTGGCATTAATGTTTTAATTTCTAGATGACTGAAATCTGAAACAGTTGCTTGTTAACATCTTCACTTTGCAGCAGATTCCAAGTCTAACATGTTAAACATCTATTCTCAACAAGAAAGTACACATTTCTAAGGGGTGATTTTAATGATGATTATAATTTGTGTTTTAACAGCTGAGGATGCATGTGGAGGTACTATGAGAGGATCTAGCGGCATCATCTCGAGCCCCAACTTTCCTAATGAATATCACAATAATGCAGATTGCACGTGGACAATTGTGGCAGAGCCTGGGGATACTATTTCACTCATATTTACAGATTTCCAAATGGAAGAAAAATATGACTATTTAGAAGTAGAAGGTTCTGAACCACCTACAATATGGTAAGTCAGCTACTGCAATTTGAATATGGTAAAATATTTTTTTAAAAATGATATGTGGAAGCATGACTTTTGTGGCTTTCTGTTTTGTCAGTAGATAGACTTGCTGAAAACACCCCCAAAAAACAACCCAAGCAGTAAAGGCTCTTTGTGTGGTGTAAATGTTGATATTCTAATTGCAGCTGTGAAATTATTTCCCAGTATATTGCAAGGGTGTAACATTGAGATGAAAGTTGTAGGCTCATTCACGTCTTTGTCTGTAAGGCTGTCTCAGCCATTATTGTATCACACATGTATATATTTAGAAACAGAATAGAATGGACTGCTGTGCTAGTAGTAAGGATTGGTAGAGCCTTCAGGTAGTTTTGTAGTGCCAGAAAGTGAATGGCATGGAGTCCTCTCAGCAGAGAGCTTGAGGAAGCAGTGTTGATCACAGCTGTTGATCACAGATTGTCTCTAAAAGAATTTCTATACAGAGGACTGTATATGTGGTGTCACTATATCCTGTGCTAGGGGTGTGACTACTGTTACACTTACATAGAAATTTCCATCTTAGTCTGTGAAATATATCATCCTTAACTGAATGTCCAGTTCTGGGTCCCTCAATTCAAGGAGGACAGGGAACTGCTTGAAAGAGTCCATCTCAGAGCCACAAAAATTATTAAGGGAGTGGAACATCTCCCTTATGAGAAGAGACTGAAGGAGCTGGGGCATTAATGGGTGACCTGACTAATGTTTATAAATATGTAAAGGGTGAATGCCAAGAGGAGGGAGCCAGGCTCTTTTTGGTGTTGCCCAATGACAACGGGCAATGGGTGGAAATTGAGACATGGGAAGTTCCACGTAAACATGAAGAAAACTGTTTTCACTGTGAGGGTGACAGAACACTGGAACAGGCTGCCCAGGGAGGTTGTGGAGTCTCCCTCTCTGGAGATATTCAAAACCTTCCTGGATGTGTTCCTGTGTGATCTAGTATAGGTGATCCTACTCTGACAGGAGCGGGGGACTGGATGATCTTTCAAGGTCCCTTGCAGCCTGTAACATTCCATGATTCTGTGAGTAGCCACAGCTCTTTAAGGTTTGGATTTTGTTTCAAATACACTACCTTTGTCTTTCCTAATCTATTTAATGTAACGGTAGTAACAGTATTTTTGATAAGCTGGCATCTGCAATTCTTGATCTCAGTGTAGATGCACTCTGCAAAGCAAGTAGAAGAAATAAAATTATAAACAACCTCTTTTGAGAACAGATTCAGTTAAGAAGAAAAAATGAATGATGCATTTTCTCGTTTTTCAGCCTGGTAGTTTATCATAAAATATCATCACAATGCTCAAGAAACATGTGAATATTACACATATGTGTGTCTGTTACATTGGTTTAAATATAACATAGGCTCATAAAAAGAAAGTATGTAATAGGGTAATATTGTATGTAGTTGTAATGTTGTATGTAATAGGGTAATATCTTAAGCTCTGAACAGGTTCATAAAGCATTATTAGGGTTTTGCACAACAGCAAAGAGCTTGTGAACAACAAGTGATACAACAACTTGCTAGCTCATGAAAGTCAGTCTTGTTTTCTCGTTATCAATACAAAAATCAAACACAGCATAGGCTAAATAAATGAAATTATTATAAAAATTTAATGAAGAAAATATCCCAAATCAGAAAACTATATTTTTTGAAACATCAGTTTCAGTTTCTACGTAATACTCCTTACTACTTACAGGTATAGTAAAAGCTTATCTAAGAAGTCTCAGCTTTATAAAGAGCATTTCATCATTTCAGTTAATCTGTACTACCACCTACATAGTTAATTACCTGTATTAGAATATTACTTAATTGCTGTTGAGGTTTTTCAAGCTGTTAAACTGAGATCTTTTGAACTAGCTGTCAGTTAAAATAATTTTTAAACAATTTATAACAATAATTAGTGTGGTAATACCAATGGCATACAGAAAAAATGACTCTCTCGAATAGTTAAATGGGCATTCTATTCCTCTTGAAGGTATTTTATGTACTCAGTCATGAGCTTAAAACAATGATTTAATTTTTTTCCCCTGTTAAAGTCATTAGTTCTATTTAAATTTGCTTTTTTTAATAATGTTTTTTTAATATATGGACATTCTCATCAGTTTACAAAACATAAAATCTTGTAATGGTAATTTAATAATTGCTCATGCACAGAACAGATTGAGAGCGTATTCTTATTTTTGCTCAGTTTGTCATTTATATTCCTTAAATTAGACTGATGTATGCAGTTATGCAAAAGTATTCCCCCTGTATGTTAGGAAAAAAATTATTTGGGAAGCTTAATTAACAACAATTTGTTCATTAGATTTACAGTGGTAATACTTTAAAACCCCTTGGATTATGGCTTGAGGTGTAATTCAAGATAGGTTAGTGTCTCGGTCTGGAGAGGGAAAGAGACTCAGTTCTTTTGAATATTCCTGTGTTGTGAAATGAGAGGCACAAATGAGGCCAAAATATCAACAGCTAGACTATTTATTACATACATGAAGTGGATGGATCAGAAGGAGAGAGAGAGAAGAGAGAGAGAAGAGGAAAGGAATTATATTGCCATACCCCTCACCCCCTCAAGACACTTTGAGTCTCTGAAGGAAGGGTGCTGCAGGAGATGTTTGGTCTGTAGAGAAATGATGCTGAGGCTTCGGCTGTAGAAGAGATGTGGTCCTCTGGGCAGCCTCTTCAGCTCCATGAGTTGCAGCAGGCGAAACTTAGGACCTGGAGAGAGGGTTCAGTCTGCTTCTTCCAGGCTCCATGGCCTCTTTTCTTCGGAACAGCATTGTCCCAGGCTTTTCCTTCTCTTGTGCTTTCTTTCTCAGCGGCATTGTCCTTCTCCTGTGTTTTTGGTTCTCCATTTTTCTTCTGCAATTTTCTTCTGCCAAGCCAGTAGTTGCTCAAGTCATTTATACAGTTTTTTAGTCCTTAGCTATGTGTCCAAGTATTGTCCCTCAGGAAATCAGGGTCCAGGTGGTGAATCCATTGTCTCATCATCCTCCCCTCCTGGGGTATCTGATGGCTGGAAATGATCTTGTCCTGAAGGCGTGATGGCTGGGTCCTTGGGCTGTTGTTGTAGGCCAGCTGCAGTCCAGTGAGCAATGTTATCTTTGCACCTTCCAAGAGTCCTTCCAGTGGCTCTGCCCAGCACACATCAGCTATTGTCTGGGCAAGCAGCAAGTGATTTTATCTTTGTTGAGTCACACCAGGAGAGACAAGCTTATAGTCTCTCACCGTTAGTTTCTAGTCACACAGTATAGTTCTAAAACTGAAACCATGTTTTTGATCTTTCATTCTGGAAAACATATAGTACATAGTGTGTGGAATTACTTAAAACACGTTGGTTGATCTGGATATTAAGTATTGAAAAAAATTTCGTAGTTATTTTCTTGCTTTATGTGACTGTTACTTGTCCTGATTTGTTAAAAACAAATCAAAAGTTTTCTTCTTCAGCACATCTGCTGTGTAACTACTTTTTTTTGTTCTAAGTGGAAAAAAAAGGATCTACAATATACATCAAGTAAATAGTCTAGGGTTATCCAGGAGACAAGGTGTGGAATTCTTCATGAAGTACTAAATTTTCACACCTGGTTTAAAGCCCTGTCAATCAGCCCCGCAACCTCCTGAGTGAGGAACTTCTTCCTGTTTTGAGGAAGGTGTCTTCTGTTTGGTGTCAATAACCCTGGTGCTGTGTAGGCCGTATAGTTGAAGAACCCAAATTTGTGGTGGTGACACCAGCCACGGAGCCATGTATTATCGGACTGCATTGGATTGTTCATTCCAGCGTCACTGTCTGTGACTGGAAAATCAGAAGAAAAGATGACCTGTGCTCTAGAATCTTTCATTCACGGAGCCATGTATTAATGGACTGCATTGGATTGTTCATTCCAGTGTCACTGTCTGTGACTGGAAAATCAGAAGAAAAGATGACCTGTGCTCTAGAATCTTTCATTCACGGAGCCATGTATTAATGGACTGCATTGGATTGTTCATTCCAGTGTCACTGTCTGTGACTGGAAAATCAGAAGAAAAGATGACCTGTGCTCTAGAATCTTTCATTCCAGGGCCCTAAGATCTCTTTTAATTGCTCTTGGACTAACAGTCATTATTTCCTCTCCACCTGCATGGAAGATCAGTAATGGGTAATAGTCCAATGACTGCACTAGGCTAGGAAGCTTCTTAGTGATGTCCATAACCCAAGCTCCAGGGAGACAGCAAACTTCCCTATGAGAGGGATCTGTTCAGTCTCCCTGGTACTCCTCAACATTTCGACCTCCTTGCACAGCTTAGCCACGAGGCTGAGCAGATTTACCACCTTTTCATAGCAGAGACAACAGTTCTCATAGCTGCCACTTGTCGCCAGCACAAGGCTGTGGCACTCCTTGCAGCCTGTGACCTGGATAGCTGCATATTTGTGTAGGACCTCTATCTGGGATGTCACATTTCTTTTCACAACAGATTTTACCCTTGTAGGAACCATGGCTGGTCCTGCCCACATGACCTTCTGCGCAAACTGCCCAGATGAATCACCACAGCCCTTACCTTGACCTTGCCCAGAGTGCAAGCATCAAAGATCCCTGTACTCCTGGGGTGTTTAAATAGCCCTCTGGATGCATCTCTGCCCACGCCTTGCCTGCCTCTCATGAGACTGGCCAGCTTGGTGAGGGGGCTTGCTTCTCCCTCCAGGTGTAACCTGGCTTTGGGGAAAAAAAGACAGAGTCCACCAATCTCTGCCACTCTGCTGAACTGCTGTGGGAACGGCTTACCTCCAGTGGCTGTTTGTAAAGAACAGAAAAAATAATTTCAGACATTTTAAAGAACTAGTCTCTGGGGTCAGTAAAAAAGTCAGTGTTTTGGATGAGAAAAGCAACTCCTGTAACTTTCAAAGATTCAAAATACTTTTCATAGATACAGAGTTTAGTGCCAGAAAGAACTAATTAATAATTTAGTGCTCCCTCCTGTAACTGACAGTCTGTATTTCATGTGTTTTTCTGTGCTAATTTCAAAATTAGCCAGACTTCTAGAGTCTTCACTTAAAAATGCCAAGTGCTACAAACATCAACCATTTTCAATGTTTTTTTCATTGCCTTCAATTGCTGTCCTTTTTTTTTTTTTTTTTTGTCCTTGGGTAATAGATCTTTGGGTTTTATTGACATTTCTTGATACATTAAGGAAATACTGTACATCCATTTTTGAGTGAGGCATTTCTGAAGATATAACACTTCTTTCAGTTTCTCAGCAATTTCTTATGTTGTAAAAAAAGTCAACAATGGAAAGCTGCAGCAATCATTTCATGCCTGTTGCAACCAGAACTAAACTTGTGCTTCTACATACTACATGATTAAGTGTCTTACACTGCATCATTTAGCTATATTAAAGGAAGAAGAAAAATGATTAGCTAAACTCGATTGGGGTCACCTGGTGTGATGGCCATATTGTTTGTATTCGTTTATTGTCAGTCCATGAGTGTGGGGAGTTGGCCTTGGCTGGACAACAGCTGCCCACCAATCTGCTCTGTCATTGTTCCTCCTCAGATGGACAAGGAAAATATAATGAAAGGCTTTTGGGTTTAGATAAGGACAGGGAGATCACTTGCCAATTGCTATCATAGGCAAAACAGGCTTGGTGAAATTAATTTATTGCAAATCATGTCAAAATAGGATGAAAAAGAAACCAAAATCGTAAAACTCCTTCCTCTTAAGATCAGCTTAATTCCTGATTTTCTCTACCTTTCCCATCCTGAGTTGTAGAGGTGGACATAAAATGAGGGTTGTGGTCATTTCAACATTTGCCTTTGCTGCTCTTTCTTCCTCACACTCTTCCCCTGCTCCAGTATGGGCACCACCTGTGGGAGACAGTCATCCATGAACTTCTCCTACATGAGCCCTTGCTGTGCGCTTCAGTTCTTCACAAACTACTCCAGCATGGGTTCCTTCTGTAGGGTGCAGTCCTTCAGGAACAGGCTAATCCAGAATTGGTTCTCCATGGGGTTGTGAATTCTGCCAGCAAACATGCTCTAGCATGGGCTGCAGCCCACAGTCCCCAGGTCCTGCCAGGAGCCCACTCCATTGCAGGTTTCCCACAGGGTCACAGTCTCCATCAGGCACATCTACCTGCTGTAACACGTGGCCCTTGATGGGCTGCAGATGGATTTCTTCTCTATTGTTAACCTCCATGGGCTACAAGGGGACATGATGCCTCACCATGAACTCTCATGCCTGGAGTACTTACTCCTCCTCCTTTGCTGACTTTGGTATGTACAGAATTGTTTTGCATTCTCACTTCTCTTGAAGCTCTTGCACAGCTTTTCTTTTTTGTTTGTTTTATTCCCTGCCCCCCACCCCCAGTTTTGTCTTAGATTTTTTTGAGGTGAACAACATAATGTCTCCTTATGCTTTAGAATTTTTTTAAATGCAATGGAGGATGGTACAGTTTCTGATATTTGTTAAGACCTCTGAGATGAAAGCTCTATAAAATTATGGAGTAAGATATTTATTAGCTTGCAGGTATTGTAGAAGAGGGAAAGGTCTCTGTGGATAAATGTAAGCAATTTTAAAATGTAAATGTTTTATGTGATGAATTCTGTAGAATTAGGAGACCAGTTGTTTGAGCTATAGCAGAAAGTTGCACAAAATGTGACTGAGCAAGATACTAATTCACACACACACAAAAAAAATAAGATGGAAACTGCGATGAATGGTTCTGTGAGTAATCTGCATGGATTTAATGGCAGCAATTATATTTAATTATGCAATAAGAGTAGCCTTTTATGGCAGATTTCAGTATCTAACTTGACACATTTTCAGAGGCAGAAAATAGGAGTGAACTCAAAAGTATCTCCTGTAGTTTGAACAGGGCTGCACAATTTTTATCCTCTTAGTTTGTACTGAGTTGTTCTTTAAAGGCATTTCAGGACTTTTAGTGTCTTATCACCTTTAAAAAGACAAAATAACATATCTGACTCAGGCCTATCATGACAGCATTTTGAATTTTTATTCTAATGTTAAGCAACAGCTCTTTTAAGATACCTTTAAGTTTGGATTTAATACCTAGCTATGAGTAACTAGAGTGGCAGATACACAGGAAAACTTTCAGATTATAAAAGTACTTTTTCTAACAAGACCCATGGGGTCCCTAATTTTGCTGCAGAGTGGGAGTAATTTGACTTATAATTTAAACTATCTCCAGCCAGAGTTGCATGCCAATTTTCCTTTATGTTGTGCAGAAAATATAATTGGAGTCTTTCACCAGTTTGAAGATTGCATACCTATATGTGCTTTTCATTTTAACTGCTGCAGTTGCATGAAGTACTAAAGATCAGGGAGAGAAGTTAAATGAGAATTAGCTTCAGGGTGAAGTACTCTTTTCATTACTATTTCCGATGTCTCCAAGTTTCTTTAATGGGAATCTAGCAACACTGGTACTCCAGTAAATATGACTTTTGTCTTATTACTAAGAAGTGGCCAGGGGCTTTCTATTGATCTGACAGGGATCTGTCTTAGGATTCTCCTGAGGTGTCTTGATCTGAGGTAGTTTTAGCTTGTCTGAGCTCTGACAGTTGCCTACTGGTCAAGAAACAACTGTCAGACCACTCTCTGACAACCCTAGGCAGTTGCTGTGTAATGTCTTGATCCTCTGTGTTAGTTGGGTTTGAGGAGGACTGAAAATCAATGAGATAAAAGCAGGGTGTTTTAAGAAAACATCAAATAGCCCAAAGATAATGCAGTATTTTGGAAGGGGAATGTTATGGCTTCAGGATACTGCTGAATGGATTTTTTACTAAGTGGTCCTCTTTTGCAGGAGGGTTGGACTTGATCTCTGGAGGTCCCTTGCAATCCCTGGCATTCTATGATTCTATGACTCACAGTAAACATTTTCCCCTTCTGTTTTAGAAAGAATGAAGTACTGATCTCAAGACACTGAAAGGATCACTGTATCATTAGAGAGAAAGGATTGATATTCAGATGATTAAAGAATATACTACTATGTGGCTTTTTGATTTCAGACTATTACATGTCTTTATATTGATTCTATGATCTGTTTGCCCAGAAACAATGACTTGTAAGCATGAGGTCATACTGTATATGAGGTATTTGTATTCATGTTTATGAATAATTTAGTGTTGTCTTCTAAATCTCTAACATCTATATGAAAATCAGAAACTTCTAGTAGTCTTTCAGGCAATCAGGACACAACACTGACCATCGGTGTTTCTTACTTCTGTCACAAACAACACATTGCTTGTATCATAACCTAACATTTCAGTATGTGCTTGGAAGTTTCCTTTTACCTTTCACCATACTTCATTATTCTGCCAACAGATAATTGGAGAATCTTTGATATGTGAATATCTGGCATTATAAGATGCAACCTACTTCTCAGCATTTCATATCCACAGTACCACAAACTTCTGTTAATCATAAGTTGGACCTGCATTCAGTTCTTAATGATTGTACAATGGTTTCTCTTAGACTTGCTTTATATGACAGTAACTTGAAAATTGAACTTTTTCAACATTGCAAAGGCATGACAGGGCTCTCACGTATTTCAACAATGACATTTTTAAAGCAAACAATTTTTATCTTCCAAGCATCATAAGGAACTTGACAAAGAGTCACAGGGTGAACTATTTTTATCCCTCTAGCTGAATGGAATTAATCAATAGATTGTTAAGTACTTTATAGAACAAGTGACATAATGTAGAAGTTTTCCTCCCTTTTCCCCAAGCATTGGCTTATTTAAGTTTTCATTTGTTATATATATCATAAATAAATGATTACAGAGGAGTTTCTACCTAAAACCTTAGTTTGTTCTAAATAGCTCATTAGGTTAAATTTGAAAAGTAGTAATTTCTTGCTCTAAAAATAAAGGGCTTTTTGTCAGTCAGTTGGCTGCAGGTCTGAGATTTGGAAAGAGCAATTAAGGCTTTATCTAGATTCAAGCTTGTCAGTATCATGTTTCTCAGTTAAATAATGCTTAGGCCTACTACAGACAATTTTGCACAAACCCCCCACCTTGTTGATCTTCCTTGTTATCCAAAGATAACTGAAAATATTTATGAACATGTCATATTTATTTGATATCTTCAAAAGATTCAAATCTTGAGTTCTTAGGTTAGATAACAAGGCAAGAAATAGAGAACTTTGTTTTTGACTGTTTGGCAATATATGTCACCGTGTCCTTGCTGAAATGATTTAATGTAATGTGGATAGAACATTTCCAGGAAAAAAAAAATGAGGAAAAAAGCCAGTGGTATAATAATCATTCACATCTCTAATGACTGCCATGTAGACTCATTATTCTCATCACCAGAATTAGAAACAAAGGATATTGATAGGCCTAGTCATACAAAAAACTTACTTATTAGTACTTGACCCCCAATTTTAATGGTTATTTCAGTTTCTGATTCTCAAGGTGAGCTCTTACTGGATTGATGAAATGAGTGATATATTAACTTTCTCTTTCAGGACCATTCAAATCAAGCATTGTCTGAAATAAGTTAGTTTCAGGTTTGCTTTTCTTTAACATTAGTCTAGTTCTTTCTAGGGAATTGTTAACAGGGTTGTTAAACCAGAGACCTTAATTTTTGCTTTGTATCCACAAATGGGCCATTTAAGATGACAGACGAGTAGTCAATGCACATAAACAATATATGTAAAAGAAAGCAACAGTGTGAATGGAAGTAGCTGTTAAACAGTATGGCTGTCATTTGTGAAAGAATGAGGAATTTGTACAAAATCACGTATTTTTGTCTTACTTGTGTCTTACCAACCATTTGTCTCCTGTCTTTAAAGAAAACAAGAATTCTTTCTATTTTAATTTCTTTCTATAAACTATACCTTATTGCTTTCTACAACTACCTGAAGGGAGGTTGTAGACAGGTGGGGGTTGATCTCTTCTCCCAGGCAGAAGAACAAGAGGACACAGTCTCAAGCTGTGCCAGGGGAGGTTTAGGCTTGAGGTTCTTCACACAGAGCGTTGTTGACCATTGCAATGTGCCTCCCAGGGAGGTGGTGGTGTCACCGTCCCTGTAGGTGTTCAAGAAAGGATTGGACACGGCACTTGAAGACATGGTTTAGTTAGTCATGAGGTGTTGGGTGGTAAGTTGGACTTGATGATATCTGAGGTCTTTTCCAACCTTGTTGATTCTATGATCCTATAGTTTTAAACTGTGTAGTTTTTAGTAACTAAATATAGTTTTATACATGAATGAAACAAGGATTTTTAAAGCTATTTGTCAAGATTATAGCTAGCTGGTAATATGCATTTCAGATGTTAGAGTATAATATTTTGTCATTATGACTCTGGAAGAAATGGGGGATGTGAACTATGCTATTAAAATACTCAGACAAACCAACCCTGAATTCCACTTTTCAACATAAGGTGAGTATTGCATGTTAGATTTTTCTGAGGGAGAATAAAGTAGTAGTGGATGTCAGGATTGGAGTTAGCCTAAAGCAGAGTGATTCTTGAAAATTACCTTGTAAGTAGAACAGAAAAGAAGGGAATGGAGGCATGATGATGTAATGAAGTGCAAGAAGAATAAAATTTTAATTCTGAAGAATGTTACTGCCTAATTCTTCTGTAAACTAATTTACCAACAGTCACAAACCAAGTAAGATGCAAAGATATTACAGGTTGGATTCGATGATCTTTGAGGTCTCTTCCAACCTTAGTAATACTGTGATACTGTGATAAGAACTTCACTGAGACATCTACATGCATAGTCTTACACTTTTACTAATTCCTTGATTAGCAACAAAGGTTCATTTTTTTCCAGTAAACCCCTTTTTTCAAATAGATCTTACATCAGATAACAGACTAATGTAAATGTTGACTATGCATGGCGGTGAAATTCTTTAATCGCTGGTTCACAATGAATGATCTGAAGGTTTCCCGTGAATATTTCTAAGAGTTTATGAAAGTCAGCTGCAGAAAGGAAGCCTGATGTCTGACTGAAATTTGCTGTGTAGGAATCTGTGTAGTTTAGAGGGGAGCTACATGTTTTGAACTATTAAAAAAAAGACAAGACAGCTGCATTTTCTTCATGGTAGATCTTTTTTTTATTTCTTAATTTTAGGAAAATATTGTAGACCGTGCAGTGTTGCCACTCTTGGAATAGTAGCTGGCACACAAGTAGGTTGGGCTGCCCGTGCATTATGGTAATAGTGAACAGCTTTATTATTTGATGAGAAGATAAATTGACGTGAGAAAAGGGAGTTATATGAGCAGAATAAGCAATCATGTTCTGCCAGTTGACTTCATAAATTCTGTCAGCTTGCAAATCTGCTTTCTGGGAATAATCCCATAGAAATCATGAGCTGTAAAGATCAGCAACCATGAATTTAGTTACAGCTTGGACAATAACAGCATGTGTGTTGTTAGATTTGTCTGAGGTATAACCTATACCTGTCCAGGATAGAAGTGTTAATGAATAATTGATTTAATAGGTAAACTTAACTGGATATTAGCTGTTATAAAAATAAAGCTGGTATTTTGCCTTAAGCATATTTAAATGGCTAGGGTGACGTTTTCTTGCACTTTGACCAATAAGCTTGCAATTTATTTTACATGTTTTTGTGGTTATTAAGAAGCAGCCTTTTAGGCAAAATGCATCCTAGTCAAAATAGGTGTTAGGAAATGAGTTTTACAGCCTTATTTTTATTTCAATTGTTTGGTAAGGCCTCTTCCAGTAATAGATTTAGTCTTATACCTAAGAAGTGCAAGGGTGTTGTCTCTGTATTGCTTAACAATTATAGTGAGAATTTAAATAAAAGAACTATTTTGTCTTGCATTGTTAGGCAATAGTATTGTGCAGGGAAATAGCTGTACCAAAAAGAATAGCTAATTAAACCTCTACCTTCCAAAAACCAAATATCAAACTAAAGTATGCTTCTTACACTTGAAACAAGCTATTTATAACAACCAAAGTTACTTAATGGCTGTTAAAAAGTGTTTCATGCTGAAATTTAGTGACAATACAGGAAGAATTATTGTTTTCTAATTAAAGTGGAAGCTTCTGCCTTTAATGCTGGATACATTTTACAGTGCAATCCTTATTTGAATCACTACAGAGCAATGTGCAAATTGAATTTAATAGCTAACCAGAGCAACGTACCATACAGTAAAGCTAACCAGAAAAAGGAAATTAGTCTGTTTTGGAGGGGTTTTTAGATTAAATGACAGATAACAGTATTGTACATATTTATGAAATTTACAGTGGTTTGAAAGAAAACATTTTTATACTGAGTGAGTGACAAGTTGGAAAGAGAGCTAAAAGGCCCACCAAGTTCAATGGCTGAATAGCCAGCCACTTAACAGGCCCATTGCTAGACTGAGAGCCATGCAGCAAATTAGCACCACACTAACCAGATGGCAAAACAGTTAAGCAGCTGACAGACCAATATATGATACAAGCAGGCTGCTGCTTTAACTTCAATTAAATGTTTTACTGGAATGAAAGTTTCTGTGGATCTTACTGACTGTCATGATCTCATATGACAAATACCAATTTCATAACAGAATTATTGGGTAATAAAATGATTAATGAGAACAATTCATTGATACAATGAGTCTTTCCCCTGTTAACCAAACCAAGAAGGATGCTCTGCTCAGGCAAATGATTACTGTGGGTCATTGGAACTAGAATTTCTTTGCCAGAGTTGTGTGTACAACTAAAATGCACATTCATGGGGGATTTGGGGAGTCAAAAGTTATTAATAATCTTGAAGGAGAGTTCATTGTGCCTTCTGCCTACACACTAACCTCTGCAAGCAAGAACTTTTCATTTGCCTTCTGTCTTGATGAATGCTTTGATTCTTTTGCAGAATGGCATGTTAGTAATATGGGTGGTAGATGGTGCAGATAAATGAATATGCAGATTGGTATCAAAACTATATATATGCTACCTTGTGTAAAGCTGAAGTTAAGTGGCATTTTTGGATTCTTCTCTGTAACAAGGATTAAACTAATGTTCGGTTTCTAGGATAAGCACTGTAACCTCTTAATTGGCAGTATATGTATAAACAAGGCACATCATAAGTAGTGTTTGTGAATGTTTTTCACACTGTATTATGAATAGCATCACTGGATTGAACCTGTCAGAACTCCACAGAATGCCAGCATTTTATGTAGCGACTAGTGCAAAACCATTATTCCTTAGAGTATTGTATTTACAGACTCATGAAGAAATTACTGGCAATTCTATGGGGCAGGGATGTGGGAGAGACATTAAAAGAGATACTAATGCTAACTAGTACATTGCTAATACTAGTACAAGAACTTTCTTATCCAATCACCATATCCTTTTGCAATATCGTAGTATCATTATAATCTATTTTTTTCCTTTTATCACCACTGTTCAAATTCTGTGGATCTAGGATTTTGAGCATATTTCTTACCCTTGAAGTTAGAATTCACATTCTCCAACTGAGTAAAATAAGCTATTGTGTTTCCATACTATAAAAACATTCTAAAGCAAGTACGTTAAGGAGCTTTAACAGCCTGTGGTGCCAGTCAAGAAGACTTTCATTGCCTCAGGGAAAAATGGTGGTAGCACTCAGAAATGTGGAAAGTAGTCTTAAATATTCAAGTTCCAGGTGATGTGGTTGGAAAATAATGCTCTCTAAACTGTTATTCTTTCAAAAGTTTTCCTCACAAATTAACACCTACATGGGCTTATTAGCAACTTATTTTAGCAATGAGGTGGTTTGCTTTTAATAAGGTAAAGTGACTCTATGAATAAAGCTGACATTAGAGGTTCCTCAACCTTTTTTCCAACAACATTAAAGCAACTGAAAATGTGATTGGTGGAGCATGGCACATTCCTTCAGGCTGACCCACAAAAGAAATTGGTTTACCCTTAGAATGGAAGCAATTTTTGTTGTTATTATGAAGGTCCCTTGCCCATCCACTTCTGGCACAATTTCAAGGTAAGGCTATAATAATGTTAGGCAATCAGAGCTACATCCTGATCTTGGAACTGTTTACACACTAATGAAATAATGAGAAAAATGAGTGGTGAGTACAGGATGAACAAGAAATAGCTGCCTTCCAAGGCAAGGGAACCTCTGACTTTTAACATGAACTTTTTCCATGCTGATTTTTTATTTTTTTTTTTTTTTTTTTTTAAATCTCATCTGTAATTTAAAGCATAGGAGAAAAAACCAAACTATTGTTTGTTACAGTATTTGGCGCATGCTTATTGAGTACAACAGCATCGCTACCCTGAGATTGATATTTTGGTCAGTCTTGCATATGATCTGAATAAGATTTCCTGAGTTTTGCCTTTGAAACAATGAATAAAATGATTTTAAAAATAAGCTCATCAACCCTTTTCAGCATCTGCAAATGTACTTGTGCCATTTGGCCACCAAACTGTGAATCATAGAATCATAGAATCAGTCAGGGTTGGAAGGGACCACAAGGATCATCTAGTTCCAACCCCTGCCATGGGCAGGGACACCCTACACTAGATCACGCTGGCCAGAGCCTCGTCCAGCCTGGTCTTAAACACCTCCAGGAACAGGGCCTCAACCACCTCCCTGGATAACCCATTGCATGGCTTCACCACTCTCATGGTGAAGAACTTCTTCCTCACATCTAGCCTGAATCTCCCCATTTCCAGCTTCATTCCATTCCCCCTAGTCCTATCACTACCTGATACCCTGAGAAGTCCCTCCCCAGCCTTCCTATAGGCCCCCTTCAGATACTGGAAGGCCACAATGAGGTCACCTCGGAGCTGTGGAAAACTGTGGCCTGGATAAATAAATTCTTTCTAGCCTGAGTGTCACGAACTTTTGTCATGATAGTGGTATGCCTTATCAGTTACCTGACTGTATGGTTTCTGGGTTAGTGTTGCTTTGCCATGACATGGTTGTGCAGAGTAGACAACCTTGTCTGTTGATACTTGTCATAACATACTATTAATTGATAAATCAAAAGTCATGCAGAGAACGTGCCATTAAATCTATAGTAAAAAATAGGTTTTCATACAAGAACTTACTAAAGCTTTATGAAAATCTTCAGCTCTGATGATTACTGAATGCTTTTAATAATTTTTGTTTGTTTTAATTCAGGCTCTCTGGAATGAATATACCTCCTCCAGTTATCAGCAACAAAAACTGGCTCAGACTACATTTTGTAACAGACAGCAATCACCGATATCGTGGATTTAGTACTCACTACCAAGGTACATGCCAAGAAATTTTCTTGATGGTGGTGGTTTTTTTTTTTCTTCTTTATTTTCTTTTTTTGCTATTAAAGTGTCTGAAGTTGTACAGTAAAAGGGAAGGACCATTAAAGAAAAACAAAATCCTCCTAAAGCTATAGTTTGTACTTGCATAGATGACAAATTCAATTGTGCACCTGTTACATCAAGTTGTGGAATGTTAGAGTATGGCTAGTTCATTTAATGCATCTAAGTACAGTTATAAAATGAACTACAACAGAGACCTACTTTATCCAGTGCAAGTACTCAGTATTTAAAATATTCCTAATGGTCTGAAAGATATGAAGTTACTAATACAGAAATCGTGTTTTCATCGTTAAAACACGTGTTTGCCCCTATGGTTGTTTAACTCATGTTTATAAAACAGTGAGTAGGTTTCTATTTACTAATGTGGTATTTAATTATTACCTATTTCTAAATGCAGTGAACTCTTGAGGGTTTAATTAACCTGGAAGATTCTTATCTCCTGTTTTTATGAACAAACATTACTGAGTATGTGTGAAAGCATCTGAAGCATTAGCTTTGGAAAATCACCAATTTGAATAAGGTCATTCTAATGCTGAAATGCTAATAAACCAAACTTCATTAGTGTATGGTAATACTGTGTTTTTTTCACAAGCATTACTGTAAAGAGTATTTTTCAGTATCTACAATATATCAATGGATCTTCAGGGTTCAGGTACCTCTTGTATGTTTTTGTGCTTTTCCACTTATTTGATGGAAAAGAAAACTCATAGCATTCCAAATAAGATTAGCTCAGGAATTTATTTTACAGTTCTCTACAGGAAATTTAGCATAGAAGACATTAGCTCCATAAATTTTCCCAGGATCTGGTAAAACTAATCCACTAATGTAAAAATTGCAACTGACAAAAGACTAAGACTAATTTTTAAATGTAACTGATATTTTATAATAGCAGACTTTTTACAACTCTGTGTAACTGCTTCAGATAACACACTCCATACAAAGCCAGAACAGATTTGATTACTACTTTGGAAAATATGGTATAGATCTACTTGTATTTCCTGAGTCCACTGATGTTCTGCAATGTGTATTCTTAGTTAATTTATGTAAAAGGAGCCTTCCTACCTTAGGGCTGCTATAACTATTTATGAAAAGCACTAATTTTTTGTGTAGTATCCTTCATCCCAAGTATAGCAAACCACACTGTTTACTGTGAAATTGCTAGCTTATGGGGTCGTTTAAAGATATGAGTAGGAACTCTTTTATACATCCTTCACAACTGAAGCCGTGTGATAAGTAATTTGGTAGTATATGTTAAATAGATGGGATTGTTGAGATGTTCATTTTGAACTGCTGAAAAGAAGAACAAAGTGTCTCAGGTGACACATGTACGTTCCTGCTGAAAGCGTGAGGCAATAGTTAATGAAAGAACAGTTTTTAGTTTCAAAATGTAACTCACCTGTAACTCAGATAAATATATATCTGTAACTCAGATAAAACATGTGAGTTGGAAAGTATGGGAGATTTAATTTACTACATATCTTTTCTCTTTACCAGCTAAGTTTATAGCACTTACATTGTGAAGGTTTTACTATAATTTTGATTTGCGTCTTCAGTTTTTAGTGGCATATTACTGAATGTATGTAATTCTGGCATATGATCTATGATACTAAGGCAGATATGATCAGAAATTAACCTTGATAGTAGAAAATTGAAGCGGCATTGTCAGGTAATAAGGAGGGGTGATTTCTGCCAGTGGTAGGCTAATGAAGAGTGTATATAGTAGTACTATAACCAGAATTAGTAATTTCTTACCACTTCATCTACTTTAGCTTTATTCTGCTGTTGTATCTTTAAAAGGACACAGACTTTTAATTCGGAACTTCAGAACACTGCATCATTCTTACTTCATCACTGCTTGGCACTTCAGCACTCTTTTTACCTAATCACTCCCTTGGCTTGCTGGTTTTGTTTGCACAACCACACTTTTTGTACTACTATATTTGGGTAGTGGTTGACCCAAGCTAAGTACCCCTGCAGCCACTCACTCTCTCATCCTCACAGTGGAACAAGTGTGCAAACTGGAAGAACAAGACAAAGGAAACTTGTGGGTTGAAATGAAGATGGGGAAATTCATGCAACTATTGCCCTGGGCAAAGCAATCTTAATATAAAACATGTAATTATTTATTTAGGTGTTAGGAAGCAAAGACAAATAGTTAAACAGTAAGGGAAAACACTTTTCTTCTTCACTTTTACAGAGCTAATTTCATTTCAGAAGCCTCTTCTTCCCCTTCCTCTGCTCCACTACAGATTGCATTTTGTTTCTGGGTGATGTGGCAGACAGTGCATGAGATTCAAGTCAAGGTGCAGGAATGCCTTTTAATGCTCATTTCCCACACTTCTTTCCTTCTTATTTGTTTCTTCCACTCTGATTTGTGTTGACCATGGGCTACAGTCTCTCAGAGGAGTAAGCGGCTCTAGTGTGGCTCATCGATGACTCAGATCCCTTTGGGTTATTACTAGTTCTGGGATGGAACACTTCTGCTCTGGTGTTGTTCCTTTCTCTCAAAGAGATATCAAAAGATCTGCTGATGGGCTCAGTTGTGGTGGGTCCATTGCAGAGCCAGCTGTGACCAACACAGGGTACCTCCTGACCTCTCATCAATCACATATGCCCTCTTCATTGCCCTCTATCAAACCTCTACCATTTATGGCAATTACAATCTGGGAAAAACAAAACAAAACAAACAAACAAAACCCCACAAAAAAACCCTCTTGTTCATTGTGGCATTCGAATAAAAGAAAAATACTACTTTTAGGCTACTTTTGGGCTGCTCTTAGGTAGGATATGAAATAACCAAATTTTACTCCGTGCTGTCTTCCTAAATTTATGAAAATGTCTCTTTGAATATTATTTTTTCGCAAAGCAGCCTCATATAGCTTCAGTGTAATATTTATAGCTACTGTGGCCTAGACATTTGAGAAGACTGAATATAATGTGATGCAAAGTCTTAATCTAGATGCATATGACAGAGAAAAAAAAGCAACAAAGAACCTAGAGTGTTACATGACCATTCATAAATATCCTTTTAATTTCATTAATTATCCTTTTGCCTTGCAAGCACCTGTGAAAATGTTTAAATTGGCTTACACAGAAGAAATGACATTTTCCAAGGTACATGAAACTATAATAGATGTTTTAATGAAAAAATGTTGAAGTATGCATTATTTAAAACACATTGGTAAATGATAATCAATGATGCATGTCAAATAGAAGACAATCAAAATGCTTCCCTGTCGAGGTTGTGGTGTCATAACCAAGACATTTATCCTTGCTTATCCAATCACTCATGTTTCAGCACTTTTCTGTTCACTAAGAGTTCTTTGCTTTGATATTTTCTATCTTTACTGCTTTGTTAATGCTCCTTTTGAATTAGAAGCTGTTGGCTGAAGTAGAACCAAAGCTTCTTTGGATCTTTGTGAAGCTGCTGCTTCAGTGTTTCTTGGCAGTGTTAGTCCTTTTTTGCTGTTTCTAAAATTGGTTGTGCTTTATTACCCCATTTGCAGCTCCTGTAAAATTTCCTTTTGCTTTCTGTTAGTTGCTCTTTGCACTCCATCAGTTATGTACCAATCCATATTATCTAAGTGGACAGAAGGAATTAATTTAGCCTCACAACTTCCAGTCTTACTGGCTGGTGTAATCAAATGTCAATATTCTTTGTCAAGCAGACAAGAAAGGGCTTTTAGAAAATAATTCTTCATTTTTTGATATTTAAAAACTACTTTAAGAACCTATAACTTCGGTATCTTTTGAGATTCAACATCCTTTCTCTCTCTCTCTTCCTCCCTCCCTCCTTTAAAGCTCTGAAAGGTTTCAGAAGTAGCCCTGTGCTTCCTATTTATTTCACTTGTGAGATGAATTCCTTAACTGCTTTTGCTTCCTTGCACCTTTCCTTTACCTGTAAGCTATGTAGAAACTAATGGTTCAACTATGAACAGAATTGTGTCAAATGTATTGATTGCACAATTGGATCTGCCTTCCATTGAGAATCATTGCTCATAGGGAAATACAGATGAAGAGATGAAATATATCCATGAGCTTTTCAGAACAGAATAAAATTTAGCTGTCAAGCTCATGTTGAAAAGCATGAAAGAGGTTACTCTGCTTAATACTTGACAGCCAACTATGTAGAGGTGAAATTACATAAATGCCAGCACTTCCAATGTGTGATGCAATATGAATAAAAGAGATGTTGAAAAGTTTTTTCTCTGCTTGATTTTTTCTCATTGTTCTTTTCTTATTACTTCTGTCATTTTGCATATGAATAGAAATGTATCTTCATTCAGAAATGATTTATGGATTTAGACTTTTCTTATATTTTTTTAAATTTGTTTTGCTTTGAGAATTTTAAGCTATTAGCAATGAGGTAAAGAACAAAAGTAAATAGTACTGAGCTGCCTCAGAACATCATGGCTAGAGTTTCCATAGGGGGAAATCTGTCTTTAGCACTTTTCCAAAACATTTAACAATTTAAACAGTTTGTCATTCATTCTTATCTTAAAAGCAAACAGTATGCAGTATATTGCCAGAACACTCAGCCATCACAATGAAGTCCTGAGTGAGATTTCGCTCCCAGACACCGAAGCATAGATATGTCTATATTGTAACCTATAGTTTAGACACCTGCAGCTATCTAAACATCCATTTAAAGTTGGGGAGCTGTGGGACACAGTTCACTTCTATATGAATATATGCGCATCGATGTATGAAATCACCTGAGCTATCCAGGATATTGTCATGACAGTAGCAGAAGTGCAGAGGCTCTTCTGGCAGACAAGCCAAAGTGTTGCAAAGCAGTATGCTATGAGGTAGCAAAACTGCACCCACCCAAACTATGTATGATAAACTTCATCTTCTCCATGCATAGCTGGCCCTGTCACTGCAAGTTGTGGTGATTCAGCTGGTCATATTGATTGAGTAGATAAATAAGACATCTATATGATGGTGTTAAACAAGAATTTACAAGAGACCATGCCATTCTGGCACAGAAACTAGATGACAAGGAAGAACAACTAAAATGACAGCAAACAGCATATAGGCAGCTCTTATAGCCTCTCCAAGATATGTACTTTAAGATGAATTGCAACACATTTTCCTGACTACACTGACTAGATTTCCATTTATTAGAATATATATGTAATATGCAATGCATATAGTAGTTTATATAGGTAGTGCAACTATAGACGTAGCAATCTAGGTGTCTTAATCCACATAATGTAACTGCTTGTTGAAAGAGCTTTTACTACCAGCACACTCATTATCTGGAGAGTCCCTGGGAGAAATTAAGGTGCTGCATTACTTGATCACCTCTGTAGAAGTCTGCTACTCAAATAAAGGCTGTATTTACTTCTGCTTAGGACAGAATAAATAGATTACTGGTTACATTGGTAATTTATTTGACAGATAATAGATTTTATTTTGGTTTTCAGACACATATTTAGTTCTGAGAATAATCAATTTGTAACTTTTCACTCCCTGAACTTGTATTGTCCAAACAGCCCTGATTTTGCAATGGATAGAGTAAATAGGAATCCTCTTTTCAGAAAATGCAAGAAAATTACCAGAGCTTCCCAGTAGGATTTTGTCTTTGTTTTTTTTTCCCTCCAGGCATAACAAGAAATTTACTTGTGTGATAACATAAGGATTTTGTGTGTGTGTGTATTTTCACACTTATGGTTCTTTTAGCTCTGCTTTATCTTATACTGAGCTATACTTTCTGAAAAGATGATTTTTCACCTTTACACTCTTGAGATGTCTTTTATTAACAACAATACACCTACACAATGACAGTGCTCAGAATGACATAGTCAAGTCAGAGAGGACAGAAATTGCTGCATTTTACTGAACCTCCTTCATTTTAAAGAACTTATTTTTTAGAATTCTCCCAGTTTAGGTTTTAATAATGCTTTTGACAATTAGTTAATCAGTTCTGATATTGTATACAGACCCAGAAAGATCTGTTGCTAAACTTTTAATTAACTTTTTTCAACTTCAAATATGATTATTTTTTTTTTTAAGTCAGTAGAACTAATGTTAAATATTGAAAAGGTGGCAGACTGTGCTGATATTTAAATTGAGAGATTTTAATTGCTTTTGAAATAAATATGGGTCTTTACCATTTTTTAATGATTTTATTGGTAAGGCTTCTTAATTTAACAATTATCCTAAAGAAAAATCTCTTAGGTACATTCAAGCATTTTAATGTACTTCTTTCCTTTACTATTCTACACATTTGTGGCTGTTTAGAAAAGAGCAAATGCTGAAGTTTTATGTACTACTGATTCTAGGTAATTCCATCTCCTCTGTAGAAGAGAAAAATGTACTAAATATTTAATAGGTCATTTTCATAAGAAAACAATAGCCAGATGTACAGAACCAAATAATGTACTTTCTAATGAGTTTTCATAAATAATTATGAAGGATTCTGCTCCAAGTATGGATTTAAAGAATTTTCTGAAGATAACCTAACATAAATCATAGTACTATGTGAATTACTTTATATAGGAGAAGATATGAAATTTGTTTTATGCATATTTATGCATATCTTATTTTTTTTTTTGCACTGGTATTAATCCCAGCAAAATTTTAGTGATAATTATTTCCGCTTGTTAGAATTTGACATCCTTAGTGGTTATGTAGTTTTACATACTGCAAAGAATGTTACATGACTGTGGAAAAACAATCTTCCATGAATGAAACCATAAAGAAACTCTTCTTGTTTACATTTACTATTTAATTTAAATTAATTTACTATTTAATTTAATTTAATATTTAATAAGAATCCCAACATAAAAAGCAAGCAAACAAAATCACCAGAAAAAAAAACCCCAAACCAAACAAACAAAACCATTAAAACAAAACAAAAAACACCACAAACAATTTAGTGACACTTATCCCCAATAAAATTCTTTACCTCAGAAACCCATAAATTATTGCATAAGCTCTTGATGCAAAATTGGGCAAAATTGGGCTGCCATTCAGCCAGTAGAATAATTGTATTTTAGTCTTTATGATGGCTCAAAGAGCACTTAATGCCTGCATAGTGCCTCCTGCTTTCTTTTCTTTCTTACTGTGTCTGTGACAGAACTTTAAAGTACTGTAAATTTAGTCTATTGATTTTGGTTTCAGGTATTTTCTTAACCTGTCATTTTCTTATGTCTGCAATCTCAGCAAGATTCAGAGGAAAGGACGTGTAAATACCTCATCTTCTCTGCAGTATCTTTTTGTTGAATCTCTGATCCTGGCTTTAATATCAGTATGCTTGAATAAGTATCTTCATTTGAAATGTAGCATGACTCATTGCTTGAGTTTAAAAAACATCTATTCCTCATATGCAGTCTTTAAAGAAAAATAAATTCAGACACAACCTAAGTTCAGTGCAGTCTTAGCCTTTAATTCATAGTTTTCTAGAATAATGAAAATATATAATGAATTCTGCACAATGTCTTTAAGTCATTCTACTTTCACTGTTTGAAGTGGAAAGCATCCCACAATATGTTGCAACAAATTAATATCAACGCCTGAAGTAGAGAGCTTGCACTCTACTTTCTGCATTTCAACCTCTTGATTCTGTGGGCTACTATTTGTGTTTTTTCAATCTCAATTTCTGGCTTTTATTCCTTATATTTGTCTGAAGTCTACATGCTAGTTTGGCTTACCAGGAGAGTTGTGGGAGTCTCTCCTGTAGAGAGATAAACTGGACATGAAGTGGGCACTATTCTGAGCAGCCTGCTTTAGTTGACACAGCTTTTAGCAGGTGAAGGTTAGAGTAGAGAGTCTTCAGGGGTGTGTTCCAACTTTGTGAAAGTCTGAAGTGTTCATGTATGCTAAAAAACCAGTAGTCTCAGGTTTGACCTCTTTAGATTCTGTCAGATAAGGAATGTAAGAGGTATCCAAACCCATTTGCCCTTTTTGTACATCAAATTACCATATTTGATATGTCAATATTACTTTGTCTTATAGAAGACGTCTGTGTGAGCACTTGTACAATATAATGCAGTGTACACTGCTGAGGAAAGAAACTTGCAGTAACTGACTTGGATATTAGTAACCATTTTGGCTGTTGAAAGAGAAGTCTTTTGTTATTGTCATTGTATTGTGGAGCAAAACTGCCTGAAATCCTCATTAAGGCAATACCTATGTAACTCCTAAGAATACTTTTGCCATGAACTAAATGCTTACACATTTATTTTTAAGACATCTTGAAATTGTTGACTCATGAATCACTGGATGCATCTCACTGGGAAGGTTTTCTTGAGGCAAAACTCTTGTTTAGCACTGGATGCCTGCTTTGTAGCTTAAAAGTTCACTTACTGCCTACTTTATGCTGTCAACATGTAATCTGCAGGAATAGCTTTTTCTTGGTAAATTCTAAGTGCACTTTGAATCAGTTTCTATACTGAAAGAAGAATCTTCCTTCCCAGAGATTTGTTTTCATCTCACTTAGGATCTGACCTTTCTTTAAAAGTATTTTTTTAGCCTGTCTTGACCTTTCAGATAAAAACAAAAGTGAAAGATGGTGAAGTTTAATTTATAAATTGTTCACCTTTGCATTACTTTATAATTAACATTTACTCTGTTTAGACATTAACCTCACTTATTTATTCTGAGTGAGAAGAGAGTATCTTATTAAATTTAATGCTTTCTTTGTTCATAGTCATTGTATTTTTCACAGTGATTAAGATAGTAATTGTCAGAGTGCAGCAAGGGCTGATGGCTCCTTGGTGAGTTGGAGGCCAAAAGGGATCTGTACTTCCAGTGCAGTGCATCACAGCCAGTGCTTGTGCCAATGCCTCATGGAGCAGGGAAAGCTGGGGGGCAACTGGAGGCATACCCAACCCTGGGCATCAGACACCTCAAAGGGAACAGGAACAGAACAAGTCCAGGCAAACACATTAGCCCCATGGATGGGCAGGGCAGGGTTGTGGGGGGCTGCAGTTCAACATTTCTGTGTTGTCACTGAAGCAGCAACTGATGACTCCAAACTGCAGGACCTGCACCCATAAACAAGGGTGAGGGGAAGCCCAGGGGATACTGGCCAGTGCTGCTTAGACCCATTAGAACCCTCAGAGTCCCAACTGTCTTTGAACAGAACTTACATAGCGATATAAGATACATTGAAATACTAATTCAGATCTGAAGTTTTCTGGGTTGTAAAGCACTTGTACAGTAAAATATTGGATACAGAATCTTTTTATGACCTAAGGGAACACAATTTATATAAAGTTAATAATCTATTATTATTCTGATTAAAAGTGAGGCTTTTTAAAATATGCTTATGGTGAATTCCACGGATACATCTTGCCCTGATACACATCTTTTTGGAAAGAAAAGTGTGACTTCATCGATGTAATCAATGACCATATGAAAACAATTCTTTTGTGTTACAGATCACTGCTTGCTCATTTACAAACATTCATTTGTGTAAAAGTTTGGGTGTGTTTCTGGTTTTTTTTTGTGTGTGTGTTTTGTTTTAATTAAAAGTAATAGGTCTTTCAAAATATTTTTTAATTGAAGTTAAACCAGATGAAATGAGCATCCACATGTGTGCCTGTGTTGCTCATTTTAATATTTTAAAACATGTCACTGGAATGAAATCTGTGATTTGGATAGATATATGGAAAAGAAATCTACCACTTTTTTCCCTGTGTTTTGAGTTTAGTAGAGGTGAGAAATCTTGTTAAGGTATTTGGCATTTCTCTGGTATCAAAAACTAGAAGGCTGCTTCTGTCTAGATAGAGATTCTGATGTTAATCAGTTTCATAAAATTAAGATACATAAATTTACCATATTTTCAGTATCTACTTAAAAAACCCAAAAAATCAGATGATCATAAGTTCACTGAGAGGAACATCTGGGAAACCATAGATACATTCATTTGCATTTAATTAAAGATAACATATGTCTTTATCTCCTGCATCCCTAAATATTTCTCGCCAATGCCTAATTGTTACTTTCAGATTGTTCTGGTATGATTTACTGCTGGAGTAGGTTTATATTTAAAATTAATAGAAAATATGACAAGAGAAAAAATTACAATGGAGAGTTTGAAAAAGAGAGGAAAAAACTTTTGAAAGAAGACGACTAATGGAAAGAGTTGCCTTCTAGTTCCAAAAAGGAATAAAAAATTCAGTTCTCAACTGGCCTGTATCAGAAATAGTGTGGCCAGCAGGGGCAGGGAAGTCATTCTGTCCCTGTACTCAGCACTGGTTAGGCCACACCTTAAGTGCTGTGTCCAGTTCTGGGCTCCTCAATTTAAGAAGGACATTGAGACACTTGAATGTGTCCAGAGAAGGATGAGGCTGGGGAGGGGTCTTGAGCACAAGCCCTATGAGGAGAGGCTGAGGGAGCTGGGGTTGCTTAGCCTGGGGAAGGGGAGGCTCAGGGGAGACCTTATTGCTGTCTACAACTACCTGAAAGAAGGCTGTAGCCATGTGGGGGTTCGTCACTTCTCCCAGGCAGCCAGCAAGAGGACAGAGTCCCAAGCTGTGCCAGGGGAGGTTTAGGCTCAAGGTGAGGAGAAAGTTCTTCACAGAAAGAGAGATTGGCTATTGGAATGTGCTGCCCAGGGAGGTGGTGGAGTCACCATCGCTGGAGGTGTTCAAGAGGGGATTGGAAATGGCACTTAAAGCCATGGTGTAGTTAGTCATGAGGGGTTAGGTACTAGGTAATTGGTTGGACTAGATGATCTCTGAGGTTTTTTCCAACATTGTTGATTCTGTGAGTCCAGTTGTGGACAATGTAAAAACAAAAGGAAGCAAAACTAATTATGATGAGTTAGAATAACTGCTGAACAGTAGCCTGAGATCCCATTTATTTGGTCTCATGCACAGTTTGCCAGTTTTCTTCTGTTCTTCTGCTGCCCAAGTTTAAAAAATGCAAATTTAGAGGATAGTCATAAATGGGCCATACTCTACCTAGAGCCCACTAAGAAGTGGAGACAGCCCATAGATCAAAGGGAAGGATTATTGTCCTTTATTCAATGTTCCTGTGACTGTGTCTGGAATAATGAAAGTTGTCGACTCCAGGCCAGGAAAGGTGGTTTCTTTGCAGGAACAAGTTCAGTTGAGAGCAACTATGATGGCTGGGGGATGAAAAACTTGCCCTACAGCCTAAGGCATCAAGGATATTTCATCCTGGAGAAGAGAGGAAAGCTGATAGCAGTTTCCAACTGCCTGGGTGTTACTGAAAAGACAAACTTAAAGCATTTAAAGAAATTGCTTAGGGAGATTGACCATCTTTATCTGCATTTCAGACCTTTACTAGAGGCCAAATTTTCCTGACTGGTTTTTCTGTGGATTTATAGTGTCTGTCTTGCAGTAACAGAAATTATAGTAACATACTTCATGTCAAATCTTTATTTTGAAATGGCATTGCACTTGTAATAGTTTGCTTCAGTCCGATCAGTGGTTAATATCTGAAAGCATAGGAATGTTATAATCTCATATAAATCATATGTTAATGAATGTTGACTAATCACTGGTATTCTTGTGGAAGCTCATGGAGCTGGAAGTCAAAAACAATTCTGGTTTAATAGGAGACAACAACCACAACTGAAATCTGCATCTTAATCTGGGACTGAACATAACCTGATAGCATAGCACAAAGTTCAGGTTTCTAAAATGAACATGAACCTCAGGTTGTCTTGTCTAAAATTAATTTGTGTCAACAAAACACTTTCTAAAGTGTATAGAGATCCAAATTAAGAACTATAACAAGAATTGTATTTTTCTGATTCTGCTTCCCAACACATACAAACTACTCTGAATACATTTTTTTTTCAGGCTTATAGATTCTGAAAGCTGTTAAATTTAAATTTAGCATTGCACATTAGTTGCAAGTTCCATGAATACATTTTAGATTTCTGTACTGATTGTAGAGAGAAGATACTTTTTTCTAGCATGCCCTGATAGGATGGAATGCTTTCCCAAGTCATAGTCCTCTAAATAGGAAGGGAAAAGAAAAAATCACTTAAATCAATAAAAGCAACTTTCACTGTACTAGATACCTTTTTCTACTTTATTTTCTCTATTTTATTTTATTTCCTCAGGGATTATTTGTTGAAAGTTAGTCCCCAAGACTAATTTAAATAAGAACTTTCACTACAGGTTTATCTGAGTAAATTTCCTTGGCTATCATATTTACAACAGGAGCCCTCTGTGTGCTGGTAGCATATTGCATATGCAAAGTGTATGCATCTAGAACAGATTCATAATCTATTTTTGGAGTTTTGTCTCAGGCAAATGTCAAAGGCTCTTGCCTTTTTCCTTTACTAAAAATGATCTTAGAATCAGGAGCAACCTCCACTCCTGTATAAATAGAAAGGCTTATGGGTCTTCCATATGTTTGCATTACACAAGGTCTTAGTAGTCACGACAGTTTTGAGTACTGGTTCATTCGGATGTGTTTTCCAAACTGAATAGCTCCCTAGATTATTAGCTCAATGTCCTTCAACTTCTACATACTTGAAAATTTTTACATGTAAATATCACTCAAAACCTTACCTCACCTAAGCAATCTAATTTCACATGTGAAAGGTTATCAGTTTTACTGATTTTAATTTATTCTATATCCACCAAGACACACTTAGAGAAATGGTTGTCCAGTCTAATAGGTCTCAGACTGCTTTAACGTGGGCTGGTCAGGTTCACTTTCTCGGTGAATCTGTGCCCAAGCAAAAATTACTTGTCCTTGACTCCACATCCTTATTGCTTCCTCCCATAGTACATCCTGGCAATTCCACAAGTTTCAATTTTTTTTTCCAGTTCTGATTGTGACTTCGAGTGATTACCTCCCGCTGAGTTGGTTCAGTTGACTGTAGATTGTTGGTTTAACCTTTATCTAAATAGCAGAAATCAACCTCCCTTTCTTCCTGTCCCATTTTTTTGTTGTTGTTGCAAGTTCACCTTTTTCTCAAAAAGGTTATGGGAAATGAATATGTGAGGGTTTGGGGGCTTTTTTGTATCATGTAGAAAATTAGCATTTTAAAGAATATATCTCTGACAAGTTGAAAGGTCAGCTTTGGCTGCAGATGGCTGAAAGGGAGAGTATGTTACATTGTCCATACAACGTGGGCCCTCCACTTGGTCTAAGCCTGTTTTAATAGAACACTAAGACTAGAAATTTCATACTTTTACAGATTACAAATGATATTTAGGCAAAAATGAATGCATGTATTCTGTGCAGTAGCTAATACTTACCAGATTGTTTATACAAAATGAATTTTGTATTAACATCTTCTATGTAAATCACACCAAGTTGTTTAGCTTTTACTCATAATATTTTTTTTTTTTCCAGTGTAATTGGATATGGAGGCCTAAGAAGTTAGGTGTTTTGTTTTAAAGTTGTCTCTGTGTCAAAGCAGTACAATGCTTTTCACTATATAATCTTTAAAGCAAGTGTATTTTTCTTGTTTTCTTTTTTTTTCCTTTGAGATGAACTTTACTCAGCAAAAAATTTTGTGGGTAGGTCTTTTGAGTAAAATAATGTGGCCTATTACAGTAATCAGTGAACAAAAAAGAATTACAGATGCAGTGTTTATCCAATATCAAGCACAGATAATTATGCTTAGATATTTTGTTTAAATGCATATATTTTACTTCCTATCTACCCTTGGCTTTGTATCAGGTCTAAAAGACTTTTAGTGCCCTGTCTAGCTCTGAGGAAAAGAATAAAATGTATGAACGTATTTGGCAGTGTTATTGGCAGCGTTATTGGCAGTTGGAGTACAGAAGCTTCATCTACTGCCTAGGTTGCTATACATTGCTGCTGTTTGACTCCTCAAAAGGGTGGTTATCACTTTTCTGCACATGGGGTCCCTTTAATGATACAGCTCTATATTTTGCTTTAGCCATGCTGATTTCAGGGCTGAATTTACTGGGGTGGAAATTATGTGCTGCTTGTTCTGACTGGCACAAAAGTTTTTGAGGACATTTAAAACTAAATGTGTACTGTCACTACGATTACAGAGTGTTCACTAGCATTAAAACGTGTTCTGATTACTTCTAGTTTTTAAATAAAGCCTATCAACTTTCCTATTTTATGTCAGCTGTCTTTACTGTGTTAAACAGAGGGAAATTTAATCTCTTAGGTTGACCAGGAAAACACAATTCCAAAGAAAAAGTTAGCATCCAGTGCTACTGTGTGTCCCACAGGTTCTTCCACTTTGATCAAAACTGCCTCCACTGGTGAGTTAGAGGAGCGTATTGCGGACACTACTGGTGCTATTACTGTTGCTAGTACATCTGCTGATGTTGCTGTATCCAGTGCAGTGACCACCTATAGACAACCTCCTGAAGAGCAACAAGTGCAAGCTATGAATGTAAGAAAATCCATTTGGGAGTCGGCCACTTCCAAGGAAGCACTCTCCCTTCAGCAAGAAAATTTACAAAGCACAAGAAGACGACCAAGAAATGATGAGCAGATAGAAAGAACTAAAGAACTTGCAGTTGTTACTCATAGAGGTATTGGATATTATTTTACTTGTGCCCATGTAGTTACAGAAAAAAAAAAAAAAAAATTGTATAAATTAGCAGTGAAAGGTCAAGGAAATTTAGAAATGTGATTGAACCAAATGGGAAAGGGATTCAAAAATTGGTTTAAATTGAGTTCTAGGGGGCAGCCAGACAGAAAAAATGAAATTAATAATGACATTGTCATAGTAATTTAAATTAATTTGATTTGCAAAAAGAGAGTATTTTTTGATGTTACTTTACAGCTTATGTCTTTATATTCACAGCCAAGATAGAGTAAATAAGATTTGATGAAAATTTAGAGAGTTGTAATTAAAATATTTGTTTGTTCTGTACGTGTGCTTAGCTATATGCATTAAAAAATACACTTTAGAAGTACCTATTTGTTCTAAAAGAATCAGTGATGTGATTATAATAATTTTCCATCTGCTTAAATCTTCAGCATCATTTTGGCTTTTCAAAACATCTGTACATTTTTGCTCTATCGAAATGCATTAAGCAGTTTTTTTTTGTTGTCCACCATCACATGATGTTTAAAATACTGGCATATCAAGAAGCACAGATTTATAATGTGTTCTAATAATGCAGTATATTAGTGCAGTAATTAGTAATGCAGTGCAGTAATTCAGCACAGTAATGCAATGTCTGTAATGTGAAGTATTAATCTTCCATAGAATTTAGGATTGAAAGGGGCTGGAGGGGGATAGAGGAAGTATGATCAGCTCATGTGAAAAGCAGAAAATGGAATAGCATGAAAAATAGATGGTTCACCATGATATAGTCTGATTGTTATTCTCTGACTCTTTCTTTGTGTTTAAGAAATCCTTAACCTACAGCTGATGCTGTACTACAGAAAATGATGAAAATTCATCTCTTCTAAAGCCAGCTGCAGAAAAGGTGCAGAAAGGCTCAGGAAGACAGTTCTGCATCCTTCACTGTGTTTCGTCACAGTGAAGTTTCTTTGGGCAATCACTAGGTTTAGAGAATTTTAATGTAAATTTCTGTAGCCTAAATGCCATCAGCTAAAAACTGAGTTGGTCACTATCTTACTCACCACCGCACCTCACTGGCAATCTTTTCAGTCCCTTGAAATGCTGATCCCCAAGATATCTGAATATTGAGCATTTGTGTTGTCAGACTTTGGAAATTCTGGATAATCAGGTGCATCACATGAACATGAAAAAAATGGCAATGATCTCTATATGAGTAGTAAGTTCCATGCTTTTGGCTGCGGTTGTGCTGTGCACGTAGATCAGCTTCCAGAGGAAAGATTATCAGGCATATGCCCAAGATGATGTAGAACTATCATACATCATTTATGTGCACATAAATACCAAATAATGGAAGCCCAGAGCATATCAGAATCCTATTTCATTCTTTAGAAATGGCAGTTGCTGCAAGTAAGATCTTCCACTGGGAGACGCTGAGTTCTTGAATAATCAGTGAATTGCTTGTTCTGCACAAGTTAGAATTAGTTCTAGACTGTATTGCAAACAAATGTATTCTGTCTCTTCAGAAATCAGTTAATGTGCTAATTATTGTTTCTAGGATAACATAAATCCAGCAAATGCAATTATTGCATAAGATAATGTAATTCTGAGTCTACAACTATTTTTAATGTCACCTTGTGTTCTTTAAGATCTGGATCCAGTGAAAAGTAAACAAAATGGTACTGATTTTCATTTCTAAATAATAGTAATGTGATGAGAAGGATGTTGAGAATGCAAATTCAAAGGAAAGAGTGACTTGTCATTGTTCTCACGAGCTTGAGACAGGAAAAATATCTTGAGACGAAAACTTTCACTCTAGAACTTCTTTTAACAGTTACTTTTATTTCAGACATTTTCAAAGAGAATCCTTTGCAGTTGACTTTAAATAAATGTCAAAGATGAGAAGAACATGAAGAAATGTCAGAACAGGGGAATACAAAGTTTGTGAAGGGGCACAAAACCTTCCTTTTATTTCTAGAGATATTGCACATTTTTTAAAGCGCGTAATATGGGATTTTATGTATATGCCATACAATCATTTAGGTGCAGTCAAATATGCAATCTACTTATTCAGATGATCTTATATCTCTGTAGATGTGATGTAAGGAGAGTTGTATGTGCAATCTTGGAATAATGGCTTTGATGTTATGGTATTTTTCTCCATCAGCATTAACTGAGTTGTAGTGAGTATAATGTCAGAAAGGTTCAGGTGAGGAGAGAGGCTGTTTCAATATTGGAACTACTTTGAGCTGCACCCAAGTATACAAAGTCAGAGGGGCCCAAATTTCCATGATTAGGACTCTGTATAGTTGTAGCAATGCAACCTGAGTGCCTGTTCTGGGTAGCATTGTGCTGTTTTAGTTGTGAGCGTTTAGACTTCATTTGGAAATTTATAAAACTTGGACAGGACAAGCAGGACAGATTCTACATAAATGCTGTTGCCTAATTAAATATCTGAGTTTGTGGGGTTTTGGTGTTTTAAGTAGAGATTGTTCACATGGCTATGTACATTGATGATCCATCTCTTAAAAGTTAATTTTTCAACTCGAAATTTGCGTCTCATGTAGATCTCAGGATATGCTTTTTTTCTAAAGCCAGAATTATGTCACCTGAACAGTCTTTTCTACATTCAAAATCAGTTTCTAGTGTCTGAGAGCTTATTGAGTTTAAGGTCAATAGGGAAATCACACATCTGTGTTTTGTTCATAATATACATGCTTAAGCCATCTGTACGTAGATTCTTTTTTTATCTGAGGTCCTTTTTAAAAGTATCACCTAGTCTGGAGATTAAAATGTAGCAATTGTCTAGATTAGTACACGAGTGTTTGTATATAGCCTTGGTGAATGTGAATGTACATAAATATACAAACTTCTTATCAAAATTAATTAAGAAAATATTTTGTTAGTTTCCCTGCATATCTAAAGCTTTCCTTGTAAATGTTTGCATTTTCTTTATCCTACATGAGAGAGACCATTTTGGTCAAAAGTTTCTGAGCATATTGCAGTTTACGTATAAATTTACCACTTGAAAAGTGTACATAAGTCTGATCTGTCCGTTGATTTTGCGATGTCACAGTATATCAGAGGTTGGAAGAGACCTCAAGACATCGTCAGGTCCAACCCCCTGCCAAAGCAGGATCACTTAGGATAGTCCACACAGGAATGCATCCAGGTGGGTTTTGAAAGTCTCCAGAAGAGGAGACCCCACAACCTCCCTGGGCAGCCTATTCCAGTGCTCCGTCACCATTACTGTAAAGTTTCTCCTCATGTTGAGGTGAAATCTTCTATGTTTAAGTTTGAACCTGTTGTTCCTTGTCTTATTACTGAGCACTGTTAGCTCACTCATCTGTGCAGCAAAACCTATTGAAACCCTTCCATAGCAGGACTTTGTATCCTTTCCTCCTCAATAAAGTGTTCAGTTCCATTGACATATTTGCAGAAAGCATTTGGCCTTTAAAATAAAAATAAGATTGTAATCTTATGTTTTATATTAATATATATATGTGTATATATATAAAAAATATATCTGAAGAGGAAAAAAAATCAGCAACACTGAACATAAATACCTAAACAATTTTCAGGTTTTTTGGACATAATCTTGTTGTCACACAGTTCTACTGCTACTGTTTCCATTTCATCAGGTCATGTTACCGAAAATACATTCAAGATTATCCCAGAATTACTTTTATCGATGTGCACCAGCATTTCTGCCCCCTAAAATTAAAAATTTAAGCACACTTGCTCACTTTTAAAGCTATAAATTAAAAACAGTTAATCAACTTACAAGCAGTATGTGTTGAGGTGGTATTAAAGGCAGTTTTAAGCCTCTCCCTGCATTATATTAATAGGCAGGTGGTTTTGTCAGATAGTCAAAATCTATAAAATCCTATCTTTAAGATAGATGTTTGTAGTCTTCCCAATTGCATAATTAATGATATGAGTGTTTTATTTACCGTTTATTCTATTGTAGATTTAACTGATTAAGTTTGGTCTCTGAACAGTCTGATTTCTTTCTTCTAACTTTTCAGTTTCATTTTTTTGATTGATTCTGAAATTAATTGAAGGGTAAGGAATAAAGGAAGCTTTGGGCTCACATCTGTTTTAGTTTATGCAATATTATTCCCCAAAGCATTGAAGAATCTTGCCATTACCTTCCATCTACACCAGTATGTTTTCTTAGGAGTACCTTACTTTTTGTTGGACCAATCTATCTCCCTGCCTCTTGACTCTGTTCAGATACATGTGAACATACTAGTCTGATCATATTTAACTGCTTGTAGCATTATCACATCTGAACTATTGTTCTTGAGATAAATGAGTGTATAAAAGTTTAAACCTCTCTCTTGAGAAAGTAGGTATCCAAGGTGAATTAGGTGGCTTGAGCTCTTACAGTGTGTATTTCTCTTTGTGGACTAGCTCAGATGCGTACAACTTCACTGTTTGCTGACGTGAAACTGAGAAGAGAAATCCACTTTCAATATTTACTGTCGTGTATGTTAAAACTGGTTTTGAACATGTGCAAAATAATGCCTAATTTACATATAGATGTGCATGTATATGCAGCCTGGCACACAGTTTAGTGGCACGTTTAGACCAAGTACATTCCTATAACTATTCCAGAGTGTACTCAGAAGATACTGTTCAAAAAATCAGCATGCAAACCAAGTTAAAAGTAAAAATCTTGTAGGATAAAGATTCTTCACAGATCTTAGGTTGCTTGCTTTCCTAGTGGTATTTAATATCCTTAGCAAAATGATGCAACTTGTTATAAAAATCTCTTATTGTCTTTAATGTATTCATCAAGACACTCTTGTAACTGCTTTCAGTTCCATCTTAGGTCTTGCTAATTGAGTTTCTTGTGTATATAAACTATAGGTAGTACTTTTAGGTTTTTAAAGATGAGTAGAAAGATGGTGGGGAAAAAGCCCAAAACAGTCTTCTTCTTTAATTTGTTATGATTTCTGAAAATAAAGGACCAATATCTCCCTAATAAAATCTTACCTTAAATTAGGGTTAGGTGTCCCAATTTTGGTGACACAAGTTATTTACGCCCATCCCAGCACCTGAGATCATGTATTCAAGCCCACTCATCTTTTACTAAGGTTCTGGAAGAAAATCTAGATCTATCTTCTGATTCTGTGATTCTACAGTTTCATGCTGATGCTCAGAGAAGACCAGAAAAAGCTTACCTTTATACTACTGTATTCATATTAATGTAGAAATAGCATCATAGAAACCTCACACATGAGAGAACATTATTCTTATTCCAGTATGGCTGTAATAGTTCTTGAGTCCATGTCTTTCACTGAGAACAGAGCTGCTTATGAATTTCAATTAATATGTTGTGAGGGAAAAGCTTCTGGTATGGAGCTAAAAAAAATATTAAAAGTGTAGCATTTGGTGGCAATTGGTCCTTTGTGCTGCAAATAATGTATTTCCCAGAAGCACTATCAATGATGCACAAGAAAATTGACGTTTTGCCTTTAGGAATTTAGAAGAAACTATGGTCTTATTCCATCAGAAGTGTAGAAATATTTATTATCATGGCCTATGTATAGCCCATAAATTTTCTTTCTTAGTAGTGTGCTTTTTTATCCTGAATCTTGGTCTGCTCTTCTGCATGGTAATGATTACTTTTGTTTATTAAAAAAAAAAATCAATAGTATTTTGCTACTTCAGTACTTATGTCTCTTGGAAGGGTTTCTATTAATTGATTTTGCCAGAAGTTAACAGATGCTGACAAGTTCTTTAATGGTATACCGTCTAACGTCTCACTGTAAGTTCTCTTAGATCTAGTTCCTTTAATCTCTGCTGTGTTTATCAGCAGTGTTTGCTTGTAGCCAGCGTAGTAGTAGTAGCCAAGATGTAGTAAAACATCTTCTTCCATATCTTTTTAAAATATTCTAATCTATAAAGGCACTTGAGTATAATGACTGAAAGAGAAAGTTTCTTGTTCTGGTTTTACTTTTTTTCTCTTACCTATTGTTAAGTTGGGTTTTGGGGGGATTTTTGTTTTTGTTGTTGTTTTTTTTTTTTTTAAATCTTTTTATCAGTTGTTTTAATTCGAAAAGATGTTGAGGCCACATGGTATGCATTTAGCATAAAGCCAGCCCAAAATAAGGACTTTACAGAAATAAGCCAGCTGAGAGCTTAAGGATGGAGGTGGGACCCATCTACCTTCCATATCACACTTCGCAAATAAAACTTCATTAATTAGAAAGAAGAGCAGCTGCAGAACTAACACTAGAACAGTAGATTAGTAGTAGTAGTAGTAGTTTAATTTTTTGCATTGAAATCTCTAGTTAAACTAGAAAATTAGCCCCATATGCTGAAATTAATAATGTAGTTCTAAAATCCCTATATTTCCATTTTTTTTTTTTTTGTCTCTGTGATCTAAACAGAGATGAAAAAATCCTAACTTTTCCTAAGCAGAAAATATTCCATACTCATCCTTGGAGTGTAGCTAAGGTAGATTTTGAAAACAGCTAGTGCAGATATTTTAGGGAGAGGGAGGTAATCTGAATGCCTAAAGATCTTGAGAGGGTATTTCCTTTTAGAAAGGGAATGTCTAAGAAAACATTGCAATTTTTTCAACTGTCACCTCTGTTCTGTCTTTTGCCAAATAATCCTGGCTTTTAATGTAATTTTACAAATCTTAAGTAACAGACAAGATTCATAGACCAAATGTGTGTGTGCATTTCTAGTATGGATTAAACCTTGTCAGAATGTGTGTGGATTAATATGTCCTGCGAGCAACAGAGGACATTCTTATTGATTCTGGATTATTCTGAATTGTTATTCTAGAATCTTATGGAATTCAGATCAGAGCATATTGTATTTCAGTGTGCTGCTAATCATGGACAACTCTTTTTTTCCCCTCCTCTTTTAAATTCTTTATCACTAGAAAGAATAATGGAATTAAAAATCCCCTAGCTCTTCAGAAAACGTCATAATAAGCAGCTGTACTATTCTGCAGGTGATTTTTTTTTTATTTTGTTGGGTTTTTTCCTTTTTATTTTTCTTTTGTTTTTCTTTGTATTAGTGAACAAAGCAAGGGATAAGCACTACTGTTTCTTAATACAAAAGAAACACTGGATCAGATTTGACTGTTCAGCAGTTTTAGAGTAAACATGACTATGGTTCTTTTAATTTTCCAGGTTCAATGAGTGTGGGACAACATTTTACACAACTGTGTGGCATGTGGAAATAAACAGTTCTGTCCATATTTTTTTGTTGTACAAAAGAAAAATTAAGATGCAGACCTTACTTCTTTCTTTTGTCAGGTGTATAAATTGGTCTCAGTACTTGGTTTTGTAAATGGTTTTCCATCAGAGGTACACAGCTTATTAGGTAGTTTCTACTCTAATTTGAATATACTTCCATGATAAAATTTGTCAAATCTTTTAGAATGTATTGCCTGATACATGTTTTTGTTTGTGTTTTTTAACTAGTGAAAAAGGCCATAGATTTTAAATCTAGAGGATTTAAATTGTTTCCAGGGAAAGACAACAGCAACAAGTTTTCTATCTGTGAGTGTACTCCTTTTTTGTTACTTTTTTCTAGTGCAAGAGTGAAGTTTGTGCTGTCTGTGTTGTTTGTGTGTTTTCAAGATCGTTTATGTATTTATGATAATATAACTGACTTAAATCTGGTTTTTTATCTGTTTGCATGGTGAATTTTTAAATACTGTTCTACTCTAAAGGCAGGTTTCTATAAATCTGGCATTGTAGAAAGACATGGTATTTTATCAGTAATTACTCAACAAAATTGTAGTATTTGCAGAGAAAGAAATATTCAGCCTCTCAGGTGTCAGATGAAATCTTAGCTATGAACAGGAGATATATTTTAATTGGAAATTCGTGCTAGCAGCAAGAGGCTGTGCAAACTGAAGACTGTATTAATTTACAAGTGTAAAAGTGTTGTTTGTCACGTGACACACAAGGTCACTTTCTGAAATTTTTTTTCCTTCTCTAACTTTGACATTTTGAACTGGCTAATTAACTGCAGTTTTAAAAATTCTGGAGATGCTTAGTGCCTTCAATTTCAATTACAGAAAATAGAAACTGAAAGTGCTTGGCATTTTGGGGGACCAGTCCTGATTAACTCGTAAGGAGGAATCAGGCAATGTCCCAATACAAATTAAAAAGGTGTGACTCTACAATACAATACACCAGGTTGGAAGAGACCTTCTATAAATCCATTAAAGAGGCTATCTTCTGCAAAAGAACATGCCAAGTTTATAGAATTACTTTTTGGACGAGAACCACGTCATAAAAATGCAAAATAATTGGTTAAAATAAAGATGGACTCAATGTTTAGCCTGTGTCTGCTCGTATCATGTTTCATTATTCCTCACAGGAGTGAAAGGCCTTGCTACTGAAGCTCCTTAGGCTGGACATAGTTGCCCTTTTTGTTATTTATTTAAAGTGCCATTGATTAATTCAATTTACAGAATTCACCAGGGCTCATTGGCCTGGCTTTTAGATTCAGATTTTAAACTGCCAACATATAAGACATGATTATTTTACAATGCGGTGTCTTTAAGCAGCAAGGCCTTTTAACATTTACCAAGTCAGAAAACTAAAGCAGAACGTATTTCTGTTCAGTTTTATAACAGCACATTGCCATAGTCAACTTTTCTGTAAACCAAGTGTCACACCTAAGTAACTCCTTGAAACATTTCTGTTTCATTTGAAAGATTGTATCGAGATGTTAAAAAAATAATCATTTCTTATTATGCATATTGGGTGACTGGAACTAGAATACAACAAAGAGTAAGGTAATTATGGTAGTGTTTAGAAAGTCCAACGCCGAGGAGTCTGTCTCATGGTCCATCTGTGCTTTTATAGTTACAAATGAGAACAGAACATATCATTTATTGAGAAACTATTTTGCACAAATTGTAATTATCCCACCATATAAACATTAATAGTAACTGCAGATTATAGAGAAGCACTAGACATTTGTGATATCCAAAGGTGATTTTTATGAAATTCATGATGAATTTTATTAATATATTTTTTTAAGTCCTTTAATTTTATATGTTGCGATATTCTGTGTAAAGCTCAAAACTTCTGTAGCTTGCTTTATTGGTCGTGCAGAATAGGTTATCCATATGAGTCAAGAGCAAGTGGAGGTGAATTTTGTACCTTTAGTTACCATAATCTTGTCACAAAAATATAACTATGATTTTATATTGTGATGTAGCATTTGGTTAGCTAGTCACTTTGGTAGCTGAGGAAATTGAAGAGAAAATATTTCATGAAAAGCCAATGCATTTATCCATTGACTTTAGATAAATTTCCTATTATGGCCTCATCTGGATATGTACCTACATTACAATGACAGATAGGGTCTTTCAAAAAGCAGAATGACCATCATTCAAACAACTGTTAGGGGAAATAAGAATAAGTGAATATCTATTTTGTATTATTCCTTGTAGTAGAAGTATGTCATTAGAAATTAACATCTAACATATCTTCATGCATATTTCTTTTCCTATTTTACTTTTTCTAGTATATCTGCTGTGTAACTTTCAATACTAACGCATAGGCAATTTACACATGCTAAAGCCAGAATGATAATATTTGGTATGAGGACACACTTTGAATTAAGTATGCATCAACTTCATTTTGCAAGTGTTCAGATTAACGAAAATATCATTGTGGGACATAATTAAATCTGAATTAGAACTCTGGCATTTCATGCTCCCAGTTTCATGATGAGCTCATGAATGAATAACCATGCATTCCCAGAGAAGCCTTTAATTTACTTTACTACAGGAAAACCTTTCACTGCACAACTATCTAAAGCGTAAAACTTTGCAAACATGGATAGATGTCTATGGATCTACATAAAGATGTATTTCAGTAGATTGAAAAATCAAACATTGTGTTGTGGAAAATAGCATCAATTTACAAAAAAAAAAAAAACATTCATTTCTTGCTAAGTGCTTAACAGAGAACTCAATGGATGTAAGTTTATGTTCAAAATGCATTTCTGATTTGGGATCAAATCAGAAATCAGTTTAATGGCTTCTGTTTGGAACTTTTTATGCTGCATTTTTACTGTGGTATGTCTCATTTTGTCACTGTAATTATTTTATTATTTTTCTTTAGCATAAGCCTTTTTATTTTCAGTCATGAATATTAATGCATCCATAATTTTATTTTTTAAACAATCCAGTTCATAAAGTACTTTTTAAGAATGGAAGTTTACTCAGGTGTCAGAATTTTCAAGTTTCAATTTTTGGTAGAAATTAAATTGCATAATAGTTTTTGTGCTTTGAAATTCCACAGAATAATCTTCTTTTATTTGAATATTCACTTTGTTATCCAACTATGGGGAAATAAAGTGTACAACAACAAAATAATTACTTGAAATATTATAACATGACTTGCAATACATGGAAATATTTCAGCTTTAATAGTAAATATTTTCTTCTGTGTGCATAAATATATGATACAGACTCAGGATGGAACCATTTTATTTTAATTCCTTTAATATTATTATCAGTCATCATGAATCATTTCCTCACAATAGTTTTAACATATGCTCAATGGCAGAAAAGTTAAAGGGCTGACAGAAAAATGAGGTTTTTTTTTCCCTACTTCTTCTCAGGTTATACTTCCTTTCCCCTCCTGCATTGCTCAGTGAATCATAACTGTCCACTCATAGTTTTTTTTGAACTATAGAAAATCATGCAGATATGTCTAAGAGTGTTCATTCTAAATGCTCATCCAACAAGTTCCAGATAGATGGCCTTGTGAAATTCAGTTTATGGAGCTGTATTTCTTTGAGATTTGTATATGTATAAGAATATGTATATGAATATATGTATCTCAAAGAAATACAGTTAATACCACACTACAAGTACTAGGCGAGGAAAACACTGAAGCATGGCAATATAGATGGCCCTAAGGAAGAGCCCTGCTGACCCAGAAGTCCTCTGAGAATAGAGATGCAGATAAACAGAGGTTGTTTTGGTTTGCTATTAGAACAACCCTGAACATGTTAAAGGTCCTTCAGGGCAGAGAAAGATTAAATACTGTGGATACAGCTGTCAAGGGCTGAGCAGGAAAGTTTTTAAAGCGGTATGCCAAGTTGTTTTCCTTTTAACCCTCTGCAACATTTTCTTTGACTTTCTCAGGGATACCAAACCAGTTGATCTCTTTTGGTGTGCATAGAAGAGAAATTTCAAGCGAGGAAAAGCCCTCAAATATTTTGAGTATTATTGTCCTTCATTAAAAGCTGAAATGTAATGAACATCCTTTGGAAGTATAGCTAGAAAGTACTTTTCTTTTCAATTTAGGTACATTCAATTTACAACATATTATGATTTGCCTAATTATAAGTAGACTTTAACAGAAATTTGAAATCTAATACTGTAAATCCATTGACTAGTTCCTCAGGAATAAAAATTACTGAAGGCGAAAGTCTCTTCTGCTTAGTACAAATCTTTTGGTGTCATAGAATCATAGTATCATAGAACTGTTAGGGATCAGTGGATCAGTGAGTTCCAATGCCTTTCCCCTGCCCAGGTAGGGACACCTCACACTAGATCAGGTTGCTCAGAGCCACATCCAGCCTGGCCTTAAAAACTCCCAGGGATGGGGCTTCTACCACCTCCCTGGGCAACCTGTTCCAGTGTCTCACCACCCTCATGGGGAAAAACTTCTTCCTAACATCCAATCTGAATATACTCATTTCTACTTTTGTTCCATTCCCCCTAGTCCTATCACTCCCTGACACCCAAAAAAGTCCCTCCCCAGCTTTTTTTGTAGGCCCCCTTCAGATACTGGAAGGCCACAATTAGGTCTCCTCAGAGCCTTCTCTTCTCCAGACTGAACAGCCCCAACTCCCTCAGTATGTCCTCATAGGAGAGGTTCTCAAGCCTTCTGACCATCCTTGTAGCCTTTCTCTGGACACATTTCAGCACCTCCAGATCCTTCCTGTAATAGGGTGTGGTGGAGTAGGAAGGTTCCCCCCCCACACACACACAGAAGAATTCCACAGCTAACTCAGCCGGAGAAGCAGATGAAAGCTGTATTTTACAAGCAGATATGGAATGCAATGAATATGTACAAAAATATACAATATTTACAATATATACAGAAATATACAGCAAAGTATGTAATACAGGAAACCTTTCCCCAACCCCCTGTGGCCAGGGGGTTCGGCCCTTTCCCCCCTTCTCCCTCCCTACCACCCCTTTTTCCCAAAAGGGTTAGAGAGAGAGAGAAAGGAAGGTAATTAAAAGGGGAAAACTTTGTTAAAGCTCAAAGCGAATGCAAAAGTTAGTTTTCTTATCTGGTTAGAAGGAATCGTAGAGAGAAACGAGCCAGCTCACAGCACAGGGGGAAGAAGAAGGCGACTGCCAACTCCCCCTGACTGAAAGACTAAACAAAAATTTACAGCTGGGTCCCACCAATGAAATTGAATTAGCATATCTCTTGTTTTCATTTTAATATCAAAATATTCGCCCAGAGTGTTCAGAAAGTGTCTCTTTCTTAAAGGCACAGCCTAAACCGGTCACATAGGGGCTCCAGAACTGGACATAGTACTCCAGGTGGGGTCTCACTAGAGCAGTGTACAGGGGAAGAATCACCTCCCTTAATCTGCTGGCTATGTCAACTTGTGGTTAGAAAAAAATTTCTTCTAGCAGTCTACGAATTTACCAAGTAATAGAGGACCAACCTCTTTTGGGAAACTACTACCTCTAGGTTCAATGAGATTCAAGTATTAAATACAAAAGTAATAGAATTATTTTGGCTTAAAATTATTTTGATCTACAGGCTGTAAAAACGATAACAGAGTATATAATGCATTGAAAAATGCAAGCGAAAAGGTAGTTGAATATTGTGAGGGCTAGATTGCTACATGTAAATTTCCAGAAAAACTCACCTTAAGATTTAGACAAAGTTTGTCTCTGAAAATCCATTTTGGTTTATTGTACAATAAATACATGCAGATTGAACTGGCATTTTGAGTTTACCTTCAGATAATCATATTTTGGGGGTATCTGCATTTCCGATACTGATTAAGGACAATTCTCTCATCATGAGCCTGTGCATTCAGGTTTTATTATAATTGAAGGAGAAAAGGTCAGCACTTAGAGGAGATGACATTTATTAGCTTATGTTCCAAGTAAAATCTTACAACCTTAAACTTGATGAACACTCCTTTAAATGTTAATGCCTTTAAAGGAATAGTAATAGCATGGGTTCAACATTACAAGTGAACAAAATAGCTGATTAGTATGATTTTTAAAAAAGGAAACAAAAAGACAAAAATAAATGTGTGTTTATTATTATCAGGGAAATAAACTTATCTAGTGAAACTGCAGACTGTATTTGTGATCATATTCTGTAGAAATATCTGCTTTTAAGGACATAAACTGGAGATAATGCACTTCTTTTGTATTTGTTCTTTGCTTGACTCTATGTTACCTAAAAAACTTTGTTTGTTGTTGTTTATTTTGTTTCGTTTTGTTTTGTTGTTTTGTTTTTGCAGTGAATGAGGGAGGTATTAAACAGGCATCCAATTTGTGTCCAGATCCTGGAGAACCAGAGAACGGAAAACGGATAGGCTCAGATTTTAGGTAAAATATAAATCCTACCTCTGTATCATTAATATTGAACTTGGAAAATGCATATGTAAAATGGTATTGCTGTTGCTGAAGTACACTTTCAGGACTGAACTCAGTAAGAAAGAACATAGAGTTCTGCATAAATTTATGTAGTGAATATAACTTGTAGTTGATGATGTGTGATTCACCTTTGGTAGATCTGTCTAAGTGCTATTTATTTGCTGTTTGTGATTTCCTAGAGGACACATTCTTTCCATGGATTCTTATGAGGTTCCTATCTTCTCTTTGCCTGTCCTAAAAGTCCATGTAGTGTTAGCCTATCTAATATCTGAGGCATTCAGATTTCCAAACTGATTTTTTCAAAGCCTCATCTACCCATATATATACACAGAATCAACTGGAAATGACCAAAAAAAAAGTACAAATGCTATTAAAAATTATTTACTTCATTCTCTTTGCCTTTATATCAGCACTTCTTTATTCCCTTTTGAGCAAAGCTTGCTATCTGTTTTCACAGAATATCAGCACACTTGTGTTTAATTAGGTTATGAGTGGGTCTTTGTGTGCTAGTGCTTCAGAGGTGTTAAAATCAGTAGTATTAGCTGTGCCTAGATCAGGGAATGCCATTGGTCAAGTAACTCATGTTAGCTATTACATATAAAATAAATATATTTAATATTAGGCCATTTAAAAATAAAGATAGTGCAGGAAAAAGAATGTGTCCATTTCCTATGATATTTGCATAGGAAATATGGTCATCTTCTATGATATTTTAATTTTGAAAGCCTTTTCAAAATACTGTAGTTTGCATTAGTTATTGTAAAATGTGAGTGCAAGCATTTTTACAGAATAAGTTAATTTGGTATATAATGGTGTATTATTATTATTACTATTATTATTATTATTATCCAAGGGTTTGTCATGTTTTTAATACTGAAACAGAACTTTCGTAGTACCTACTATAAGATTGAGAAAACCATCTGGATAATTCCCTTATATCTCTAGCTTCAATTAACATAAATAAATAGCTACTGTTTGTCATACAGTGCCCTAATTTCTCTAACCCTTACTGTATGAAAGTAAAAAGTTAGGTCAGGAAATAATCACTTGGCCTTCAGGCAACTGTTAAAGAGATGTAAACCAGCTCTGGCCAAAGTGAGCCCAGAGAGGTCTGAACGTTGTTCTCTGTCAGTCTAGTACATAGCCTGCAGACTTTTACCACTAAGAGCAAAACTTACTGAATTACATATTTGTGGTGTTTAGCAGCATCATCATACCTAAAAGAACTGACATTTATTTGTAAAGGATCGTTTATTCTTATTGTGTCTTTTTATGTATTTATTTGTTTCTTTGTTTATTTATTGGTTTAGCTTGGGAGCAACAGTACAATTCTCCTGTGACGAAGATTATGTGCTACAAGGTTCAAAAAGTATCACCTGTCAGAGGATAGCTGAAGTTTTTGCTGCATGGAGTGATCATAGACCTGTGTGTAAAGGTAAAGAGGATTGTTCCCCTTACAATACTTTGTTAGTTTTACATCTAGCTATTGTTTGATAGCCAATCCTATTAAATTGAATACCTGAAGTTTTAATCCTAGTACCTCTATATTGTTTGTAAAGAAAGTCCCACCTATGTTGTCTTGTTTAGTATATTTGTCTGTATTTCAGTATGTTTATTTTAACTAGAAACTTACATTATGAAATTTGACTCATAATAAGCTCATGAAAAATTATGATATACTAAATATTAAGACTCACTAAGTTGGATTTCAGAATTTCAGTGTTTCAATATGCAATCAGTAGTTCTTGAAACACCCTCATTGTGTATTTGCTAAGATGAGACGGAGTTAAATTTATGATTGATAAGGAGTATTTAACTAGGTCTGTATCTGCTTTTGATCCTGACACCCTGGAGCAAGGGTGAAAAATAGAGGGGAAAAAAAATAAGTGAAAATATTTGATGAATAAATTTGGTGTCCAAATTCTACAGCTTTTGGGAATTATAGCCACCAAGCATAAATGATAGTAAAATATATTGCTTTTCACTTTTGTATAAGTTTCAAATTCTAAATAGGTATCAAAGTATGCTAAATATGAATGGGTAGTCACATTCTTCAGTCTGTGTTTGATTTAATTAAAACACACACACACACCCCTTTGCTGGAACTTGTCCAGAGAAGGGCAACAAATCTGGTGAGGAGTTTGGAGCACAAGCCCTATGAGGAGAGGCTGAGGGAGCTGAGGTTGTTTAGCCTGGAGACAGAGAGGCTCAGGGAGACCTTGTTGCTTTCTACAACTATCTGAAGGGAGATTGTAGCCAGGTGGGGGTTGGTTTCTTCTCCTGGGCAGCCAGCACCAGAAGAAGAGGACACAGTCTCAAGCTGCACCAGAGAAGGTTTAGGCTGGATGCTAGGAAGAAGTTCTTCATAGAAAGAGAGATTGGAATGTGCTGCCCAGGGAGGTGGTGGAGTCACCATCACTGGAGGTGTTTAGAAGGAGACTGGATGGGGTGCTTGGTGCCATGGTTTAGTTGATTAGATAGTGTTGGATGATAAGTTGGACTCAATGATCTCAAAGGTCTTTTCCAACCTGGTTTATTCCATTCCATTCCATTCCATTCCATTCCAATGACTGGCAATGTCTCTCTGGGTCACTCTGAATGGCTGACACACAGATGGTATAGATATTATACTTTGTCAAATACTAAATGCTTTAGAGTGTCATTAGTCACATTAAAGTTACCAATCTTTTGATTAACAAGATATTTCAATTGGACTCTTAGATATACTAAAGCAGGAATAAAAACATTCCTTCTAGAATAATAATCATGATTTCTCTAAGTTTCATTCACAGAACATACAATAAACATTTTGAAAGAACTTTGCATAAGTATCACATAGTAATGTGAAGAAAAGAGCTAAAAAAATATATGCACATCTGCTTGTTGAATTTGAGTGTTTGTGTGCAAATAATTTGGAAGACAAATTGGAAAATCATGCATAAATGTTGTTTTGTGCAAGAAATTAGTGTTTTCTTGTGAACTGATAACAGCTTTACAGATAGTGAGGGAAGAGGTGGGCTATTAGCTACTTCACCTGTTATTCTTCAAAATATCACTGACAGTGCAGCTTTTTATCATGTGATGCTTCTTATTTGAGCAGTACCACTTGTTATTGGTTTCTTTCCCTTATATAAATGATATTGTGTACACACCAAAAATCCCACACTAATGATACATTTTTCAAAAAATGGCATGTGGATATCAGTAATTAGTTACATCTGTGTACTGCATTTGGGTAGAGCTCTAAACAGGAACATTCCAATTATGTTAGATAAGTTAGATTTGTCATCATAAATCCTAAGGAGTTGTTCTCATAGGGCATATGAGTGGTTGAGCATAACTGCCTGCCAAAAAATGAAAGATTAAGTCTCTTAAGGAGTTATCATGCAATTCCAGGTGGAACTGGCATAAGTTCATATTCATGAAAGTGAATCTGGACTAAGACTGAAGAATTTCTACAGGAGAAATAGAATAAAAAATTGAGAAACTAAACTGATATGTCTCTTCCAAAAAATGTGTAATATTAACATCTTTTAGACCCTCCAGAGACTTGGCTTTTTCTGAACCTTTTGACTTCCAGAAGAAGCTATGAGCAAGCTGGAAAGTTATACCAGGTATCCTGACTAGATTTAATTGCAGCTGGAATTTCCAACAGTTATCCTTCCTTTTTAATCTAAAAAAAAAAAACACAACCAAACCAAACAACCAAACAATATATATTAATTTAGAATAGAAGAGAATAGAATTTACCAGGTTGGAAAAGACCTTTGAGGTCATCGAGTCCAACCTATCACCCAACACTAATCAACTAAACCAAGGCACCAAATGCCCCATCCAGTCTCTTCCTAAACACCTCCAGTGATGGTGACTCCACCACCTCCCTGGGCTGCCCATTCCAGTGGCCAGTCACTCTTTCTGTGAAGAACTTCTTCCTCACATCCAGCCTAAACCTCCCCTGGTGCAGCTTGAGACTGTGTCCTCTTGTTCCGTCACAACTATAGGACACATTGACTTATCTGTGACTTCATTCAAGGGAGAAAGTTTAAACATGTCAGGATTGACACCCTACTTATTTATCTGCCATGGGATTCTGTATTCCCTTACAGGACCTTGTCATTATTACAAAGCCAACTTCCTTAAGCAAAAACAATTATCTACTCTGTGCAACTATTTTCAGTTGATAAATCTCTTCCTCTCATTTATGTTTCAGGAAACGAAACAGATAGATCTATTCATGGTTGGTCGATTAGCCTTTTTAGTTTCATGCCTGCTGCTCCTGTTTTCTGCTTGGTTGTTTCTCAGACCCTGTGAAACATTTATGAATGCTGTCTTTCATAAGTCCTTTGGCAAGTCAGCAACAAGTTCTACAAGCAGTACTATATTTTGAAATAGCTCATGTAATCTGTAGAAAGAAAAAAAGTATGTTTTAAATAATTCTTTGTATCTGAGAAAACAAAGGAGAGATATGATTTATCATTTAAATCATGATCACCCAATTGATAAGTAAGCTACAAATTAATATGCATTATTTGTAGAGAAAGGAACAAATAATGCTGCATATTTTAATTGAGTTCTGATAAATTTAGAATACAGATTTTTGTTTTGCTTCATGTGACTATTTATCAGTTTATTTCACTGACTAGAATGATTTTTTTTTTAAACACCTGAATTCAGAAAGATTGTTAAAGAATGTCTTAAGTCAATGTAAATTCTATATATTTCCTTTATTATTTTAAATAAAGCAAAAAGATGATGTGGACCACTTCTTATGTGTCTGAGAAATAGTTCTAATAATTGATTAAAAAAAAATCTTAGCATTTGAAGGTTGCAGTGACTGAGAACAAATCTTATCTGATTCACACAAAATCTGAGGAAGAGACAGGGAACCTGTGATACTTATGCAGATAAATAATATAGGACCATAGCAAAAATCAGGAGAATAGAATAGAATAGGTTGGAAGAGACCTTCAAGATCATCATGTCCAACCTATCAACCAATCCAACCCACCTGATCAGCTAAACCACAGCATGAAAGAAAAAAAACAGTATTGAGGTTCAGAGGCAAATCTAAATTACTGGGAAAAGACATTACATAATCTTTTAAATTGTGTTTTATTGGAAAAATGCAGATTAGAAACTTGAATGTAAAATATTTGTACATTAGAATATGATATCCATAATACAGCAAAATGTTGCTTTCACTGTATGTATTCCCAAAGAAAAAGTACCCTGCTACTCGCCAAACTCCACAGATGTGTTTTCTTTGTCGGTCACAAATGCAATGAGATCAAATATAGCCATTAAAACCCTAAAGCTCTATATTTTTCTCCCTTCTATCAGAAAGAAATTCAATATTAACCCATAACATTTCATTATTTTATTTTGTCAGATCAAAAACCTTCATAAATTGTAAATAAGTGTAGCTAACAGCTTCACCTTTTCAGCTTCTCATGTTTATATTTTCCAATGAATGAAGCCTCATATTTTGATCACTTTTCTTTGTCAAAATAACTAAAGATGAATTATCCATTATCTTGTAAGAAGTAGTTCTACTTTTTGTCAATAGTATTTTAATCCTTCACATCTTGATTAATATGTTAGGGGTTGATATATGAATCTGCTATATGTATTTTGTACATGTATTAAAAGGTCAGCTTTCTTTTTGCAGTCAAGACTTGTGGATCCAATCTTCAGGGACCTGGAGGCAGTTTCACATCACCCAATTTTCCATTCCAGTATGACAGTAATGCTCAGTGTGTGTGGGTCATCACAGCTATCAATGCTAACAAGGTACTTTTAAAACTCTGGCTTTATTTTATTTTAAAAAAGCAAATGATTGACATGTGGACCATGACATTTTCCACTAACACAGTTTGCCTCTACAGCCTAGCTGCTGTATTTGGTGCACTGCAGACATTTTTAAGAAATGGCTGATATTAGATGGGTATGGACAGGTGTTAAAACCTGTTGTTTCCCCCAAGAGTGTTTTGCTTTTCCCCATGAAAAGTAGATGCTATCCTGGTTTTATGTCATTCTCTGAATGAATTCCCAGAAGCAGCTACCCAATAGTATGAAGCTATGTCATGGGTCCACTAATACTGTCGTATAATCAGTGGAGTATTTTTTGTATGTACGAATGTTGAAATCGTGCTTTGCCTTAGACAACTTGAAAAATCACTGAAGTTTATCAATTCACTTTTAGTTCATGAAGGATTATTCTAAAGTTGTCTCATTTATTTCATTGCCTGAACAACTATATTAAAACTCATATAATTTATACTTTCATTGTAGACTACAAGTACTAGGAATCCTGATAATGCCAGATAAGTCCAAGTAGAGCAATAAAGCTAAGTAATGACACCATTTGTCTTTAAATTCAGAAGCTAGGCACATGGCGGCAATGGCTATATTCTGTTTCCAGGTGTGTCATTTTATCTGAACTGAGCATAATGAACTTGTTTAGATGTAATAAAAAATAGCTGTGCGGCTCAGGAATTTTTTATAAAGGGCTAACAACATCTGTGTTTTATGGTAGGGGGATATATTCTATCCCCTAATTTCTGTTTTATATTGCCATCTGCATCACGCCTCATTAACTGATCCGAGAGACCTAGAAGACTTAACACCTGAGTTTATCAGAAGACTCAGTTAAAACTTGATTACATCTCAGAAGCCATTTAGATGAATTGATGCATTTTTCCTTCTAATCTTACAAAATTCAGTGTGGAACCCTTCTTTCTTTCTCCCTTTCTTTCTCCCTTTCTTTCTCCCTTTCTTTCTCCCTTTCTTTCTCCCTTTCTTTCTCCCTTTCTTTCTCTCTCTCTTTCTCTCTTTCTCTTTCTCTCTTTCTCTTTCTCTCTTTCTCTCTCTCTCTCTCTCTCTCTCTCTCTCTTCTCTCTCTTCCCTCTCTTCCCTCTCTTCCCTCTCTTCCCTCTCTTCCCTCTCTTCCCTCTCTTCCCTCTCTTCCCTCTCTTCCCTCTCTTCCCTCTCTTCCCTCTCTTCCCTCTCTTCCCTCTCTTCCCTTTCTTTTTTCTTTTTCCTTTGGAAAAAGGAAAAATGATACCTAATCAAGTGGTTAAAACAGTATGAAAACAGTAGATGGGGAAGAGAGAAGGCAGTGTGAGGGAAGGTTGGTTCTTTTATCCTTGTTCCAAGAACTGCTAATCCAATTTATCCAATTTATAGATCATCAAAAATATGCTGAGTCTTTGTCCCACAGGTGACAAATTCTGCAGCTGTTCCTTGACCTTTCTCAGAAAATCTTTGTTGTTAATTTTAAGTCACCAAATGAATGATACACTTGATAACTTAGGAAACTAACAGTTCCCTAAGAGTTAGGCAAAAAAGTCTGTTACACTGCTATCTGTATGCACATCATAGGAACAAAAAAAACAACAAACCAACCAACCCCAGAACAAAACAAACAATCAAACCAAACCCCAATGATAATTAAACTGAAAAGCATGTCAATTTGTAGATTATGACTCTGCAAATGACCTACTAGAGGAGTTGAGTAAAATGATATGGCAGTTCTTTGTGTAGGCATTCTTAAATGAATGGTGCTTCAAATGCCTAATTATTTGCCAAAGAAAAAGGGTGAATTTAATTCTTTCATTCTTAATGAAGATATTACAAATTTTCCATGTTGTTTTCAACAATAGTATTTTGTAGTATCTCTCTTGTTTAGTTAGGAAAGTAAATTTGCCCCAGTGCTAAGGAATTGAATGTAAAATTACTACTTTTACTAAGGAATTTTTTTTTAGGATATAAAATATTTGTAGGAAATCTGTAATCTGAACTTAGTCGCAGTAGCAGAGCCTACTGAAAATGTATGACATCTGTCTTCAACTCCTCTAGTCCTTAACTTTCTGAGAAACTCCTGTAATAGTTCAAAATATCAGGAAAAATCCTTCCATGATATTCTGCAAGTCTGAAGAAGTTTATGGAAGCAGTAACTTGCAGCTATTACTGAACTGATCACAGGATGTCAGGAGTTGGGAGGGACCCAAAAAGATCATCGAGTCCAAACCCCCTGCCAGAGCAGGACCATACAATCTAGCTCAGGTCACAGAGGAACGCTTCCAGACGGGCTTTGAAAGTCCCCAGAGAAGGAGACTCCATAACCTCTCTGGGGAGCCTGATCCAGTGGTCTGTGACCCTTACAGTAAAGAAGCTCCCCCTTGTGTTGAGGTGGAACCCCCTGTGCTGCAGCTTATATCCATTGCTCCTTGTCCTTGATATTAATATGTTCTTAATTTTATTTCTTACTCTTAAAAAAAAAAAAAAATCTTCTTACATACTTATCTCCATTTCTGCCTTAATTATGTCATGATGGTGCTGTTTTCCTCTTGCAAATCTTTTTATCTTTTTGTTTCTGAGTTTTTGTGAATTTTAGGCTAAGCCAAAAATAAGCCAAACAAATTCAGCAAAAAGCTGACTGTTTATATTCAATGTACCACAGCTGTGTTATTTTGTTAACCATGTCAAAACTGTCAGTGGAACATTTCCTAAACTTGCTGTCAAGCCTAAACATATTTATTCACGTTAGCAGTGTAAATCTCAAGCAAGCTGGCTACTTCAGCATGAATTCAAACACTCTTTTGCATGATGTCTGGTTTGGTCAGGCCTGTTGAAATAAACCACACTGCAGTTCTGTTTACAAGCAAATGTCTGCAACATGACTTTTCCTATGACTGTTTTGAAGATATACTCTCTATGTTACAGTCACTTAAATGACTTGAAAATATGAGCTCACTCTTAAATGTATGTTTTAACCACAATCCTGATTTTCATCCACACAAGTTAAAAAAAACTAATAATATATTTATCAATGGGAGATCCTAGTTTTATATAGAATAAAAGTGTGTAAGTGTCAAAAATATTTCAGTTCTGTTCAGGACACATTCAGTTTCTTTCTAGAGTTAACTGCACTATTCTTCCATATTGATGATGAACATTTTGACCCAGTCAAAAATAATCTCCTATATGTATATTGTATAAATTGTAATTAAATATATATATATATATATATATATATGTGGAGGGAGGGAGGGAAGATTGTCTCAGCAGAGTGAGAACATAGAAAGGAATCTGTTTCTAAGAGGGGAGGTTAATGAGTTCAACAGTGAGGGAAAAGAATCAACTTTTGAATGTGATAAAGGGGAGTTAGAGGGTATGTGTGTGCTTGCATTACCCCTTGCTGAACTTGTTGAGCATCCTGTTGGTCCATTTCTCCAGCTTGTTGAGGTTCCTTTTGATGGCAGCATGACCCTCTGGCATATTAGCCCCTGCTCCCACTTTAATATTGGCACAAACTTCAGCCCCATCACCCACATTGCCAATTAATATGTTAAACAGGACTTGTCCCATTATTGACTCCCTTGGAGACACTTACTGGCTTCCAACTAGACTTTGTGCTGCTGATCACCACTCCCTGGGCCCAGACTTTCATCCAGTTCTGAATCTGTGTCTCTGTTTGCTAACCCAGCCAACAGATTGTCTTTAAATATCTTACGGGAAATAATGCCAAAGGCCTGTGTAAAGTCTAAGTAGAAACCCTGCCCATCTACCACAAGAGTAATTTCATTGAAGAATCTTGTTGAAATTGGGCAACCTTGACTTTCCTTTGGTAAAGACATATTGAATGCTCCTGATGATTTTCTTGCCTTTAATGTTCCTGGAAATGGTTTCCAGGATTAGCTGCTCCATGGTAGTATTAATGTTACATAAAATTATACCTCAGCATGAATAATTTAAGTAAAATTATGCCTCACTCTTATAATAAATGATGGATTCAGTATATTTTCCTACTAAAACTATCCTTGTATAATTAAATATATGATAACACAATTATTTTGATGAAAGGATATGTGATTCTATGGAGAATTGTGGAGGTAAACCTACCAATCAGACAGCAGCATTTCATTAGCTTCTACCACCAGATATAAATGTACATAATTTACTTACTCTGTTCTCAGTATGCCATATTAAAGATGCCATATTAAAATGCCCAAGCATTTCCTTCAGTGTTGATATTAAGGATTTTATCTTCTTTTCTAGTAGCTTAATAAAAATGAGTGAAATTAATCTATTTTTTCATACACTCACTAGCAATTCTTAGAAATAAAATGGGACAGCATTTGCAAACATTGAGGTATTTGCTATAATAAAATATGACACAAAAAAACCCAAAAAGTGAAATAATGACTTAGAGGTAAAAAAAAAAAAAGCACCAAACCCACAAGACAATACTCTGTTTCACAAGGTAAAAGTTATATAATAATTTGTAGAGTTGGAAAAGATACTAATTTGAGACAATGTGTTTGTTTAATGATTTATTTTACCCTCCTTTATTTCCTTTTGTGAATTAGTAGCTTAATTCAAATGTTTCTTTATTATTTCATTATTATTTCTTTTTGTTGCTTGTATTCACAAGTTCTATTTACTTTTTTAGAATACTACATTTATTGGGCCTTCATAGGTTTAGTAAGGTTGATACTGTATTCCTCTGATTAATCAATTTCACAGACCCTTCTTGCAATTACAAGGCAGCACAATATAGGTCATACTTCTATGCAAACAGAAAACCATAACATGAAAACTCAAACTAGAATCTCTTCATGCTATTATTTTAATGTGTTATACTTCTATTTTAAGGCTTTCCCTTAGTATTTGTTCTCAGTCTAAGGAAGGACTATACATTTTGTTTGAATTATTGTGGCACCAATGTGAATAATTCTAAATGACCTTTATAAATAACTGATTGTAGGATTACAATCCTCAGAACATACATCAGTTTCTCCAATTTGCCTGTACTGGCTTTTGTTGATAGAACCTCTTCTTCAAACAGACAAGCTCAGTGTAACAAAGTAATAAGAGCTTTCAAGGACATGATATTCATCCGTCAGCAGGACTTCCACAGCTTTTAAACACAAACATTCTCAGGTCTCAATTATAGCAATAAATGAAGACCATTCATTACATAAGTACTAACACTTCCTACACATAAGTAATTTGTCTTTTTTTTTTTTTTTTTTTTTCTTCTGTATGAAGATTGAGGAACTTCTATTGTTTTCATAAAGCCAGAGTTAGCATGATTGATACATAGGTGGGAACAGTATGCTTTATTTTCTGCTATCGTTAAATTTTGCTCTACGTGAAAAATTACATTGTGTTCATAAAATGGAGGGGAATTTTTTTACCCTTCAGTACTAAATATGGGTATTAGGGTTTAAATGACAGGATATAAAAATTCCCATGCTTCTGATAGCTGTGTTTTGCTTGTGAAATAAGAAAATTACTTTTAGCTTTGATCTAGCTTTATCTTCCTTGAGCCACATAATAGATGTCAGGAGCAAATTACAGTGACTGCGTTTGCTCAATGAAGTACAGTTATTGAGTTTTTATGTGAAGACAGTTGCACTGCAGAAAGTGTAATTAGTTGTGTTGGGCTTTTTTGGTATATCTTAATCAAAATGTAAAGCATTTATCTGGAATGTTTGAAACATGTAACAACCCCGTAACTCATAGACCTGATGGTGTTTTGAGGAGGTCAGGAGAGTAAGGATAGCTTATTATAATTCATATTTAATAAACAAAATTCGTTGGGTTAATTACAATAATTTATTGTAATTAGGCTGAAGTTACAAGTAATTATTGATTGGAAAATAGCTTTTATTTTCAGACTCATCTTTCAAGTACATTTCCTTATTTTAAAAATATATTTACTCATTTTATTTTCTAGGTTATTCAGATCAATTTTGAAGAATTTGATCTGGAGATTGGCTATGACACACTGACAATTGGTGATGGAGGAGAAGTGGGTGATCCTAAAACTGTGCTTCAAGTGTAAGTCTTTTGCACTAACAGTTTGTATGCATTACAGAATACCTTTAACATGTTCTTTTATGAGCGCACATAGTGATTAGAATCTGATAAATCTCAACAAATGGAAATTAATATAACTGATTATTACAAGAGGGATATGGATGTGCTGGAAGGTGTCCAGAGAAGGGCCATGAGGATGATCAGAGGGCTGGAGCACCTCTCCTGTGAGGACAGACTGAAAGAGTTGGGGCTGTTCAGTCTGGAGAAGAGAAGGCTCCGAGGTGACCTCATTGTGGCCTTCCAGTATCTGAAGGGGGCCTACAAAAAGGTTGGGGAGGGACTTCTCAGGATATCAGGTAGTGATAGGACTAGGGGGAATGGAATGAAGCTGGAGGTGGGGGGATTCAGGATGGATGTGAGGAGGAGGTTCTTCACCATGAGAGTGGTGAAGCCCTGGAATGGGTTGTCCAGGGAGGTGGTTGAGGCCCCATCCCTGGAGGTGTTTAAGACCAGGCTGGATGAGGTTCTGGACAGCCTGAACTAGTGTGGGGTGTCCCTGCCCATGGCAGGGGGTTGGAACTAGATGATCCTTGTGGTCCCTTCCAACCCTGACTGATACTATGATACTATGATTTGTCTATAATTATTGAAGGTGACAGTTTAAATACATAACTATATCTTTTCTAAAGTCAGAAAGAGATGATCTAGACATCAGACTAGAAACATAAACTAAAATCAGAAACCTTGAAAGCCAGTCTATATTCCTGTATAGACATGTAAATTTTTAGGGTCTTTTGTTCTTTTAGACATGTGTTCTCAAATTAAGTGTGTAAGAACACAATTGAAAATACATAAATGGATGACTTATGCATAAACTTTGGCAATCTCCTAGAAAGCTTATTGCAACAAAAGATGTACTATTGGATCTGGATCTTTAAGCACTTAATGACTGTTGTAGGTAACTCAAAAAATAAGTTAGCATAGTGAAAAAACTTACTACAGAGAATACCTGGGTAGAATATTACCTAAACCATGTATGAGCACAAATCAGACAACACTGGATATTTAATAGGACTTTCATAATCTGTTAGTATTCTTTTAGGACATGTGAACTCATAAATATTTATATATATATGTGTGTGTGTGTATGCAAGCACAGAACCACCACTGTCAGTGAAGGGAGAGTTGGTATGTCAACACTTACAGGAGCTTGACTCTTAGAAATCCAGGGATCCAGGAGTTATTTACCCAAGACTGTTATGAGAACTGGCTGATATCATTGCAAGATTGCTTTCCATAATCTTTGAGATATTGTGGAGATCAGGGGAAATCCCAAAACATTGGAAGGTGGCTCATTTCACCCCTATCTACAAAAAGTGTTTAAAAGAGGACCCAAGAAATTATAAGACCCTCTGGTTTTCACTTCAGTCCCTGAGAATATGAATTTTTTAATGGTGCTTTCTCCCCACTACTTAATTAAGAAATATTATCCCTGAAAACTGTATGTACTTTAAAAATGCATTTATAACAGATTTCAGAAAACAGAAACAGTAAAAAAAAAAAAACTAATTGCTGTTTATCACAGGAATAATTCTCTCACAAAACAAAGAGATTAATATTCCCAAAATGTACTGTCAGTCACCACTGATAATTAGAAAACTCTGTTAGCCATTACATCACTGTTGTTTCTGAGAAACATCCTGTTAATCCATTAATTTGGCAAGGACTGAACTCACTGAAAACACTTTCTTTTAGTGTGGGAATGTGCAGTTCGTACACTATGTTGGCCAGGCGTTTACTTGTTCTATTCTGGCAGGAGTCTTTGTAGTAGCTCCATCTGTGAACACAGATGTGGGAAATAGACATGAATTTCTCCCACAGCAGAGTATTTCATACAGAAATAATCTAAAAAAGACTGGTGGGGAGAACTAAAATTAACTGCAAAATATATCCAAAATAGTCCACTTGAAGTTTCAGCTAGCTTTAAAGAATGGTTACAACTGACAAAAAACCAAAGCTAAAACCAACAGATAGTTTTTGCTCTTACACAGTCTGATGCTTATGATCCATTTTACAAGAATGGAAAATACTTTGGCACTTTCCACCACTCATTTTTAGCTGACAAATTCTTACCAAATTTGAGACAGAATTGTTAGGGGGAAAGTGCAATGTAACATAGAGCTTCTGCTCTTGTGGTTCCTTGCTACTTTCACAATATTTCATTCAGCAAACAGAACAATCATTTAGTTTCTCATTGACTTAAGGTTTTCTGCAATCAATATGAAAAGTAAAACAAACCAAAACCTTTTATATTTCTGACGTTTAGTGTTTTTGCTAATGAAGGAATGAGTATCAGCTGAGTCTATCAAGAACTGTGTCACTTTCTTACGTCGTGTAAAGGTTGATGACAGGAGATGAGTGAGGTCAGAGAACACATGGACCTTCATAATAGTGTATTGTTTAAGAATAAGGACAGTTGGGAGGTTGGAGGGGTGGTGACTTTATACCAGAGAAATAATTTTTTTGAAGAATAAATGTAGTGCCTCATTAGGGCCTTTTAGTGTCATTTGATATGCCTGCGTGCAGCTGAAGCATGCACACAGGGCTACCAGGTAAGGTTCATGACTAGGTGAGATGTATGTCTTTCTGGACCAGCAAATGAAAGTGAGATGAGCTATTTCAGTACAACACAAACAGTAGTTGCTTGTGTTTATAGACTGCTATCCAATCTGCAGTCATTGGAACTTTGAGAGCTATAATGATCAAGCACTCAGGAGGTAATCAATTTGGTGTGTGTTGAATGCAATGAATCAAAAAAAAACCCAAAAATTGAAAAATATAATAGTCATTTGGAATTCTTAGGAAAACAAAACAAAAAGTAGTCTAATTACTTAATACTAAATGGCTTTATGGATTTTTTAATTTTATTTTTCTATCTATAGGTTAACTGGGAGCTTTGTACCAGACTTAATTGTGAGCATGAGCAATCAGATGTGGTTGCACCTTCAAACAGATGAAAGCGTTGGCTCAATCGGTTTCAAGGTTAACTACAAAGGTAACAACACATTATTGGAAGTGAATTTAGTGGTGTACCAAAACCTTTTTTTTCTTTCAGATTGGGAGATGATTTCTATTTTCAGTTCTGTCAGACATAAAAGCAAAAAATGTAGGCTGAGTTGAAAAACATAATAAAAGTATAAATTTATTCTCTTTAAGGATCTTATGTTAAAACTGGATACTTTTTATTTATTTTATTTTTTTTTTTTTAATAGCAGTGGACTTTTGGCCTATAGTTTTACATTCATTTTCCACTGTTTCATATTGAAAAATATTAAAATGAAAGAGTTGTATGATTATTTAAACCCAAATGCAAAAAAAGAAAAATTAATACTTCTTGCATTCTTTTGAAAATTAATCACACCTACCGTAACAGAAAGAAGCCATCCTAAGCAAAGAATTTGAATTACTGATGAATTATGTAGTAAGGCAAGGAAAAACTTACCTTATTTATGGTCTTAAAAATGTGCATGATCTGTAATGCATAACAAAAAATGCTGTTGCTCTGTGATGTTACTGGAGAAGATAGAGTTTTCATATAGCACAAACCAACCAAATTCATATAGCAGAATCAACCAAAACCTTAGGAACAACATATACAATACAATAATAAAATACAATACAATACACCAGGTTGGAAGAGACCTTCAAGATCATCGTGTCCAACCCATCAACCAATCCAACCCGCCTAAACAACTAGACCATGGCACCAAGCACCCCATCAAGTCTCCTCCTGAACACCTCCAATGGTGGTGACTCCACCACATCCCCGGGCAGTCCATTCCAGTGGACAATCACTCTCTCTGTATAGAACTTCTTCCTAACATCCAGTCTAAACCTCCCCTGGCGCAGCCTGAGACTGTGTCCTCTTGTTCTGCACTGCTGTATCATTACAGAATTATAGATCTTATTTTTATATTAGATTTAACATGGCTGCATGTGTTTCTTGCCATAAATTTTTAAGTTGCATTTCTCCTGATTATCACTAAAACCAGAAAATATGATTATTCATCAACATTATTCATCTAGAGGAGAGAGGAAAGGCAAAAGTTAAACCAACATCCATGTATATTACACATGGAGCTGATTTTGCTGAGGATGGGCAGATGGAGTGAATAACCATACTGAGAGTAAACACAGTTTCGATTTGCTGGGTTTTTTCTGTTCATAACTCTCTTCTGGCTGCTTATGTGTATTGCGGTCTGTAGTGGTATGGAAGGAGTGTGCTTGTGCACTCTTGGTAGTTGTATCCAGACTAAGAAAGATCTTACTTTGTTGTTTGGTACTTATTATTATGCTCAGGATTTCAGCATTCCAGCTGTTGAATGGGGCACCAGAACAAGAGGACACAGTCTCAAGCTGTACCAGGGGTGGTTTAGACTGGATGTTAGAAAGAAGTTCTTCTTAGAAAGAGTGATCTGCCATTGGAATGGGCTGCCCAGGGAGGTGGTGGAGTCACCATCACTGGAGGTGTTTAGGAAGAGACTGGATGGGGTGCTTGGTGCCTTGGTTTAGTTGATTAGTGTTGGGTGATAGGTTGGACTCGATGATCTCAAAGGTCTTTTCCAACCTGGTTTATTCTATTCTATACTATTATTAGTATAAACAAGTTAAATAATGTGCTAATATGGCAAAACTTGAACCATAGTTCAGTGGAAAAGGAAGATTTTAAAATTGGATCTCAATGTCCACAGTTCATCAGGTGGTTTCCGTTATTTACAGGATTCTTTTGTGGTGTAATTAATTTTTACTTACAACAATTTTAGCTTGCAGAAGGCAGAGGATTATCATCTGTGTCTCATAATGTGCCACTATATCTTGTTTTATTCATGAGTTACATTTATTCTTAGAAGCTATAGTTCTACAAGAATAAAATTAATCGAATATGAATAGGTAGAAGAGGATAAAAGGGGTGAACATTCACAATCTCATCTCCATATAATCAGCTTTGTGATTGCACACCTAGATAGTGAATATGTATTTCTCTCTTGCCTTACATTAGTACTTTACAGTAGCTCACTAAATAGCATTTGACTGTGTCAAGCATTCGATGGATAGGCATTGCATGGCGCTTTTTTTGGTTTTTATTTTGCTCCCCAATCTAGAGTGTGGGATAAAACGTTTATATCTCTTGCTTTTGCTTTGATCTCTAAGAATAAGCATTCATTAGAGATTCCAGAAATGAGGCAATGTTCCTTTAAATCCAGTGGGAAGGGAAGGGAGAAGGAATTAGGTTAGGGAAGGGTTGTGTTTTGGTTGTGTTTTTTTGTTTTTGGTTTTTTTTTTTGGGGAGGGGAGGAGTGTGTTTCTTTGTGTTTAAAACCTCTGTGTTAAAGATGGCAGGCTCTGAAACGAGGAATCTAAATATGCAATATTTTGGTTAAGCAGCTATTTTGTAATTAAAGTTTTGGAACTTATGAATTGGAAGTTGAAAGTCCAATGAGGTAAACTGAGTAATTGAATTAGAAAATGCATTCAAGGCTTTAACTTCTCACTGACTTCTTTAATATAATCAAATATTTCCAACTTTTCTCTGCAAAATATTCAGAACTACCTGAGAGTATTGTGATTTCTAGGAGTCAGGATCAGAGGCCATTTTATTTTAAGTGATTACCTGAATTATAAAGAATGTATGCCCAACTCGCTTATATTTCTCTTTAATGGACTGGATCAAGTTCTATTCCTGTAACTTGCTCCTTTTCACATCACAATTTCCTATTATCCAACAAGACACCTGACTTGGCTGATATTGTATCTATTTATATATCTTATATATTTAGCTTGCAAGCTTCTGCTTACATAAAAGATGCAACTACATTAGCATTTTAGATTAGATAGATCCAGTAATGTGGTTTTTGAACTGAATCATCTTCTGATCACTCCCGCTTTCCCTGCTTTAGTTTTCATCACAGAGCAGTCTTGAAAGGCACATGTTATATTCCTTTAAGGTAATTCATAAGATACACTTGAATAGCATTGGGAATAGCATACTTCATGTACTTTAACTCCTAATGCATATTTATCAGGACCTGATAAATCCTGTCCAAAGTAAAACCACTAAAGCATGATGAATTCCTTACAGATAGCAGGGATACTGTATCTTCTATTGGTTCACTTTACAGACTTGCTTATGTCAGAGTTAATTACTTGGTAACAGTACTTGTACTTGATAAAAGTATTTGCTAATAGCTAAAATAATTTCCCACTAAAATGTTTTTGATGCCTAACTATCTGCTTCTGTGCAACCTGACACTCTCCCTTACTACAGAGGTAGTGGAGATATATGTGCCTTGTCCCATCAAGATTCTTCTTCAATCTACTTGACATTTGGGTCTGAGTCTGGCAGGCATTTTCAAGAATACAGATTTTTCTCAGTGCTACATGGAATATGATGAGCAGAACTGTGGGATGTCATTACCTAGTGCACTTTACCCACTGTCCTACAAAATGATCTGCTTGCTCAAGGTGTGAGATAGAAGACACATCTTTTATGAATAGAATTGAGTATAGGAAGATACAAATTAATAGTTATTACTGATCACAAGCTGCATGAGTACTTTGTACCATTCAGTATTTCAGGAAGTGGTGCCATACTGTCACAGTATATCCCAAAGCCGTGGTAAAAAGAAGTTCTATCCAAACAGTTGTGGAGGAACAATTTCCAACATATTTAAACACTGAAACTGGATGCGGTTCATCTACAGCTGGGGAGAGGGCGGGGGGAAGAGCTGCACAAAATACAAGATAAGCTAATACAAATACAGCATAATCTTCAAAGATTAGAAACCCATTTTTGTAAGATCATAAGAATTTGAACAATTGTGACTTTATATTTAAAAAAAACCCTGATTGACAGTCTGGAAATTAAATATTACATTTCATAGAAAATGATACATAATAACACTAAATGCAATAGCTTCCTTCTCCCCATAAACCATTAAAATGATTAATATCTTTATTGCCAATAGCCTGACACCTAACTAAATTCTCACAATTTAGAACACCTTTCAATATTAAAAAAAAAAAAAAGAGAGAAAAAAGAAAAAGTATAAAATGTCATACACAGACATCTTTTTCAGCTGAATAGTCTGGAAGAATTACATCTATATGTTTTCAATTAAATGTCTCAGTTCACTTGTTTGGCAGATTGAATGTGACTTTTTTTCTGGGTTGAGTGCTTTGGAACCATTTCCTGGAATGTACTTACATGAAGGTACAACTGCATCATGAAAGTACAACTGCATGAAGTTGCTGATTCTATAGCCAATACTTTATAACACTGATTGACAAGCGATATAGACAGTTAATAAAAGAAGTCCCCAGCTGACTTGTCAGCTAAGCTGACTGTGGAAAAACTGCTCTGAACTATTTTTAACAGGGACTTAGAAGAGAAGCATTTAAGATTAGTCTCCTGGAAATTTGAAGTCTTTTCAAGAAACTTCAGTGTGAGAGAAAGGTTGCTTTTTAAATTTCTGCCAAATGTACTTTTTTCTTTTCTTTTCAAATGAAACTGGAGAGGCATTAGACAGTAGGTTTTTATTTTGGGGAGTATTTTTTGTTTGGTTTTTTGTCCTTTGGTATTGGTTTTAGATGATTTTATGGAATCAAAGGGTAGAATATCAATTTAGTCTGCATTTTAAATGACTTGAGAAAATGAAGAGATGTGAGCATATGTCTGCAAACTAACTATTCTTGATTATTGCTTTTGTTAGCCGCTTAAGAATTTTCACTTGAGTTGTTTGGACGTTACAGAGACCAATTTGAGAGGAAAATGATCTTTACTAAATAAGTACCATAGCCAATAACCTTATTAAATGATAATTAAAGGGAGATTATGGCAACCTTATCTGAATATTAATGTAAGTTACTGAGCAAACACGGAAGTTAACCTGTTGGAATTAATTAGATGACATTAAACAAATGAGTTCACAAGCCATACAGAATAAAGCCTAGGAGGTGGACTTTTATGCTAATAATAATAAATTGAATTAGTATAAGATCTGTTGATGATGTTGCTTCAAAGTGATCTCAATTCTTGGAAGGCAGGCTTATTCAAAAATTAAAGTAGGAATTTTGAAAATTTATCCTTCATGGAATTTTGAGCACCTGATCCCTAAAATCTTCTCAAAATCCAAAAAGTTGTACATGAAATTCTTACTCTTTGAGAAGGCATTGAAGAGAGGTGGTCTGAAGGGTTTAGGATATTTAGTTCTTTGCCAAAGACATAGCTAAACAATGAGAGGTGAGTAACTTGCATATCAGTTGTTACATTCAGGTTAGTTACAAGCAAAAGGGAACAAAATATAAAAAATAATTAAGTATTCCTTCTTATCCAATTCATGTTTTAAGCCTAATGTTCAGATTATTTAATTAACACAGAGAAAGCCTAGTAACAATACAGATAAGTTGGTACATGCCCTTTCTAGTGTCTGTTCCTTGTTCTGGGAGCTATGCTCACCTTTCTAGTGTCTCTTTGTGTCCTGACATTAACACCTGCCTTCCTCATGGAGAGGGGAGTGGAGATGAATGTACTACAACTTATCAGCATCCTGAGGTCGGTACTTGGAGGAGTATGGTGTTCATAGTAGGGTTTCCTTCTCCTTTGGGTCTTCTTAAGCAATTATTCTTAAACTTGGGCAGTAGGAACTTACTATGTATTCTGTTAACTATCCCTACTGGTAACTTTTTATATCTGCTTAAAGGATACTTGAAATCTGACATTCCAGCTTCAGGCTTCATAAAATAAAAGCACAAGCACAGTGTAATAACTAATGTATAACATATTGGCATAGCAGTATGGTTCATTGTTTCCTACTTTAGCACTACATTTAGGTAAAATTAAAAGCTCTACATGGAAGAATTTAAGGCCAGGGCATAGTTTCTGTCAAAATAAAGAAAAAGTCACTAAAATGCAACAACCAAGAATAAGAGTATTCCAAAAACTTCAAGGCACCCTTGCTACAACTCTATAGAAACCAAATCACTTAATCTAGTGTGACATATGTACTGTAATATATAGTGTGCCAAGTCAGTGATATTGTTAATTGTCTGGTTTTGAGAAAAACAGATGGCAGGTCAAAACAGATGGCAGGTCACATTTTATTCACTTTCAACAGTTTTAGGTCCCACAGATATATTTTTTTTGTATGCTTTTATTAGCCAGGGGGAGTTTAAAAAAGATTGTCAATGTATTTTTTCAGACTCAGAGTCACAGAATGGTAGGGGGTGGAAGGGACTTCTCAAGATTATGTGGTTCAACACCCTGCTGGAGCAGGATCATGTAGAGCAGCCCACACGGGAACCTGTCCAGTTGAATTTTGAACCCCTCCAGAGATGGAGACTCCTCAGCCTTTCTGGGCAGCCTGTTCCAATGCTCTGCCACCTTCAAAGTGAAGATTCGTTTCCTTATGTTTATGTGGAACGTCCTGCGTTCCAGCTTGCCTGTTTTGCCCCCCTTCCCTGTCACTGTTCATCACTGAAAGGAGTCTGTCTCCATCCCACTGACCTTTGCCCCTTCTCCTCACTGCCTAATTTGAATTCTTAAAACTGAGGGGGTTGGGGTTGGTTTTTTTGTGGATTTTGTACTGCAAGCTTTTGATTGTTTGTTTGGAGTTTATTGTAGGTTTGGTTTGGGTCTTTTGTTGTTGTTGATTGGGGTTTTTATGTTTGGGGTTTTTTATGTTTGGTGTATTTGCTTGGTTGGTTGGTTTGGTTTGGTTGGTTGGTTTGGGGTTTTGTTTTATTGGTTTTGGTGCTTATTGGGTTTTTGTTTGTTTGTTTGTTTTACTCTATTTATTTATCCAAAATGCTGTTGTGGGTTAGAAATAGTCTTGCAACAATGTACTGTGAAGGCTGGAAGTTTGCCAGTTTTGATCTCTTCAACAGTTTATTGAGGTTTATAAAATTAATTGGCTCTGACATGGCCATATTACTCAGCTGACTGGTACCTGGAATTTTGGTGTTTTTTTTTTCCCCTCTCCAAATCATGCTGAGTTTGTGAAAGGGAAATTGTTAGACACAAGGTGGATTATCGGTGAAAGGCATATCACAATACATGTTGTACAGTGTTTCATGTCCACCTGTCTTGCATAACTGAAACAATTTACTGGGTGTTTTAAGTGAAATAAATTGTGTAGTTAATGTCCCATGAGATCTCATCTGAAATTAACCAAGAATAAATGTCACTCTTCAGAGGTCTCATTTTTCATGCTTTCTACTGTTATACGATTTTCATTACTTTCCTACTTTAAAGCACCGCTTACACCACTACTTCCAGTAGTGGCAATGAGCTGGTTATTGATGAAGCAAACCTTTATTTTTCTTGCAAAGTAGTTCAAGATCTTGTTGGAGCTTCCATTGTCATTTACATTAGACAGTTTTTTTAAGGTAAAAGCTTAGCCTTTTCATTACTGCCATCATGAGTTTGCATTTAGCACTCACTACTTTTGTCTGCAAGATTTTTTGAATATGCTTTTGGGTAACCAGCATTTGTTATTATTTACCTGATTATTACCTTTTTTCTAGTACCTATCAGTTTTCTAGTAGACAAAACAGTTTCAAGTTGTAGAACTCAGACTCCCAGCTTTGATTCTTCTTTGTCTACATGTTCCCTTGAACAAAGGATATTTCCTTTGACAACATCCTTAAAATACATGTCTTGTTAGATATCGTTTTGTCCTTTGCATAGGGAGTGGAATTATGTCTTGACAAAATTTGTAAGTGATATTGAGAAACAATTTATGATAATATTATGTCTTCTGTCTCACAACTCATTCATTTTTTAATTTTTTAAATTAATTTCCTGGCTTCCTTTAGATAACAGTGAACATATGTATCTTATTAATCTCCTAACATACAGCAAGCACAATTTAAATTCAGCCCCTTGAATTAGTGAATTGAATTCAATGAGAATTAGGAATCTCAGTTTAACTTGTATACCTAGAAACTGTAAGGACCTGTCACTAAATAAATGCCACTATTTTCTGGCTGGTTATTTTGGTTTAGATGTTTGCCATAAACGTGCTGGCTGCCATTAGAAACTGTAACTGCATTTAAAAGAAAGTAAGCATTTAAAAGAGTGAGAGTATCTAAATTTCAATGTGTTTCTTGGTGGTCATAAGGGGACTAGTCTTGCCAGGAAGATGGAGAGGAAGATATACTCTTTCCCATACTTTATCATCAAGGCAGTTCTCTGCTTCTATTTTCTTTGCCATGACTGTGGTAAATGTTAACAATCTGACCTTGAAATTGTAGGAATGATGTAGAGCTAATTATGTCACCTACTTTTTCTTTTAATCATCCCTGCTATAGTTCCAGCTGATTTTTCTGTTATACAGTATCTCTTTCTCCTTTTTTTCCCCAAAAATGAAGGACACAATTTTGATTCAGATTTTGTTTTGAAAAATGTATGATCCATGATTATGCAGTTCTTCTAGCAAATAAAGAAGATTTGTAGGCTGAATAATCTGCACATTACCACCCATGTCCCAAATGATCGATTAATCTATCCAAGTTCCATGAAACCAAGGAGAAATTAAAGAATGTGGAGTAGAAGGGCAGAAGCCATGGTAATAGCCTTGCTTGCCAGCCTTTTTGGCAAAATTTGAGAATTCTGAATAGAATGAATAACTGAATTCTGTCTACCATTTAAAAGCAAGTTACTTTATTTTTAATCAGTCTGCATTCAAAAAACACTCTGAGAAGGGAGTTTCTGTTCTGTCATAACAAACATTTTATATGTGATGGAAGAGACTTCATGTGCCACATTATGCACATAAATACCACATTCCTTCAAAAAATCTCAGCAGCACAAGTTAAAGTAGCAATAATTATTCCGGCAGTAGCTTTGATGTCTGCTTTCTCCCCAAAACCCTTTGAAATTACTAATGTCTTAATTGCTAATAGCCTGCCACGTAACAGAATTATAGCTATGAAATCTAAGTGCACTTTATATGATAATTGCTGAAATTTCTTTCAGATATTTATAATCTTTAATATTTAGTTTTGATAAGAATATTGGATAAGGTCTGGACCATAAAAAGCATATAAAACCCCCAAAGATTGATTTTTATCTGCATATCATTCTTTTTCAGCTCTTATTAAATAACTGTGTAGCACCTGTTATAAGAACAAAAGCAAACCTAACTGAACATTAGTGGTTTGAAAGCAAGACAATTTCTTCCTTAAATAACTGTCATAAGGAAAACATCTACTTTTAAATGTAAGGGAGTAAGTGGGTTTGGCTGTGTATTCCTTCTCAATATTTAGATTTTTCTAAATGAAAAGGGAGTGTATCTCTCAAAAAAAATGTTTTAATAGTTCTGAGTCCACAATTACAGGGTTGAGGTATTTGAGGTGACCTTATAATTGTAGAGAAGAGCAAGCTTACATACCCAGAGTTGTTTATGTAGAATGGAAATCATGAATCAGGAACCTGCTTAGTCTCTCAAGATTTTTATTGTATGATTCCATTCCATTCCATTCCATTCCATTCCATTCCATTCTATTCCATTCCATTCCATTCCATTCCATTCCATTCCATTCCATTCCATTCTGTATTTTGGCACCTGGGTGGATGGATGTTGTTTGAAGGAGCACTGGGGTCCCAGTGGTCCTTTTCCCTTGTGCTAGAATTAGGATTTCTCCAGAAGCTTTTCAATATTGAATCTGTGGTTCAGCCTTTGTTGAAGTAGTTCATTTTCAGAAATTACTGATGAAATATAATATTATGCAGTGAAAAGTTTATCTGAATAATATGTTGTAATTTTTATTTATTTATTTTTTTTTTTTTTTGCCATTGGGACTAAGATAGGTATGGAATAGATTGAGTTCAAGCACTGTGGGGTGAGGTGTGGGGTTTTTTTTCCTGGAGGGTAGTCTTTTTACAAAGTCAGTTATTAAAACATAAGGAAGCTTCAGAATGTAATTTACCACATATGAAAGCATAATTCAGCTTCTGTGCACGCATTTGTTGTCATACAGTCTTTAATTACACAGTCACCCAGTATTTCCCATAGGCTTCCTGCTTGTTCCTTGCATTGGATGAATGGTGCCTGGGAGATGTAGCAGGTGGTTAATGTTTTTAACCCCATCATTCAAGAGTGGGCCTTTGACTATTTACTGCACACTCATTAAAACCCACAACAAAGACACAATGAATATATCTCAGTTTTAGTATCTATATGATCTTATTTTTTTAATCATTAACAAAGAATGTAATGGGTTTTCTTTCATTTAAACATTAAAAACCAAACAAAACCACAAAAAAAATACCCGCAACAAATTATCGTCCGAGTGTTCCATGTGGTGAAAGTGCAAAACTGCTCCTGGAACTTCTTACTTCATGATACACAACTGGGACTTTATTATTACTGATGAGATATCAGTTTTAGGTGATTGCTGAGCTGACACATTGCAAGTCTCATTTATTTTCCTGATATTTCTGCTCACATTTTTGACTTGTCAGATGCCAAGATCTCCACACAGACAGTCCAGAAATGAAACTCGTATGGCATGTGGACAGATGCTAAAACTGTAGTTTTCATTCTCTGTGGGCATATACATTAATTGTAATCATCCATCTAATGAGACTACCATATATGACATGTCACAACTGCAACATTTTAGATTTCTCTTATCATATATCTAACTGCAAAGCATATTCTTGTCTTCAGTATTTCAGCTGATATTTTACTCCTATTCCTTTCTCTTCTCTGTTGATTTCAATAATTGACATCTCAAGGTTATTTGTAAACATAGTCCAACTTTTTGAACTAAAGTAGCTGACAAATAGAACTAATCTCACCCATAAAACCAGTGTTTGAGCAACTGCTGCTAATAAATGTAGTCCATCAACATTTTTCTCTACAGTAATGCTTTGTGACTTGTTTTGTTTAACAGATTTAACTTTTACTTGTAAATATACTATTCTCCCTGCCTAGCAATATCTCTTAAGAGACCGAAGGAGTTGTGTTTTCTGCATTTTAGTGTGCTAATTTGCCTGTATGCTCACTTCTCAAAATGACCTTAAAGGTACATCTGAAAGAAGTAACACATCATCTTAAACTTATTTCCATACACTTAATAGCATGTTGATTAGTCACACATCAGATTAGGGGTGAAATATAATATGATGAAAATGCACTTAATATTCAGTCAGTTTTCTTAAGGAAACAAAAAGTCTCAAAGAAGAAAGATATTATCCTAGATATTGTCATTAGTATCTGACTCTAAGCTGTCTGTGGTTGAAATTTATGTTAATAAGTTCACCACTTCAGAGTAAGAAAGGCTCATACAAATTTCATTATAGTTATTATACCATCTCAGGTCTGGACCTCTGGTTGGTCCACAGCAAGTTGTTGAAGATTGTTCTCTGGTCCACCCCCAGCCTCCTGTCCTTCACTGCAGAGGAGAGATTGGAGGGACAGCATTGATACTGTGCAAGCACTGCACTGCAGCAGCCAGAACATTTGTGTGTTATCAGCAACATTCTAGCTACAAACACAAAGCGCAGCACTGTAAGGAAAGCTGACTCCCTCCAAGCCAGACCCAATACACTTTATTATATCACTTATTGTTTGCATAGAGTGTCTGTCTTGCATGGTTTTCTCATGAGATTTTCCCATGCCAAAACTGGGAATACTTTATTCTGATGCACTGAAAAATAGCAGCTGTCCCAAGTTACATTCTCTTTGGAGTATGTGCATCAAAGTGATAGTTAAGAGAGGATTTAATTTCTTCCTAGAATAGAGAAGTACAGACAAAATTTTCATCACTCTGGGAAGTGCAAGTCTTGGGAGAAACAGATCATCTTCTGATGTGTGTCTTACAGAAGAGCAAAATAAAGTAAATCATGTCATTATGTTTTATTAAAAACAAGCCAACAAAAACCATCAAACAAAACAACCAAAAAGCCAAAACACAGCACAAAAAAAAAATTAAATAAATCAGCAAACCTCCCCCCCCCCCCAAAAAAAACCAAACAAAAACCTAAGGAAATGAAAGTGTCCTTTACAGTCTTCTAGCACTTAATGAACAGAATCCCATCTTAAAACTTACTCGACAGTCTTTGTGTTATGTCAGAATAACATTTTGCTATGGATATCTGCACAAAATTTACCCTGATATGCACACCTTTAATTTTGCCTCTGTATTACTGTTCTTTTACTGCTTTCCCTAAGATGGATATGCTGGCCTTTGGCAGTCTAACTCCTTTACTCCTTTGTGATTGAATTTTAAGGATGGAAGAAAATATTATTCACCTTTATTAATCATTTAGTACATTTTAAAAATTATCTCTGCTAACTCAGAAATATTTCTTGACTAAAGTATTTTTTCCTAGTGATAGAAGGAATTCCTACATGTAATTTAACAGGTAGCCTATGACAGAGTAGAACACCAAAGAAAAATTGTAGTGAATGTCGTTCAAGGTGTTCCTTCTGAGTACCATTTCATAAGCTTTGTTTCACATTTCCTGTGAGGTTTTAAGTTTCTGTATTATCTTGAATGTAATGTAGTGACATTCTGCTGGAACAGCTCTCCTTTTCAGAAAGCTTCCAGATTCTAAGGAGGTGACATTTGAATCATTGCTAGCTATCTAATGGGCTTTTTGTGGGGTTGGTGGAATAGTGCTAGGAGCTACAGTAGCAGAGGAAGTAGCAGTAGAATGCCACTTAGGACCATTTATGGCAAGGCAAAGAGAGTGTTGCATAATCAAGTGGTTCTACAATACCAGTTAAAAGCTGTCTAAAAATATTAATAGGGTAAGGGCAGCAGCTTGCAAAAGCAATGCAGTCACTGAGATTGGAAAGTAAACAGCAATTTTTATTATCTTCTTGTTGGATGTCTAGCTCTGCAATCGAAAGTTATTGCTGCAGACCTGTTGTTGAATGTCTAAGAGTGTTGATTTGTCATGCCCTAGATATAGTGCTCTTGTTTCCAGTGATCTTATTTTTTTTAATATATATTTCTATCTTAATAAATAAAATAATTGTTCATATTATAAGTTTTATTAATTGTTGGTACAGTTCACTGCAGAGAGGGAATAAGGCAGTGAATGAGAGGGAAAATGATGGGGAAACCTCATGTGCTTCTGTGCTTTTTTAGATGTTTACCTTCAGAGGCCTGTAGTTAATCTAGAACAGATTCCTTTAAATGGCATTCAATTATCAGCAAGATATCTTTGTAATTTAGAAGGCACACTTTTTGTTCCAGTCAATTATGCATTTTAGTTTTTAAAACATTTAATATGAGATTGGATGTAGCTATAATTTTGAATTTCATATCTTTGTTTCACGCTCTAGATATTTTTAAGTGTTTCTCATGTTCAGCTGTACAGTAAAATCAGATCAATTATGCATTTTATAGACTGATATTTACTTCAATACATGGATGGAAAATTTGCTTCCATCATCACATTGACATATCTCTAATATTTAAAATTTCTTACAAACAGCTCAGACACAGTCAAAGTAAGCAGTGATCTTGCAAAGTATTAGACATACTGTGGAAGGGGTTTTTTAATTATTTTACTTAATCTTCTCCCATCCATATGCAAATGATCTGTTATCTCTAATTTGTATATTTTAACCATAATAGAGAGTGAAACAATAAAGCATGTTATTGGCGAAGCTGATGCACTACTTTGACATTGAATAATCATTTCCTAAGTAAGATAAGGAACAGTTTAATTATTCTTTATTTTACCATTTAGAAATTCAGAACTTTAGCTGTTTGGTCTGAAATTATCTGTGATGTGAATGACTGTCTCACTGAAAGTACTCAAGAGCAAATTGAAGTAGAACACCTCAGCAGCTTTAGGAAAATAGACTGTTTTGTAGCCTTAAAAAATAATAAAAATAATCTGCCAACCTTATTAATAAGTTCTAGCATTCTTGCATAGTGGATCAGTGACCCAAAATTTGGCAAGGGGATGAATATCTAACTAGATTCAGTTTGTGAAATTCCAATTTGCATAGGCTTACTCACTTGTTTAAGAGGATTTAGATTATAGAAACTAAAATCCCCAGGAGCTTAGTCCAAGCTGTAGTCTAATCAGAGCTTCTTTCTCTTCTTTTCGGGGAGAGGGGTGGGAGGGTGAGAGCACTCCATTTGTAACTTGAAATAAATCTACGTTCAACAACTACCTTTAGATCAAATTTAGAAGTAGTTGTCTGGTGGTTAACCTCAGTTGGCTCTGAGATGTCTATCAAGCTGCACTCATTCCCCCTCCTCAGCAGGACAGGGTAACAAAGTACAATGAAAAAAATCCATGAATTGAGATATCTCTCTGTGGTTATTGTCACAAGCAAAACAGACTCAACTGGGGAAAGATTAATTTGATGTATTGCCAATTAAAAATGTGATGGTGAGAAATAAAACAAAAAGCATCCCTCCACTCCCTTGGGGGAAAGGCAGTGTTTTGAGAATGAATTTTTATGAGATTTTGGCTTTCTTTTTAATCTGCTTTAGTTTCCTTTTTCCAGAAGGGAATGAATGACTACACTAGGAAGGAGCAGAATGAGGAAATACAAGAACAGAAGCCTGAGTAAAAAAGCAAGCTGCACGCACAGTCTAAAGCCATCTGAAGACAAAGCTCTGTGTATAAGTAGAGGCCTTTCTGAAATAGTGCAGAGGAAGGGTTTTACCACTAAGATAAGTGACATATCCCCATATAAAGAATATGATTAATAAATAATTTTGACATTAGCAGCAGTGGTAATACAACATAGTAATATTATAGTAGCGTTTATCATATAACAGAGTAATAGCAGCTAGAGTGTGTAACACAAGTCACAGGATTTTGCTGGTATAAACCCCCAAATAGACAAATATTTTGCAGCAATGTCCTTACTCTCTTGAGAAAATGTCAACAGACAATAGACAGATGCAACTAAAATGAAAGTTGCTATTGAGGAACAATAAATGGTAATTGTCAGCCTCTTGTCACGGAATTTCCCATAGCTGCTGATTGTCATTAAAGAAGAGTGGCAGAGCTCTTGCAAGTGAAAACATTACCTTGGTATTGTCAGTAAAAACAACATCAACAGATTTGAAAAGTTCTACAGATGAAATACTAGCTGCAAATAAATTCACAGTTGTCAACACAAACTCTGGATGTGTCAAGAGATAAACTGTGGATGATGGCCTTCATGATCTTGGGTTTGGACTTATATCTGCACACATTAAGCATATAAAAAGAAAAAGGACTTTTGACCCTTAGGTTCTGAATAGTGATGTCCTTTTTTTTCTATATGCCTGACTCACATAGTGCCCAAAAAAATCCCCTGAAATAGTTAATTTTCATTTTCATGATCTTCAAAACCATACTGAGAGGTAGAATTGACACTATTAAACGTATTGAAACAATCTCTTTTCCTGAAGATTTTCTAAAGATAGGAGTTAAATACCTTAGTCAAATCAGCAATGACACAAATGAGTTTCCTGTTGCTTTTATTAGTATAATAGTATATTGCATGTTTTCATCATCTTTTAATATTTTTATAAACATTAGAGGATGACATTCTCAGCAGCTTCAGTCTCTTTATGGTGATTAACAACATGCTTATATTTTTCTTGTTGAAATCAAATTATTTAGTCTATGGAAGAAAATAATTCTTATCTTAAAATGAGAACCCCCCATCCATTTAAGTAAAGAGGATTCAGACACAGAAATTATAGAATTAATGTTCATCTTAATACTTACATATGTACATCCCTGGAGGTGTTTGTTCATCACTGGAGGTGTTTATGAAGAGAATGGATGGGGTGCTTGGTGCCATGATTTAGTTGATTAGATAGTGTTGGATGATAGGTTGGACTCGATCTCAAAGGTATTTTCCAACCTGGTTAATTCTATTCTACATATTATAATGATTACCTGTTTCTTTTTTATATCTTTTTTTTTTTTTTTTTTTTTTTTTTAATTTGAGCATAAACTTAAGAAGTGAAAATGAATCTTCCCATGTCAGTGATGGCTTTGCCATTGACTTCAGAGGATTTAAGTATTAAGCCTACAATGTGTTCTTTATTTTACAAGCTTTGCACATTGAAAGTTTTGTTCTTTCTTTTACAAACTTCGTGTGTTCAAATTTCTGTTCTAAATATGTTCCAGCTGCCCTGTATAACCTTAAGCACATCTTGCAACTATATTTATGACAAAATGGCTAATGCAATGAAAAAAAACAAACAAAGGTATACAGGAGCATTCAGTAGGAGTCTATGATTCCCTAAGGTGAATGAATAGGCTCATCCTCAAACACAGAGGTAGCTTTGAACATAAAGACAGACTGAGGCATCTTGAATATTTGTTGAATTGAACCCATTCATATTAATTCCATTGAAATCTGGGAAGTGTCATAATCTGTAAAATTCATAAACAAAAATCAGTAAACCAAAAAAGTGATAAAGTTTTGCATTAACTCTATGTTTAAATAAATTACACAATGCTCTAAAACTAAATTGCCTTAAGGCAGCCAGATATTCCAATGAATGAATATTGTCCTGGAGCTGCTAATTATTTCCTTATGTTTTGTTTTTTTGAGGCAGTAAAGAAAGCTACATTTTATATGAAGAACTTGAAAATGGTGTTGATTAGGTAAAATATATTTGACAGACTATGCTATGTAGGGTAACAGATTAGATGAGAGTCATCTTGGGAGTTCTGGGCATATTTAATTATTTTTTGTCTCATTAGTTCAGGCATAAAATCAGCTGGTGTTTCTGTTATGGGTGGTGCTTTAAATGTACAGTCCCAAAGCACATACTCAAAGATAAAAGTATTCTTACATGCTCCTGTAAAATAGGACTCAAAATTGTTAAGAGTATTCTGCTATTCTCTGAGTTCTAGAGGCTGCTAAGCATGCTTCTGAATCTCAACATATAAACTAATATTTCTTCTGTCCTCTTTTATAGTTTAAACAATTCTGTTCATGATTTTGGCTGAAATTAGACGTAATGCCCCAGCTGTTTAACTCCGTGGACTTTTGAACATTCTAAATAGCTTTTAATCAAAGTGAATAATAGGTGATGCCAGCAAGGTAATACATGTTAGAATGCTATAAAAAAAGACATTAAAACCTTAATGAATAATATTATGCCGCCAGAATTTTTAAATTATCCTAAAGACTGGTGTCTGTAAATTTTAATACCTTTTATAGAGTTGGGGGGGGAATCATCCTGAATAAAATTATAAAAACAATTCCATAAAGGGAAGAAAGATACAAACTTAAAATTGAAAGCATTTGAGGATTTTCATTTACTTTTTTGAACCAGTGCTTCTATTTAAGTTTGCATGTACAGCTATTTCCTTTTTCTTTTTCAAAATATATGTGCTTGAAGCCAAGCTGTTGTGAATGTCTACATGGATGGGAAGTCTCGTGGTGCCATTAAACTCTTTGTGAGGCTAGAGTTCCACAGAACAGTTAAGTTTCTAAAACTAAATCAAGAGTGTAACTTACGTTATTGGAGGTACAATTATTATTTAGAGCCCCACAGAGCTCATTCATTCGTTACCTGGGCCAGTTCATTGCTGACTGAGCAGTAAATAACTCAACTTTAAAAGACAGAACATGGCACCAAATAGGAAAAGCAGAATGTATGTATATCCATGAAGTCTGTATGTACTTGCAACATGTAGTAGAACTTACAAAATATTTTATACATACAGTAAAAATAATTAGATTAATTGCAGAATAGAAGTCCTGTAGGTGGACCTGTGGTCCCTCTGAAAAATCTGTTATCATGGGTAATGTCTGTGACTACTTTTTCCTTATACTGGAAAAGTTGGGAACTTCTGGTATACATAAAATATTACTTTCAATAGTAGCTGCTATTATTTCTCAGGAGAACCTCATCTGATTTTCCCATAAGTGACCTTAGCCCCATTGCTTTCCCTCAATTAATTATGCTTTTATTCTTTGTGACATGCTCACATCCTGGCTTGTCACTTTATGTGATCAGAAGATGAGAAGTACTATGACAATCAGCACAATTCAGCAAGGATGTGGAAGGTTATCACTGCCTACATAGCAGGGAAGGAACAGCTGCTTCTTTATAGATTTTTTTTTTTCCCCCTCTATTTTCACTAACTGACTCTGTACCCTTGGATGTGTGCTCTGTATAACACATTATACAGTAAATGTCTTGCGAATTCATACAGGAACAAGACTTGACTGCATGCATAAGTCAGCCTCCTCTCCTTTCCTCACCTGTTTCTTGGGTAAGGGGACTCAGGAGCACAAAGAAGTTGATGCAACACACTGATGGATCCCTCACCTGATGCAGTCAGGCGCAGCTGGAGGTCCTATGGAGTGCACCTTCACATGTGTTTGATAGAGACATTGTTCCAGCCTGTTTGCATCTGCACTCAGTGCAAGATTATCTCCTTATTTTCACACTTAATATTTGCTAGAAAAATAGCCATGTCACACAGGAGGGATTTTTTTTCTGTTCTTTTAGGAAGGCAAGCAGATAAACAAAACCTAAAATGTATTGTGATCAGAACTGAGGCTAAATGAATCACAACAGTTGTTCTGAGTAAGAATAGCGGTTAAGGTAAAAATTTGCTCATGTACCAGGAATTCTCAAGATATGGAATCTGTAGGTGAAAATGAAGCAAATAACACTGGACTCTGTTCTTTTGAAAATGAAATTCCATATTTTGTTTGTAAAAACACTCATGCTATAACAGTATAATTTAATAGGCAAACCTATTTTCTATATTTGAAGATACATATGAAATAGTTATGTTTAGGGTATGGTATCATCTGTTAGGTTATTAAAATTGCTTTCTGGTTTGTTAACTGATCATAGCAATACCTAAACCCTGTTGCATGCAAATGTGACCAAACCTTTAATCTTCTGAGCAAGCTGGTAAACCTAACCTAAGATCTTGCTGAAATTGGTCCATAACTATTTTTCTGGTATGTCTCTTTAAGATACTTTTTCTTGAATATACTGTGAAGACATATGGCATAGTTTACCAATTGTGTGGGTTTTGTTGTTTGGTTGGGTTTTGTTCATCCTAATTGACACAAAGAAATATATGTCCTTGATTCATAAGTTATTAATTTTTATTTTCCTGCTTATTGCTTTCTGAGACAAGACAAATGATTGTACTGCTGATGCCTCCTTGTGCTTTGTGTACATAAGTTGTACAAATATATAATGGTATCTTTTGCTAGCTCTTTGAATGAGCAAAGTCCTGCATTGGAAACACTGGCATGGCAAATTAGCAACCAAATTAGATATGAAATGTGAAGTGTGTAATGTATATATAAATTGCACATACTTTCATGTTTTGAAGTGGGATTATGTGGATGATTTTTTTTCTCTCTGTATGATCTTACAAAATGTCAATGTGCCAATATAAGATAGTGAATTCCTGTAGCTTTTGGCATAGCAAATTCACACATAAAAGAGTCAGCTCCATTCTTTTTGAGTTACACACTGAACCTTTGTTTCTTTTCACAAACTAAAATTTAGTTAATCCAGTATGCTTCATTGCAACAAATAGTGTGTAATAAACTCAAATGTGATTTTACAAAGGAAAAAAAAAAAAAAGGCAAAGCAAACCAAACAAAACCCTGAAAAATCTAGTTATTTCTCATCCTTCTATTGATGTGGTCAGGAAACAAACAAACAAATTGGTATTATTCTAAAATGCTCTTAAAGAGTGATTAATATTTTCCAGGTATCTCTCTGAAGTGATTATGAATAATGATAGATTTTGAAACTCTGCTGAAATGATGGCAAGTCTTCATTATTGTAGTTTGCCACTGTGATCTTTTTTCTTTCAAAGATGTTTTCCCTCCTAAGAATCACATTCTTATCTTTTGTTTTCCCTTGAGTTACAGGAGGGAAAAGATAGACAAGTTACCTCTTCAAGCCCTAAATCCAGTGAAACTCTGTCAAAATGCATTTATGTAGTAAGTGACCATTTCTTTTCCCCAAGGCCCATTTAGTCACCTCCAGAATATGCCTGTCCTTCACAGAGACAGAGGATAAGAGACAAAGAATAGTCATATCCTGGTAGCCCCTATACTGGTAGATCCTGTAACTGTGGGCTTTCACTGCAGTGCACCACTGATTGTAAATCTACAGAACCCTTCAGTGCGATGCATAAAAATAACAAAAGTATGATTCAAAAGAATGAAATTCTGATCTTAATTTTCTGTTTAAGGTTTCTTGTATAAGGTTTTCTAGATATTTCTTGTCAGCAAACATGTTAGCATTTCTAAGTTTTATTCAATGCACTGTGACCACAAAATTGTCTCTTTTGTTTGACCATGCTTCCAAAGTAATTAATATCCTGTCTCCAAAGAAGTTAGTCTTTAAAAAAGGTTAGATCTCTAAAATCAACAGAAATCATGCCTCCTTTTATTGTCAATGTTCTTCTATATGAAATAATTTCTGAAGTAGTTTCCCTCTCAAAAGCCTTAAACCTCAAGACATCATGCCTGATTCATTATGAATATATTTAGCAAACTGTTTATGCTTACAGGTGGTTGGGTTTTTTGTTTGTTTGTTTTAATAAGACTACAAAGAATGAAAGGACTACCTAATGGACATAATATTAGCATAAATGCCCCCTCCCCCACTTTTTTTTTCCTTAGGCACAAATGGCATCATCTTTTGGATCACAGATATATGTCAGTGGTAGTGACCATAGGAAAAGAAAAATTTAATCCTAGCCATCTCTCATTGTTAACATGAACTTGACATCTGCAGAAACAGAATAAATCATCAGAAAAGGATGTAAATTGAAAAGTAAAACTACAAAGTAACCAAAGTATATACAAAACTGTGCTTAATCAATAAAATTACTTTTGACTTTTAAAAGATATTTATTGTCTAAACAATAAACTACTGCATTTTCATTTTCTCCATGTGATTAGTTTATCAATTTAAGCTGTATTGGAAAATGGACAGTGTTAACACTATGGGATGCTGGTCTCTGTTGCTAGATTTAAGTGCTCATGTACTATGAGTGCTGTTTTACTTAAAACTACCAATGCCTAAAATTCTACAAGGTAAAATAATAAAGTATGAATACTTTTCCTTACATCCTTTCCATTTAGCATCTTCTGTTAACACAATGAGCTCTGATTTTCATAAGAATCTTACACAGAATTTGCTCCTTAGCAGGCTGGAGTACAGAATGAGGCGCAGTGGTGTGTTTCAGCAACTGTTATTATATGGATTATGTTCATTTGCTTATAATATCCTATAGTTATTTTCTAGGCATGAGGATATAGCCACAGGGTTTTGTTTTTTTTTTTTAAATTGGATTTAAAAAAAATGTTTTAGAAATATTTTTTTTTATTTTTTTCAACAGAAATTGAAAAGGAAAGCTGTGGGGATCCTGGCACACCACTGTATGGTATCCGAGAAGGGGATGGATTTTCTAACCGTGATGTTTTAAGGTTTGAATGTCAGTTTGGATTTGAATTAATCGGAGAGAAATCTATCATTTGCCAAGAAAACAACCAGTGGTCTGCAAACATACCAATCTGTATTTGTATGTATCAACTATTTTTTAAAATTTCATTATTTTAATATGTAATTTTATGATTCTATGAGATATAATTTGATAAGTTCTTCTTATATGTAGAAGATTATGTGAATCGTTACAGAATTAGCACATTGAAATGCTTCTGACAGAATGAATTTCCTTTTGATCAGTAGTTTGCCTAATGATTAAGCCCGAGAGGTTCTAGAAATGCTAAAATATTTGCTTTCTGTTCCCAGCAACTATTAAAACAATTGTCTTTCTGTGATTTGATATGTTTGGGTTTGGTGGGTATTTTTTCTTTTGGGGGTGGTGGTATTTTTTGTAGGATTCTGTAGATTTGATATGTGTGATACACTTTTTGTAGCTATTCTCCTTAGTTAATGTTTTACCTTAGACTAGAAGTTGCTGAATTGTAATAAATAGTTTAAATTATTTACATTTCCCTCCATGTATTATATAGCAGTATCTTTTAGACATAGACATATATAGCTTACTTCCAGTTTCATTATCCAAAGTAAGTAAAACCAATGTTGTGATACATACTTGTGGTAGCACCTTTCTTAACTTTTCCACTGAAATAATACAGGTCAAATTTATTCAGAATGCAATCAATTGCTTTCATCCCTGCAACTCAATTTAATATGGCTTAACTGAATTGGCTTAATATAAAATATTATCCTGATAACAGCAAAATAACTCTGTTGTCTCTTTGAGGCTAGTTAATTTCTTGTGCTTCTGTGTGAACAAATGATAAGGGTGTTATTGACTTTCTGCTGCTTTAATGTGCTCAGTGAGAGGCCTGCTCATCCAAACAATTTCCTAAAGGAGAAAATAAGTGATACCAAATGATTTTGCTGAACATGGGTACGTTGTAGGGACTGCTGTAGACTACCAATGCAATAGGATGTTTACTACCTGAGGGCTCTGCTTAGGAGGTAGTTTTACTGAGGGGAAGAGAATTAGAAGATTTTAAAATAAAGACCCCTCTTTGTGACTTCACAGGTCATAACAAATAATTATTAATTTGCGTTAATCAACAAGTTTAATGATCTCTTACACTAACTTAGTAATAAAATAAACCCTTATTGATATGTTTTTTTCTATTACCTAATTTCTTTCTCTTTTGACAGTTCCTTGCCTTTCCAATTTCACTGCGCCAATGGGAACAGTTCTTTCACCTGATTATCCGGAGGGATATGGGAATAATTTAAACTGTATCTGGACAATAATTTCAGAACCTGGAAGTCGCATCCATCTCTCTTTTAATGACTTTGATTTAGAATCTCAGTTTGACTTCCTTGCAGTTAAAGATGGTGACTCTCCAGATTCCCCCATAATAGGAACATTTACTGGTGCTGAAGTTCCGTCCCACCTTACCAGTAATGGTCATATACTGCGCCTGGAATTCCAAGCTGATCATTCAATGTCAGGACGTGGATTTAACATCAGTTATAACAGTAAGTGACAGTATTTTTTTAGGTATGTTTATGTGGTTTGTTTTCACCACACACTTTATGAGATGTGTGTAAGTATGTAAAAATGACATTAGGGTAATACATTTTCAAATGTTTCCAAGATAGGTACAGATACCTCATTTAGGTGTTTACATTGTCTTTCAAATACGGTGTTGGGGCTGAAAATGTGCATATGTTTGTGTTTTACAGCATTAGAGATCATTGTGAAGGGAGTGCTTAGAAGACTAACAAATCAAGTAAATTTCAAATTGTAAAATAGAACTTTAATAAATTTGTTAGCAGCACATTTTGTGTTGCTGATTAAATCCTATAATGTCAATCACCATCACTGCATATAGAAAACTTTCACTCTTCAACAGTCATGTGTTGGTTTAGTGGTGAATGCATATGATAACCTGCAGCCGATGACCCCGATCCATGCTAGCTTCCAGTTACTGCATTTAACATGGTAGCCATAGGATCTCTTTGTAAGAGAAGTCAAACCACAACAGGTTTCTTGTCTTTTTCTGTTTTGCCTTTCTTGTGGCTGATGATTTAAAACTATTTTTCTCACTCCCAGCAAAGAACTCCTGTTCTCCTGGTACCACTTACCTTGTTCTTTTCTGTCTTGCCAGTCATCCTTGTGTGTTCAGGAGGATGTCTGGCCTATTTGCAGTCCCTTGTGCTTATCTTGTCTTTTGTTTATAATTTTTCTTCTACTCTAGATGCCTTCTGTGTGCAACTACATCCCTTTATCTTTGACATTTTGGTGAACAAGTTACTCACACTCTTATGTAAAAGACTTGTATGGTGTGCCTGACTACACCTTTACAGTTAAAAACAACACTTATATGCTGTTCTTATTTATTCTGTTTTGATGTGCTTATGTATAGGCTGAAGGTAAGTTCATATTAAACATATACACTTTTATCTGACAGATGTAACAACCATGGAGAGACAAATTGCTAGATTGCCATTCAGAGCAACCGGAGTAAATACCACTCAGCCTTCTCTCAAGTGCATATTTGTAGTTTTTGGGAAGCAAACTGGCATCTTCTGTTACCTTTTGTATTGAGTTTATCAATTGCACAGAAACAGAGTTTCACATGAAAATGGAAATCTGTGTATTTTGCTTGCTTCTGTCCTTTCTGAGGTAATAATATTGAAACCACCCAAACCCCATAAATAGCTCCACATTTACTACTTGGCACTGATTTTACTGAAAACGTAATGGTCGAAGGTGACTTTTAATATCTTTTCCAGTACTAAATGCAATTAACACTTCACTTTTTGCTGCCAAAATCATTACATTTCTTCTGAAGGACATATGAAGAACTGGGTACGTTGTATTGCTGCCAAACAATTTGGTATTTATCCCACATCAAAATCCAGACAGGATATATTACCAGCTACGTCGTCATTCCTGGGGAATGATGTAAGCTCACAGTATGACTGACACTAAAATATAGCATGAGGCTTTCCTCATACATAAAATTAAATTTCATTACCCCAGCAGTGAAGTGAAAAGGACTGGGTTTAGCCAGGACATTCCTTTTGTTGAGTTAGAAGAAAATTGGAAGAGGAAATATCTAAAGAGGATGGTGGAGATAATATAGTGGATGTTCTGTGGATTATTATATCCTCCACTCAGAGCTGCCCTACCTCATGTATTTGGATTGTTTTGGGGGTTTTGTTTGGGTTGGTTGGTTTGCTTGTTTCTATTTGATTGTGGTGTTTGGTTTGTTGCTTTCCTTTCTGAAGGTAGTAATTTTGCATGCTAACAGGTGGACAAAATACGCAAAAGACAAAGGACATTTGTATATTCCCAAAAGTCTGATGTCAGGACTAACTGTTCCCATTCCTGTCTTTCTTCCTGATATCTTAAGAGTATGATAATTCCAGAGGTTTACAGGGAGTGTAAGTGAATCTTCTGCCTTCACAGAAAAATGCTGGCTGACGATACTTTATTCTGAATAAAACAAGAAAAGATGCCTTAAAACAAAGAGGAAATGAGATAAAGTGAGCTTGGTTTTTGAGAGACTCAAATTCCACATTTTGCTCCAAGGATTGTTAATAATTAGTAACATTTTCACAGCATTGCAAGGATTGAATTCTCCTGTGTCTCTCTACTTTCTCTGCTTGCATCACAGTACATCTCTCCATATTTTTTTTTCTCTATTTCTTTGTTTTGGTTTCGTTTAGGTTGTCCATCTTTCAGAGAAGTATCTCTTAAGAATTACCTTGAACATTGCTGTCTGAATAGAAAAGATAAGATGGCATCAGATTACTGTGTGAACATCCTTTTCCCAATATTGTATTCTGTTTCAGCTTTCAGCCTTCTGTTTTAGCTGCTTCATCCTCAGGTCATTTCTCACAAAGGCAGAATGTAAGCATGAAGAAGTTGGGGTTTCTTCTTATTTGTCTCTATAGTTACCAGTCATCATTGCAAACTAAACTTTTGAGCTGTAGCTAGGTGCTGTAACTAAATATTGGAAAGCTTGGGCTTGGTCAGTTCTATAAAATCAGTTATAATGAAAATGAAATAGTAACATTTGTTTTCTCTCAATCTCTCTCTCTCTCTTTCTTTTAACATTTATAAGAGTTCTACTTAGTTCCTTAAGGCTTCACTCTAGTGTGCTCCTCTGTGTCAAGCCTGAATCTAATGGTGAGGAAAGATTAAAAGTAAAAAAACCTCCTTTACTCCCCGACCTGCAGCCAACACAGTGGAAAAAGACCAACACCCCAAACCAGACACAGCAACCAGAAACATAAAAGCTCCTCATGTTATAGTCTGACCTTCAAGCCCCCTGATACTTTGCTCCAGCCAGCACTTTCATTTTGAAGCTGTCAGGGCAACAGCATGATACTGAATACTCATCAGTAGATTTAACTGGCTAAACCCATGACAGTAGGGCAATCTACCAAAACAATTAATCACACCAGTGGACCACTCTGGACTTATTTCCTAGGACCTTTCAGAGCAGAGCAGATGAATTATGGTTAATTTCATCCTTGCCTTCCTATCTCTTGAAATCTCTGCAGTTTCTTCCTTTCATGTTTTTCTGGTGCTAAATGGTTTTCACATCCTTCTGAGACCTGAAATAACTTCACGATCACCCTTTGTTATCATTATTGTCCCGACCTTTTTTCCACATACTACTTCAAATACCAGTGTAACCATGATAGTTGATGACTACGCAGCCTCTTTATGTATAATATTGCATAAATATCTTTTCCAAAGTTCTTTGATTTATTGATGATGGGTAAAATATTAGTAATTAGGATATACCCCTGCATTATTTTTCTTTTCATGCTAATGTTTGTGTATAATGTTACAGCTCCAACAAGAAGCTTTTCAGAGTTACAGGCAGACTGAATTTCACTCTTCAAGTAACGTAATTGCAGCCTAGGCCAAGAAAGCGACTGCCATTGTAGGGAAAGGTTGTTTTTCCCTCTCTTGCCTTCCATAACTGTTGTATGCAATAAAATCAATTTCATAGAAGCAGCAGTAAGCAGCCACCACTCAGACTCTGAGCTGAAATACACAGCAATAAACCAATTTTGCAGCCTTAATAAACTGGTGTTGTACGCCAAGCAAGCTATACCTGAGGTCAACATTTATCTACATTTACAGATAACAATGTTGAAAATCTATCTCTGTGTTGTCTAAAGCTGGACAGACAATTCCTTCACTAAAAGTGACAATTGTTCCCAAAGTATTGAACACTTTTTTTTTTTTTTTTGTAATCCCTATGAAAAAGTATGGGATTACATCATTTATAAAGCCATACTCAAATAGTAAACAGCTATTCAATGAAAGCACTAATTTCATTCCAATATATGTAGCATTTCCTAATTCACATTGTCAATAAATTAATGTTTTCTCTTTTCTGGTGCTATGATTCTTAATGCTTCTGTAATGCAGTATCTGAGAAACTTTTCTGTTAAGTTAATAAAACATTCCTTTTCAAAAAGTTTCATAGAGAATATTCTCTTCAGGTAGTTTTAGACAGCAACAGGAGGTTGTAGACAGGTTGGGGTTGGTCCCTTCTCCAAGGCAACCAGCACCAGAACAAGAGGACACTGCCTCAGGCTGTGCCGGGGGAAGTTTAGGCTTGAGGTGAAGAGAAAGTTCTTCACAGAAAGAGTAATTGGCCATTGGAATGTGCTGCCCGGGGAGGTGGTGGAGTCCCTGTCCATGGAGGTGTTCAAAAAGGGATTGGATGTGGCACTTGAAGCCATGGTTTAGTTAGTCATGAGGTGTTAGGTATTAGGTAATAGGTTGGACTTGATGATCTTCAAGGTCTTTTCCAACCTGGTTGATTCTATGATTCAATTCTGTGATTCTATTCTTAATATATAAAATATTTAATGACTCTTAATGATATGTTTGCTCTCCTATTCTAAGTTGCATTCTGTAGTAAAATACATGAACATTCTTACAATGTGTAGATATTTGCAGGTAAATTACTATTTTTTCATTTGCCCACAAAGTTAAAATTTCAGAAGGATTTGTACACACTAGAAATTTCTTTCATTTTAAGTGTAATGGTATGGTCAAAGTTCGAGGTTTTCTTTCTGTTGCCAACATCACCCTTTTTTTTTCAGCTGTTCACTGGCTCTCAGTAGAGCAAATAAAATAGGCTGTGACAAGATCAGTCACACTGGTATCAGTATGGCTCGAATGGTTGTGATGATGAATTGAAAATACAAAAGGTGACTAAAGATATTGTATCATAGTTGCTTGCCCTGCCTTTCTCATGAATGCTTTTGGCCCACTGTAGCATTGGGTAGGATGAGCTGGTGGAGAGGAAAACTTGGCTATCAGTGAAACCTACCAATGCCCATCTGGCCAAATTAAGATTCCCACTGGTATAACTTTATCATATTTTTTGTAATTTTTTAGTATGCATTTTCTGCTTTTGTTCAGGCTCTTATTTCTTACTGTTTCCTTACGTCTTACTTGTCATCTTACTTGTAAGTGTTGTCACACTATTTCCTCTTCCTTTTGAAAAGCATTTGGCCATAACGAATGCCCTGATCCTGGAGTGCCGATCAACGCGCGGCGTTTTGGTGACAACTTTCAGCTGGGGAGCTCAATATCTGTTATATGTGAGGAAGGATTTATTAAAACACAAGGGACTGAAACAATTACTTGCATGTTAATGGATGGGAAAGTGATGTGGAGTGGCCCTATTCCGAAGTGTGGAGGTATGTGGAATATTTCCTTTTGCTTCAGGAGAGCTTGGTGTGATGCCTTTTGTCACCAAATGAAGTTCAGGTTTTGCAAACGGATAGCACAAAGCTCCTGTAAAACCTAGTCTTTAATAAAGGAGTCTAGTGAGGCATGATCTTTTATTATGAGCCTGTCTGCAGGAGTGAATTTTTCTCATAACTGCTATAAGAAAAAAAGGCATAAACATCAATGATGTAAGCACTGCTATATAACCTCTAACAATGAATGCTCATCTAAGAAACTTATTAGGACTGGAATGGGAGCAGTTTACAGTATTCATACTCTCAGATAGCTCTCATTTGGCACTGGTGGAACTGCAATTTCACAAAGGCATTTTATGCTTGAAAAGATCACTCCTGCCATTTTTTCTTTCTATTACTTCTAAAGCATGCATTTATTCAGTTGAGAAAATGTTCAAAGCAACAATCTTCAGTGCTAGCAATCCACCAACACAGCCCTGACCATGGCCCAGGATCCCATTTCAGCTCAACCTGGAGCTCTCAGTCCCTGAGCCATCAACACTGATCTAAAGCCCTATCCTCTATTGACTTCAACATGCTCATGGGACATCCTGGTTTGACCTCAGATTTATGCCATCAAATTTCATTCATCTGCTGATCACTTGAGTACTGCAATCTAATCCTGTTTACCTTGCTCAGGTGGAGTTTGATGATGTTCTCTCTATGGAGGCACTAACTCTGCCTCTATGTGTGACCATCCTTGGCTCCTGTCTTCTTTTCTCTAGCGAAGCAGCCGTGCTTTTGCTGTTCCCTGATGCTTTTGAAATTTGGATTCCTGTTCCTGTGCTTTCTAACCTTCCTGTATGAGGGCTAAATGGAGGATTTTTCCATAGTCTCTTGTAGTACTACCTGTTGTACCTATGCTGCAGTTGTAACCCTGGTGTTCCTGTATAATGCTGTAATGCTTAGTGTCCTGCTGTTCTGTAACATAGATGATAAGCTCTTGACAAAAACAGAATCTAAAACTGTGAATCTGCAAGGTGTTCAGTAATAAGCCTGTCATCCTCCAAGCTTGTTTTATTTCTTTCCTCAACCCCTGTACGTTATGACATAAAGTTGTGAGATTTCTCAGATCAAGCTTTCAATGTTTGACAGTGAGATTTTGGCTGATGACGACTTCTAGTGATGTTATATTTCTAGTGTTTTGTTTTTAACACGTTGACAGTAAGTAGAATCTGCCAGACAACCAACAAAGAGAACTGGAAGAAAGAATAGGGGCCAAAAATCAGTATTAAAAAAATACGAAACCAAAAACAACAGGGAAAAAGTCCTTTGGGAAGATGACTGGAGAGTTTTATTTCAAGGCTTTTCTGATCCCAGTCACTGAGCTATTTTGAAGGAAAGGACTAAGAAATCAGCATGTGATGGTGAAAGTCAAATAAAAAAATGTACTGTGTCTTGCACTGAAGTCACCAGGAAGAACTATAACCAGGGGAAGAGCAAGAAAGATTACCTTTTAAAAAACAAAACAAAGCAACACAAAAACCCAAACTCAAATCAGTCTGCTATTGTCAGATTCCAAATACAGAGAGAAATTACTCTGAATTTAGGCAGTCCTATTTGGGCATTGTTTTGAATGTAATATCCCTAGGAGTATTTTTGTAAGAAAGCTTTTTTTTTTTTTTTGGGGTATTCCAGAGATAGTCTTTAAAATTTTCATGTACAGTTTGTGAGAAAATGAAGCTTTGCACAAGTTTAGCAGTTCTATATTCCAACTATCGTAGTATACTGGCTCAGAACAAGGCCATATGGTAGTCCTGTTCTTGCAGTTAATAGGCTCCATATGTATTATGAATACTTGCAAGTGGTTATACACAATAAAATGTGGGGGTGATGAATGCTGAAGTGTTAACCTTCTAGTTCCTGATGGCAATACAAATTTAAATATCTTATTGTTTGTCGGTTGCTGTTTGCTGAACATAGTATGAAATAAAACCTTTTTTAAGGAAAAAATTGAGAGAGACAATTTTAAAAGCATGTTTGGCGGAGGGGGGAAGCCTAAATCTTCATATTTAGGAATGTTTGCAACACATTGAATTCTGAACTTCGCATGGCTTTTAGAAACCCTTTTTTTTTTTTCCTGGTACAGTAAGAGAAAGGTGAGCTAGTATCTCCTTAAAAACACAAACAACCCCCCCAAAAAACCCAAATAAATAAAACAACAACAAACCTTCTGTAAGAATGATGAGTATGTCTTTTTCGTGAATGAGGAATTTGAACTGCTAACTTAAGCAAAATATCTGTGATATGATAGTGGATGTCAATGGGAAAAGGAAAGTTAAAGAAAGTGTACCCCCACCATGATGATGAAGAATTGCCAATTTGTAACAACGGATGAGGAGGAGGCTGAGGCTCTAAACAACTTTTTTTACCTTGGCCTTCCCTGGCAACCTCTCTCTTCACATCTTCTGAGTTGAAGGACCACAAGATGAGGACCCAGGGGACAATGTCTCTTCTACTGTAAGGGCAGAAATGGTTTGTGACCACCTGAGGAACCTGGATATGGGATCTGATAAGATGCAGCCCAGAGTCCTGAGGGAACTGACCAATGTGGTTGCCAAGCCCACTCTCTATGATATTTGAAAAGTCATGGCAGTTCCTGGTGTCTGGAAGAAGGGAAACATTGCACCCATTTTTTAAGAAGGGCAGAAATGAGGATTCTAGGAACTACTGACTTGTCAGCTTCATGTTTGTGCCTAGGAAGATCATGGAACAGATAACCCCTAGAAGACTTGATAAGGCATGTGGAAGACATGGAGGTGATTTCAGACAGCCAACATGGTTTTACTAAGGACAAGTCTTTCCTAACCAGTCTAGTGGGTTTCTACAATGGAGTGACTTCATCAGTGGACAAGGGAAGGGCAATGCATGCCCTTGACACAGTGCCCCACAACAACATTTGATATGGATTCAATCATTGGACTCTACAGTGGATAATGAATTGGCTGGACAGTCGCATCCAGAAGGTTCATGCCTCAATATCCAGACAAGGGATGTCCCACAGGGGTCCATACTGAGACTAATGCTGTTCAATATCCTTGTCAGTTACATAGACAGTGGAACTGAGTACACCCTCAGCAAATTTACATATTATACCAATCTAAGTGATGTGGTTGGTATGCCAGAGGTACTGGATATCATCCAGAAAGACCTGGACAAGATGGAGAAGTGAACCCAGGCAAACCTCATGATGTTCAGAGAAGTCTGGTGAGACTTTATAGCAGCCTTCCAATACCTCAAGAAGGCCTACAAGAAAGCTGGGGAGGGACAGTTTACAAAGGCTTGTAGCACTAGGACAAGGGACAGTGGTTTTAAATTGGAGAAGGGTAGATTTAGATTGGACATTAGGAAGAAGCTTTTTACCTCAAGGGTGGTGGAACACTGGACCAGGTTGCCATGGAAGATGCTGGAGGCCTCATCCTTGGAGACATTCGACGTCAGGCTTGATGGGCCTCTGAGCAACCTGATTTAGTTGGGGATGTCCCTCCTTTCTGCAGAGAGTTTGGGCTAAATGACCTCTACAAGTCCCTTCTATCCCAGTGCATTCTATGATTTATTACATGAAAACAGATTGCATCTGTAAGAATTCGGTATGAAAAGCTTTGTCAGAAGTTATTCAACAGTTCATTTTATCTCTTTAAGGTATTAGTTCAGTTGTCTCCATCTAATTATGAAGCCCAAAGAGTCTGTCAGCTTCAAAGGCTAATTATATCTTCTGCAACAAGTGGTTTGTGGTTTTTTTTTTTTTTTTTTTTTTTAATTTATTCATTATGGATGTTCAATCTTGAAACTGATAACTGTGAATTACATGTAAGTCTGTGTTATCATACCTTTCTCTTTGCTTCATTTCTAGCTCCATGTGGTGGGCATTTTTCATCTCCCAGTGGAGTGATCCTCTCTCCAGGCTGGCCAGGGTATTATAAAGATTCCTTGAATTGTGAGTGGGTGATAGAAGCTGAACCAGGACACTCTATCAAAATTACATTTGAAAGGTCTTGGCTAATGTTTTTCTTACTTAATATTTTCCAGCTGTTTACCCAGAAGCAGAAGTTTATTATCTTTGTCATAATGTTAATTTGCACTAAAATCAACCAATTGTATTACCAGGTAGGATTTTCCAAAGCACCATAGTACCTTCAGATATAAGTTTTATCTTCACTATAATTTGTACTTTGGTGCACTGAAAGCTTTTGAAATTCCTACCCTCTTGCATATATTTAAACCTGTCTGTCCCAGTTATAAATGTTGTCTGTTTTTAAACATTAATGTGTTTCACTTGCTCATTAACTGTGTTGGTAGGATGAATAGTACCAAGGAATTCTACCTATGGATTTTTTTTTCTCTCTCAAACTCATGAAATTTGAACTCTTAAAATCTGAAACAGTTGTGAAAATGCATTCATATTTTAATCCATCTTTGATATTTAACTATCAAATCAGATGATCTGTTTTTGTGAAAGGGCTGTGTGCTCACAGGATGGAATTACGGTTTTCCCAAAGTATTGCAGCATTGCACATTTTCTACATTACTCTCAGTTACTTGGGTCCCTTCCTGATTCAGGCCAGAAATGTACTGAGGAACTTAAATTTCTTGAGGTAGGAAGACGTGGACATTTCATTTAACCTCTTTCTAAGAAAGCAAACTAGAAAATGTATTGGAAAAATGCTACATTCTCCATATTTTCAAAGATATTGTATATACTAATATAGTTAGATGATGATCCAGGGTAAAAGGGGCCTTTTACAATGAAAGCTGAAGTGCACAAATATCATGCAAGTACTTTTCAGTTGCTGTTAATGCAGCATATTTTGACTACTCCTGGTCACACTCAGCTTAGAAACTATCACTTCATTATAATGCAATTCAAAAGTTCTGTTTAGCAAGGTGTTAAAAGTATAATTTCATCTTACCAAAATTTCTCCCTGTGACAAAGTTATTTTAAAGGTTTTTTTTTTTTGAGTACTATACCATATGCTACAATAAAGCTTCCACATGATAACTATAAATAATCAGGGACGAGGTAATATGTACACTTCAAAGGTATTTCCAAATCTTACTATTAAATGAAAGCTAGTCTTCCAAAATCAATGGTGTTGCACTTCAACTCAAAAATGTAGCTTTACCATTTTTGTTTCTAATTAAAATGCCAAAGAGAAGGAACTCCCTCTTGTAGAAATTAGTAAGACTGATATTAGTTCCAAATTAAAAGAAAATGATTAGTTTTCTTTATTGTCTTGTTAAACAAAATGAAAAATAAAAGTCTTGAAGCTTCCATTACTTTTTTTTTTCCCTCTTAAGGAAAAAAAATGTAGTTTCAAATAATTTATTTTTAATTCAACATTTAATTTTCAACTACACATCTGATGCAAACAGTAATGTCAAAGCCAAATACATTTATCTTTTTATTTGCAAAATTCTAAGCCAGCTGAATTTTCTTCCCCTGCACATGGGTTTCATTAAATCTGGCAGTTCTTGTGTACACTTTTTCTTTGTAATGTGTAAACACCGTGTCATAAAATTGCACAACCTCTAATACTCTTGTAGGTAAGAGCAATAACAACAAGATGTGATCCTCTCAGTCCACAGAGAGAGCTCCTCCCCTCTTATAACTTAATGTCATAATGACATTAGGACACTTCTCTTCGCATTGCTGCTCCTTTCTGACGCTCTTGTTGCTTGCCATAAATTGGGCTGATATGCACGTTGCTCAGATGCAGCCATGCAGAGAGGCAACAGGTTTGTGTGTGCTTATGTTTCTGTGAAGGTTTACATTTGAAAAATATGTTGAGATATACTCATGCAAATGCACTTAGCTGTATAATTACATGTTTGGGTTTAAAGAAGAAATGATGAACTAAATTTTTAGGATGTTCTGGAGGAAAACATCTTTTGTAAAATTTATTTCTTCTACATTATTTTTCACATATGTATTTAAATTCTGAGGCAGTCATTCATTGGCTTCTTTTCACAGGCTTACTCTATTCTGACTGCTTTTGTTGCGCTGCTTCTACTTCTCCAGCTGGACTTTCTTAACAGAGAAACTTAACTTTGTTGAAATACATACTTTCAAAACTATAGCCAAGTGGCTTCCCTATATGATGAAAAAAAAAATATATATAAAAAATTGCCTAGTTCTTTATATTTCAACTTGTCTTGAAAAAAACCCCAACTCTTTATAGCCTTTCTTGGTGCAAATACTAAGACTTCCACGTTATGTATCATTATTTGAAATATTTCAAATTTTTCACTCAGGATAAAATATTTATAGTATGTCTAGGATCATTATATCCCTTCATTTTGGTTTCCTAAGAGGGAGGGAACATTTCTTGCTAATAGATGTTGCCTGCAGAATGAAACCTTAACATTACATCAGTTTATCACCTGCCCAATGATTTCCTTTCAATCTCCCACCTTCCTATGACTTCTCTCTTATGTCATTGCCCACGTATGAGGTGCTGCAATCTATGACTGTGCTAAAGTGTTCCTGCATCATGCAGCCAGAGACAGAAGTGAAAAAGACATCCACAGGCAAAGAAAATAAGAATTAACTTTTGTTATTTCAGAGGCTGTGTGTATAAAGAGTTTATTACCATTGCACAAGCACAGCTACTGTATGTAATCTGTTGGATTTTTGTTAGAAATCAGTACCTTTTTAGACTGAGTTGAAATTACAGAAGTGAGAAATATGAGTGGCATTCTTCATTGTAATGAGGTGTTTATCATTAAGCCTAATTATAAGTATTTAAATGCTAGGAATGTTAATTGGCAAACTGCTGATTGGCATAGTAGTCACACTTGACTAATGAGTATACACTGTGCAACAGGGCAGTTTGCTTATATCCTGGAACTGCATTGTGTTGATAGGGTGTCTCTTAAAAATAAAGATGCATATTGTAAATATTAAACAGCTTCATCTGTTCAAATAAGATACATGTGTGTCACCTGCTGTATTAAAGTTTGTTTTGCTGCAGTCTCTTTGAATGAATTTTTAGCAGTCCTCTGTAAGAGCAGGTATCCCATAATAAGAAAACCATCCAGGTTAATTTAAGGATAGTGACTAGTTAAGTAAGAAAGAACACAGTAGTTGTCTTACACATGCCCAAAGTACTTTTCCTTTATTCTCCTATGAATCCCTTAGTTCTTTTTCACACCAGAGAATAATGAGGTTGTAGGTAAATACATCAGATAAGTCGAGCATGAAGAGGAAAAGTTTTCAAGGAAAAATTATGTAAACACTACCCATATAAATTTAATTTAAATTGATCACTGTTCTGAGACAAAAGATCAAATAAAGGTATTGTACATAATTGGTCCTTGAAATTTCTTTCAGCTCACCTCACTAAAAACTGTTCCAATTTTTGTTTTGTTTTGGTGTTTGTTTTGGGTTTTTATTCTCCTTTGCTCCTTACCAATATATATTTTTTTCCCATCTCTTTATTTTTCTGCTGTTTGTAGTGTTGTATGTAATCCTTCAGCAACAAGTATTTATGAGAGGATTTCTGTCATGTCTTCAGAGACTCAATTTCCTCATATCTTTTCTGGCCTGAGAGTTGCTTTGCATTTCTGAGAGCAATGCCTTTGTACACTCTCTGTCTCAAGTATGCTTTTGATAAAGAAACTACGAAAGCAGAGCAAGACTAAATGATCTGTTTCCAAGATTTCTGCTGTTTTACACAGATAAATAGGAAAAAGTAAACACTGGAAAAAGGAAGTTATTGCCTAGTAGCTTTTTAGTAACATATTGTGAGTTCATGTGGGAACTATAAAAAAAAAAAAATTCAGTTCTCATCCTTCTAGGCTTATCCTGGTTCATTTCTATAATTCTCTACCACTATATTTCCTGTACTCTCTTCTATGTTATTTCCTAGGAGTAGGACAGGGATAAAAGAGAACATGTTTTGAAGGTTTAATTTGGCTTCTTGTCTTTTACCAGCCTCCTTTAGATCTTTAGGCTCGAACCCATGGGACATAAATACTGAAATACAGAGTTCCTCAGTACATTGGTATTAGTCATGCTGTTCCTTGAATGGATTTCACAAAGCTGAATTAAGCATCTAAGAATCAGAGAGAGAATTAGGAATATCTGAAGGGTCTTTGTAGGATCCTGCTGTTAATTGTTTCCTTTTAATTCTGAAAGGGTTTTTCAATAATCCAATCAGAAAATCCATTAAAGCAGTGTGATTGATGTAAAGTCTGTCATAGCAAGAAAGAAATCACTGTCAAAATACCAAACAGGTGTTTAGTACTGCTGATACCATCTAGGCATCTAAAGCAAGATGCCTAGCAGCACTGTCACAACCAGCTTTTCCTTGACAGAGAAAGCACACACTGTCTCTAAACAGGTATTTTGCTTTATAGTGCTTTCTAATAGGACTTTTCAAAATGTTTTTTGCCATAACTTAAGCCACAACTTGAACTCAGTCTCAACTAGCACAAAGACAGTGGAGTCTCACAGCAGGCAAACAATTCTATATCTGCTTGTAGCTGTAGGGTAGAAACTCAGAGTATGATTATTTGATAATATAAAGTACCTTCATGATATTTGTGCCAAATGAAATGGATACAGTAAAAGAGTGAATCAGCATCTCCTCTATACAAGTTGCCTTTAAAAAAAATAAATAATTTTGTACTATAAAATAGTTTATGCAAATAATGTTAATTTTTACTAAGAAACACTGTTTCTGACTCTTCTTTCCTGCCATACAAGGAGTTTAAACTTATTTCTCAACTTACTAAGGCACTAACCTGAAATCTGATTATTTTGTTAATCACATAGGATAATTAATACTATTATATTGATATTGCAAAGTAGATTTGTGGTAAAAAAAAATCATGAGGAAAGGAACAGAGTGTTTAAATATGGCTTACTTTGTGTGGGTTTATTGAATGTATTTTAACTGCTTCTTATATTTGTGCCTCTGTATGTTTCTTTGACACTAGATTTCAGACAGAACTCAATTATGATGTTTTGGAAGTTCATGATGGACCAAATTTATTATCTCCACTTCTGGGATCTTACAATGGTACACAGGTCCCACAATTCCTATTCAGCAGTAGCAATTTCATTTACCTTCTCTTTACAACGGACAACAGTCGCTCTAACAATGGATTCAAAATTCATTATGAAAGTAAGTCATTCTGAATTTCGCCATTCAATTCCCCACTCAATGCTTATCCTAGTCAGAAATATATAAAGGTGCACAGGTATTGCCTTTGTTAAATAGCTGTTATTTCTCAAACAGGGAAAGATTTTGTGAGTTAAACTGCAAGAGGAATTTCCAGTAATTTCAATTAATTTAATGTTATTGCTTTTCTGCTTCATGCTTTAAGAATCAGAAGATGGGAATGTGTGTTGTGTCTGTGTCTTGTTAGTCTTATCTTTTATACGATGTGGTTTTGTGTATGTAAAATGCATGAGATTATGAAGATTATGAAAATAAAACCAAATATCTGAATTGTTGCCCTGCAGCTCTTGCTGAAGTTAGTGGGAAATGCAGTTTGCTATAACAGGCTGAAAATCAACATATGGAATTTTTTGATTGTGGATTGTCAGGGATTTAAACACCTGCACGTGTCATTTGTTCTGACATATAGAAGTGTTCTTTCCCCCTTATTCTCACTCACAGTAAAGTGTATTAATTGACAAAAAAATATATGTAGGAGATGTTTATTTAACTATTTACTTATTTATTAATCCAGGTGTAACTGTTAATACTTACTCTTGCTTGGATCCTGGCATACCGGTGCATGGACGCCGTTATGGACATGACTTCTCTATAGGTTCCACTGTCTCATTTGGTTGTGATCCAGGTTATAGGCTGAGTCATGAGGAGCCTTTGCTATGTGAAAAAAACCACTGGTGGAGTCACCCACTCCCAACTTGTGATGGTAAGGATGAATGGATAAAATACAGAGTACCTTAACCTATAAACCTTTTGCCAAACTGCTAGTCAAAATAAGTTAAATAAGCTTGTAAAAACTCTAGGTTTAGAGAGTGAAAATTAATAGAGGAAATAAATTTTATGTTACTATATGTGATGAGATATTTAATCATAAGAGTGTAGAGTGTAATATATTCTTTAAATTAGCAGATTATTGAAACTATATATATATGAACATATGATACCATGGACTAACTGATTACCAATTAGTTCATGGCGTGCAAGGTTACTGTATATCTGCTTGTAAAGCTCTTACTGCTGGCTACGTGTATTTGTGTTTGGATATTCATTTATCAACACAGGTGTACTGACGTACAAAACCCGAGGTGAGATTTATTTATACTTGACACAAAATCTGCATTTTCTCCCATTTCCTGTTGATCATTGTGTTCCTAGCTTGTTAACAGATCTTGACAAAATCACAGTAGGAAAGGATTAATGCCACATCATACCTGATGATTAAGCATATGACCGTTAAACCAGACAAAAATTGTAATGAGTACCAGGCCATACATTTTGAACTCTCCAGTACACCATTAAAAAGGCAAAATATATCAAACAGTTTCAGTCATCTCTTGTTATCTGAATTGTTCATTGTAATCCATTTTCTCAGTTATGGTGATATCAATTATAATGAATATATATAATACATAGTTTAATGGTTTCCAAGTTCTGTTGAGATATATGTCCTCTCAGAATAGCTATTTTTCCTTTGACATGTTACATGCCTGTCTGATGATACAAATGTTATCAGAAATAATGTGTCTACTTAATTCTAGAGTAGTATTTAACAAAAAAAAAAAAGGTATCTACTGAACTTTAATTAGCAACATAATTCACACAATATATTTATCTAAACCAGTTCTTTGTGTTTCAGCACACTTAGAAAAAAACTAAATTTGAACAAAAAGCTTTCTGAATCATGTGATTTACTATATGGAAATATATTAATTTTCAGTGCACTTCTTTCTTTAAAAAATTCCAGGGGCCTTTCTTGGCTTTTTGCTTGTTTGGGTAGCAAATACACACAAGTGGCTTTGTGTTTAAGTAGGATAAACATGTCAGTATATCTGTGGTTGGAGAAAGGGATGTGAATCAGCACTTTCCTAAAAACAACACTCTGTGGTTCAGCAAGCTCATTTCCTAAAGGATTCTCCATTTGGTTCTCCATTCCATTCTTGGAATGAAGAATTGTGGGGTTCCCACAGCTCACAGACATGGGGACAAAATTTTACTGAGTAGGCCATAAACATGCAATCTGTTTTCTTATGGTGATAGGCACTAGATGATAACCATGTAAAACAGTATTAACACACTCCCTATGAATACTGTGCTCTGCTGTGAGAAATGTCTTCCTCAAGATGCTGAGCTAGCATGCATTTCATTAAGTAAATGAGATTTTTTTTTTTTTTTTCCTCCAGAGCACACTGCTAAATGGCAATTGTCCATTAAATAAATATGCTCTAGAGGCAGGATTAAGTACATTTATTCTAGTAAATTTAATCAATTCATGGTTGAACTAATTTTAATTTCATTGCTGACTTTCTTCTCTGGTGGAATATTTTTAAACAGGAGTCTAGAGTCCTTGCATCCCCAGGGGAAAAAAAAAAAGGCATTTTCTAAATTGACTGTTCTTTACATGAACTGCAAGTATGGGTTTATCTTAATTGCACCACTAATAAACACATTGGTCACCATTCCTGATCATTCAACACTGACATTTTCAGAGGAGCAACATCCTTTCTTAATTGTTCTTTTTTATAATTGCATATCTTTTTGAGATGTAGACAGACCATGATAATTGTGCAGAAAAATCATGAATACGAGTGTTTGGGAAGAGTGTAGAAAAAGAAAACCAACCAAACAAAAACATTTTAGAAGCAGTTCTTCCTCAGAGTAGAAGATTGTGTTGACTGAAATTCTGTTCTTTGAAGGAGTTTCTTTCATTACATGTTTGACTGTTAAAATAGATAAGCATCACCAAAAGCTCATCAGGGAAGACACAATTCATTATTTACAGGAACATTTAGATAATGCTGAGAGTGATGGTTCAAAACTGAGCAAACCATTTCCTTCCCTGAAGAATGGCCTGAGGGGGAGTGATTATGACAGGCTGCATAACTCATTCATATTTGAATAATTGATACGCATGAACAATTTCATATTTTCTTCACATTTGATGTCTTAGCACATATATTCTCTGTGTATGTCTGTACACAAACATATGTGACCATAGTCTTATATATGCAGAACTATAACAAAACATTTCTGAAAAATAATCAAACAACAAAAACACCCCAAATAATTTTAGAGCTCTCTGACCTTTGAGTAGAGTCTAATTTTCCTCTGTAAAGATAAACATTTTAAGAAAAATATTTTCAGCAGCATCATAGAACAGTTGCAGTTGAAAGGAATGTAAGAATATCACCTCGTTCAAACCTGTATCCTAAAAATCAGGTCCTGTTTGGATGTTAGATCAGGTTGCTCAGGACTCTATGCATCTGTTTTATCTCCAGGGAGGAAAATGCCATTTCTTCTCTGAGTTACTTTTGCTATTGTTTGGACACAATAGATAACCCTTAATGTCCACTGAGACCTTCCCATATTCCAATTGCATTCATTACCTCTCAACATTTCACTGTGTTGAGAAGTTACTTGAATTTATACAGCAGTTGAACTGCTTTATGATTTTTAGGGTACTGACTGTACTTTGTTAAAAGAAATGTACAACCATCAAAGTAAAGCTGCTTCAAAGAATGAGAAGTAAAACCTATGAGCTTTATCAAACTTTCATTCTCCTTTGAAGAAATTAATTAGTCTGTAGTTTGTTAGGAAGATACAGTTAAGCATGCTTTAGAGTTGTTACATATGACCAACTTCTGTCTTAGCAAAATATTAGGGTTTTTTTTCTTTTCAAAAGAGGTGGCACGGATCAAGGCCTAGACTTTTGGTTTTTTAATTATTTTTGTTACTACTTTGGTTCATGGGTTAACAGGTTTTTTAATCCACAAAGACCAGGGAAAAGCAATTTATGTTACTGTGTACCTTTATTAGTTTTGAAATAGTTCATCTGCAGGGGTGATTTGGTTCATGCACCATAAACATACAAATAGACATAGAGTAAACAACAATCATTCTTTTCAAATGAGAATGTTGCACAAGCTTTTGGAAAATAGCCACATTTAAGAGAGAGAGAAAAGGTTATTTTGAGTTTTGCTTCAAAGATATTACTTGTATTACATTTGCACCCTTCCTATCTAACTTTAGCCTGTGATTTACTGTGCACTTATCTGTCTGGACAGCCTTGAACTTTTTGACTGTAATCTCTCAGTTCTTAACAAATAAGGCAAAATTTTGCTCTATCATGTCCTTTCTATATGAATATTATGATAAAATTTTGCTTTTAAGTTTTGAATATATGTTAGAAAACCTATTCTACCCAATACATGAAATATTATATTCATTCCATTAAAATAATAGGAAAATGAATGCAAAAGTTAGATACATAATTAAGAGTATAAAGTGCTTTTTCTTTCCTTCATTATAACATGAAATTGTATGTTAATACATAACGAGTTGGACGAGGCTCTGGCCAGCCTGATCTAGTGTGGGGTGTCCCTGCCCATGGCAGGGGAGTTGGAACTAGATGATCCTTGTGGTCCCTTCCAACCCTGACTGATTCTATGATTCTATAATAACTCATATTCATGATTTGAATTAAAAATAAATATTGTCATTCCACTTGACTTAATTTACTTAAGAAAGTTAACAAAAAGCAAGTAAAATGTTCAAGAAAGATGGAAAATATTCCATATTTATATTGAAAACACCTAGATGCCCAAATGAATTGCCAAACATGACTTGTGCCACATTCAGGAAACACAGCAGAAATGTTATCTCCAAGCTAAAGTAAATGCATTTATAAAAATAAAACAGTTAAAATCCTGATGCAAATATTCACCGTGGTGGATGCCAGAGCTGCAAACAGGTAGCATTTCCCTTTAAGTTTTAAATAAGACAGTAAAAATAAAAGTTTATGTTATGCGTAATCTACAGTAGTTAGTTGCTTGTGTAATATACCTCAAGTCCAGCTGATTATAATAATTTCATCTAATTGTGGCCTTCCGCTATCTTAAGAAAGCTGGTGAGGGACTTTTTAGGGTGTCAGGGAGTGATAGGGCTAAGGGGAATGCAAAAAAAAAAAATAGAAATGGGTAGGTTCAGATTGGATGTTAGGAAGAAATTCTTCCCCATGAGGGTGTGGTGAGACATTGGAACAGGTTGCCCAGGGAGGTGGTAGAAGCCACATCCCTGGAGGTTTTTAAGGCCAGGCTGGGTGTGGCTTTGAGCAACCTGATGTAGTGTGAGGGGTCCCTGCTCATGGCAGGGGTGTTGGAACTAGATGATCCTTGAGGTCCTTTCCAACCCTAACAATTCTATGGTTCTGTATTGTTATTTGGTTGTTCCTACTTGACTTTATCCCATTTTAAGACATATTACATCTTCTGTAATTAGGGAAGAGAGATGCTAAAATTTCTTTTTCTATGAAGCACAAATTCTAATTCATTGTTTCAGTAGTTGTTAACTATATTTATATTTCTCTTTTATTATCAAATTTCACAGTAAGTACAAGTCTCCTTTTATTACTTGGAAGCTAGAGTTAATTGAGCAAATGAAAGTAGTTCAGCCTCTGTGTGCTTGTTCACATATATTTTATTTAGATTTATATATACACAAGCACATCTGTGTTTTAGTAGATTTATCTCCTTTTCACTCCATGGTTCTTTCTGAACTTGCATATGTTATTAGTGCTCGAAACTATTTGTAAAACTGTCCTGGTTTTGCTGGGACAGAATCACAGGCCAGCCACGGGCTGAAGGCCATTTGCAGTTCTGAGTCAGCCAGAACAAATTACTTGAGTTGGCTCACAGGTGTATCCCATGCCATGAGCATCACAGTCAGTACAAAGGAGGAGAGAGCTATGGGAGAGAGTATACGGAAAAATGTGTGAAGATTCTATTTGTCTGGTTTTATTTTCATCTGTTTCTGTTTTCTTTTGCACTTTGTAAAAAATGGTATATACTAGTAGTGATATTATATGCTTGGGCTGTTTGCCATCTTATCAGGACCAGTGCACATTTTATATTTCAGATCTGTCAACTTGGCTCAGTTTTGTAAAATGCTGGTCCCTTGCTGCCTTTTTTCTTTTTTTTTTTTTGCCATCTGTTAGCCTTCTCAGAGCTACACCAAGTGCCTGATGGCTTGCCATAGATGTTTTGTCACCATTTGCATTCCTGAAAAGTTTTCCACATATCCGTTCTAAAATGCATTATTTATCTGGGTTGTTTCCTGTGATGATAAAAACTGATTGCATCTTCTTTGCAATAAAATTGATCTAACGTATAGACAAAGTAGCTAGCTACTATAGCTCCAATAATGTGCTATGACCCTAATTCTGTTTTACTAATGCCTAAATAAGCAAGATCTGCTGATAAGTGAACAGTGCTTACCTTCATTGTCTCTCAATCAGAGAAGTGAGGAAGACATTTATTATGTTGGGAGACTATTGCTCTGTGGCAACAGTTACGAGATTGGGCAAGCATGGTCCTAGAATGTCTTGTCTCAACCTATGATACCAAGTCCGTGAATTTCCACTTACAACTAGACCAAAAAGTCTAAAGTTGGGAAAGGAAATAGCACACAGAGAGAAATCATTAGATTACTCAGACATATCTACATTTAAAGCAGAAATATGGTGAGCTCAAACAATCAAATGAATGTATATTAGCAAAATAAAGTGATCTTAATTGTAGGATATAGGATGAATTTCTATTTCTGATTTGTAAGAAAACTGTAATTAAATGTACATCTCTCTTTATTCAGTGCCCTAAAGATAGTGATGGCAAGCAATGCAGTAACATCACTGTCAAAACTTTTTTATGTTTATGAAAATATCCCACAGTGCTGCTGAAATGTCTGAAAAATGCATGTTTTTCTTTGAGCTAAATGTCTGCTTAGGTACAGGGTAAGACAGAAGGTACAGTCTAGATATTCTCTTGATTTGCTGTATGGCATGTCCTGCCGTGACCTTTCGAATATGATGGACAGTGGTTTGGCAACTTCATCAGCCATTTCCCTCAGGACCTGTGGGTGGATATGGTTGGGTCTCATGGACTTGTGCACCTTCAGGTTCTTTAGATAGACTCGAACCTGCTCTTTGCTTACAGTGGGCAGATCTTCCTTTCCCACTCCCCATCTGTGTTCCCTAGAGCTTGGAGGATACAGCTAGAGCCCTTGTTGGTGAACAATGAGGCAAAGTGGTCCCTGAACACCTCTGCCTTCTCCATGTCCATACCAACAGCATTAGTGTTTGCTAAACAGAAAACCTTATTGTTAAAAATGGATTTGCTGAATATTGGCTTAGATTAAGCTGTGGGCTCAAACTACTGCTGATACCAATGAAAGTTCTGAAAGGACACTGATTGAGAGCTTGACTGCTTAAGGCTGAAAAGGGAGAGTTTGTGCTAATTACTTTGGAAAAGCTTCTCGTATGAAGAAATGCTATCAACTTTCCTAAAGCATTTCAATCTGGTGGCAGTAACAGTTCACTGTGTTGTTTTTGAACCCTGGAGCACATCTAAAATTTTTGGTAATGCAAGTAACTAGAAAAGAAAATGTGAAATAAAAAGAATTGATGTTTTTAATCTTGAAACAACAGGGGGGTGGCGGGGTGGGGAAGTAAAAATTAAGATTTGCTTTATAATTTATGCCTTTCTGAGATAACCTGTACTCAGAGAACCATGATTCTATAACCCTACGTGAGAGCCTTTTCATTACTAAATGTTGCTCAACTTAGTATTTCAAAAGCTTATACAAGTTTCTTGTTTTCTCTTAACTCTAAATTTCATATTAATTTTCTGTATTATTTCCAGCCTTATGTGGTGGCGATGTTAGAGGACCCAGTGGAACAATTTTGTCACCTGGTTATCCTGATCTGTATCCAAATTCACTCAATTGTACATGGACTGTGGATGTTACCCATGGAAAAGGTAAAAAATTATGCCTTCCCCCCTCTTCTAGATGAATAAATATTTAAGTCCAGTGTTCTGGATCTAAATTATCATCAATAAAATAGGAATTGGTCTACTGATTTTGAGATTCTTTTTGTTGCAGTAATTCCTAGAATTCCAGAAGTGCACCAGACCATAATACTTTCCACAGAACAGAAAATCCTTAGGTTGTTTATAGTCCAAGTATCAGACAGTTGGATACATGCACATTAATTCACACGTGTGAAAGAAGGTTCATACTTTTTCTGTTACTGAGGAAATGACAGAGAGCTGTTAGCTTGAAGCAATAATTCATATTTAGACTTTGTATCAACAGAAGAATATGCAGTGAAAACTTAAGTGAAGATATTCAAATTATGGCATACAAAAAGAATGAAGTTAATGAGTTGTTTAAAAGATTGTTGATATTTTATTTTAAATGTGGGAGTGATTGCATAGTAGTCTTGTAGAATGAGTCAAAAAGCTAGAGAAGCAGAAGAATTAAACATTAACTGAATGAGAGAAATAGAGATAGGTGCCAGAAATTGAATATAAATAGGATAAGATATGAATAAAAAAAAAATATGCCTCTGTACACTGGAAAGAATACAGAGAAAGAATGAGAGGGAGAAGGAGGGCATGTTCAATTGTGAATTTCATCAGTTGTCTCTGTGAAGGTGTGAAAAATGTGACAAAGTATACTGATGGTGTATTTCTCTAAGACTTGTTGATAACATGAAAAAGACTTCCCCTCACGAACAACTGTGCTGACCTGTGATTCCTTTTTTCTGTTTTGTTCTTGAAATCTTATTTGGAGTCTTCAAGAGATGGCTTCTACTGGCTGTTAGCTAGCAATATGACTTTTAAAAACCAGTTTTCTTTACACTTTTTTTTTCAGACGAAGTTTCATAGTTCAGTGTGAGACTAACCAAAAAAAACCCATTTGTAGCTGCAGAATTCTGTGGGGTGATTTGGTAAAATTGGTAATCAGGAAAATTGATTGAGCCATTCCTTTGAATTAAACCTTGAGTTTGGTGTTTGGACCATACTCAGTGAATCCCAGCTTTGATTTTGCAGCAATCACATTATTTTGGGTCACTACCACAAATTTCTTTGGCATTTCTGATTTTGGTGTTGCAGTATATATGCATGCATAAAAATGGCAAAAATTAATTTGGAGTGCAGCAAATGCAGCAACTATAGCATGAATGTCAGCCTCATTCTGCTAATATCACATTTTTCTTTAAAGAGCTTTCTTTTTCTTGTCAGATCAACACTGTCTTCTATGTAAAACTATAATTTAAAAAAAAAAAACAACAAAAAACACTGAAGAGTTTATCAATTCCAAAGCTGAATTAGCTCAAACGACATGTAAACTGACCTTGATACCAAAACTCAGTGTGTAATTTTTGCTACTTTATTGTCACATAATCTAGAAAAATAAAGAGGCATGTCAAAGCAGATTATTGGCTTTTCTCAGGTGTTTAAAAATGCAGAGTAGATTCACTGGTTTATCTAGTTCTGTGGCTTCTTTAAAAGGAAGCACAATCTAGAGTTGTCTAAGATGCAAAGGATTTCTCTTGTTGCTCCCACTTTTGTCCAGCTGACAGAGCGAGCTGGTCACACAGACTAATATGGACAATGACACGTGTTTTCGCTGCATGCAAGCACCAGCAGCACTGAAATAGCACAAGCAACAACAGGCAGCCAAATAATTTTTCTGTAGCTGGGCTGATGGGAGCAGGAGTTTGCTAGGAGTAACACAGACTTGCACGTGCAGATCCTTCCACAATTTTCCAAGTTCTGGCCCAGGGGCTGACCCCCTTGATCCCACTCCCTCCAGGTTCTGCCCCTGTGTGACCAGTGGCCCTTTTTCCAGTTGTTGGCCTCTGAACTCATCCTGCTTACCAGGCAATCCATAATAAATTTCACTAGTGGTCACACGTGTGCTCACAGTCTGGGTAGAGGACACACTTTAATACTAAATAGTTAGGAACAGAGTTTAAAAAAGATTAAAGAGGATCCAGTGGTTAGGTGTATGGATTAGTAAGAGAAGCTTAACACTCTTCATCTTCCTGCACTTTTTTCTCCCTTATCCACTGTGATCTCTCCCCTTACCTGTCTTTGGCTCTAAACATCCCCCACAAACTTTTGAAGCCTTCAAATACTATTTAAAAATCTCATATTAAATTTTACATAATCTCATGAATTCCCTTAAGTGCTCCACTGTACATTTCTAATTTCCATGAGACCTAAGATAATCTTCTTTCCCCTATTCTAATCAGTTACTAAATTCCAGTTGAACTGCTACAAGATTACACTGATATATTCAGTGGTCCATCAGTCAGAAACATAAGAATTCTGGTTTTAGTGTCTCTACTAAATCCTGTTCATTAAAGCGTATATGTATATGATTTTTTTTCTTCTCTTGTTTATTGGTTTTGCTTTCTATCCTGAAAGGTCTTTGACTAGGCAATGTTATAAAGTGTCATTACATTACAGATACCCTTACAGTACCTTCTAAAGCTGCATGTGAACTCTGGAAAAGATAATCCCCAACACCTAAAGGGGCTCATGGTTCCTATGTTTAGACAGCTGGGTCAAGCACAGTAGCTGTACTCTGTACTCTGCTTTGGTTAGGCCGCACCTTGAGTACTGTGTCCAGTTCTGGGCCCCACAGTTTAAGAAGGACATTGAGACACTTGAACGTGTCCAGAGAAGGGCAACAAGGCTGGTGAGAGGCCTTGAGCACAAGACCTATGAGGAGAGGCTGAGGGAGCTGGGGCTGTTTAGCCTGGAGAAGAGGAGGCTCAGGGGTGACCTCATTGCTCTCTACAACTACCTGAAGGGTGGTTGTAGCCAGGAAGGGGTTGGCCTCTTCTCCCTAGCAACCAGCACCAGAACAAGGGGACACAGTCTCAAGCTGCACCAGGGGAAGTTTAGGCTCGAGGTGAGGAGAAAGTTCTTCACCGAGAGAGTGATTCGTCATTGGAATGGGCTGCCCGGGGGGTGGTTGAGTCTCCGTCCCTGGAGGCGTTCAGGAGGGGACTGGATGTGGCGCTTGGTGCCATGGTCTAGTTGTGATGTTGTGGTTACAGGTTGGACTCGATGATCTTCAAGGTCTCTTCCAACCTTGGTAATTCTATTCTATTCTATTCTATTTGTATGGGGCTTGGCAAATCTGAATTAGCTTTAGTGTTGGATTTTGATGCCCTGTTTATGATGTTGTTGGGGGGAGGCAGAGGAGCTAGGGAGGGGAGGTATTTGTTTGCTTCTTTATTAAATTATGTCTGCTATTAAAAGTCTGTTGTCTGTGATAGTAAGATCATTAATCTTCATATGCTCTGTTAACCTTCAATCACATGAATGGATCTTTCTAAGCATTACATCATTGGCTATATTTTACAGAATCTGAATCATTTGCTTATAACAGATGATAACCCTGAAAATGTTATTACACTAAAGATCTCAATAATCCCATGAATTAGCTAATGTCTTCTCCCGCTTCTTTTTGGTGACTTTTCTGTGCATTCTACCCAAACATCATGGTCTGACTCTTAATTACAGAAATGCAGAAGAAAATAATTTGATTGCCACTCTTGACCTTTAAGTCTTTTTATTGTTAAGATATGTTCTGTGTTTCAGAACATATCTTCTAAATGTCTCATGGTTTGCAAAAAACCATGCTATTGATGTATGCCACATGCTATGGAGAGGAAGTACTGTTACTCTGTGTGCCATTAAAATATGTCATACATTTTATAACCTGTCCTTTACTGTTGCTATATGAAGATATTGGTAACTGTAAGAAATAATCACAGGATCATGAGATGTTAGGGGTTGGAAGAGACATCCCAAGATCATCGAGTCCAACCCCCTGACATAGCAGGCCATAGAATCTAGCACAGGTCACACAGGAATGTTTACCTTTCCCATTCTGCCATAAATGGTTTTTCATTTTCTATATCTGTAGTCCATCATTGGATTTTGCATAAAATTGGTAGCATATGTTTTTTAATTCCATAAATCAAGCATCCGCATTTTGCAGACAAAGGCAAAAGTGAAAGGTCAAACCTAAAAGACCTGCCAGAAAGATATTTTAATGCTAAAAATCAGGATACATTTTTTTAAATAGATTATCTTCATTTCCTGAACCATGATTTTCTATACTGAAATTAATTAATACTTGACTTAATTAAATTGATGTTAACGGTGTGATATGTAAATCTAATTCTACTTTTTCTAACAGGAGTACAGTTCACCTTCTACACATTTCATTTGGAGGATCATCATGACTACTTACTGATCACAGAGAATGGCAGTTTCACACAGCCATTAGCACGTCTTACAGGCTCAGAGCTTCCTTCACCAATCAATGCTGGCCTCTATGGAAATTTCAGGGCTCAGCTGCGCTTTATTTCAGATTTTTCAATATCGTATGAAGGATTTAATATTTCTTTCTCTGGTAAGGAGATACTTATAATACCTGACTCCTGGAAAAAAAAAAAAAAAAAAAGTCTTGTTTTTTTTTCAGCATTTTGTATAAAGAGGAAAAAAAAAAAATAATTAAATTGAACTGATTTTGATGAATGTATATACTGAATCATGAAATTACATAAGTTCTTTCTAAGCACAATAATAACAAAGCAAGCAAACCTCCATGCCTCTGTAGTGACATTTCTGCTACATGATAAATAAGATGGCAGTAAGCTGTAAAATCAATGGGGAGGAAACAGAACTAATCTAATTTTTTTTAGTGAAATTTCAGTCCAAGTGTCAATTATTTAGGCTTTTATGCTGTGCCATTGTTTTATGTACCTGGTACATTTATACCTCTTACAAGAATGATAAAGCATGTTATGTTATGCATCTTTAAAATGCTGTGAATGCATTCATTACTCTTACTTTTTAATGTAGTATAATTGCCACTTTAGCGTTCACATATTCATTTTGGTTTTAAATCTGAAATCTGCATTGTTGGTCAAGTGGAAATTACCGGACTGTGAGATTAGAAAGGTGACCGATAGCAAAAATGATCTTTTCACTCATGCAAACTGACTTGCTCTCTTGTTCCCAGAGTATAATCTTGAACCTTGTGAAGATCCGGGGGATCCCACAATTTGGTAACAGAGCAGGATTTAATTTTGGAGTGGGAGATACTCTGACATTCTCCTGTTCAGCTGGATATCGTTTAGAAGGAGCATCAGAAATTATTTGTCTTGGTGGTGGCCGACGAGTATGGAGTGCACCTCTGCCAAGGTGTGTGGGTACGTGGTCAGCTGCTTTCATTTGCTTGTATGTGTAGTCATTGTCCATGGATTTGCAGATTTACAGCATGGAAAAGCATGGTAATTCACCTTATACTTATTAGTGTACTCCCATTCCCCATCTCTCCTTAGCCATTTTATTCAGTCTTTTAAGAATATATTTAGTATTGGAACTATCAGTGGACTTTGTAGCTTACACCTGAAGACATTTCACATTGAGGGCACAATGTTAACTCCTTTTGATTAGTATGTTAGGAAAATTGTGTATAAATTTAAATCAGCATTTATCAGTTCAAATGCCTAATAACTGCCTTCCCCCTGCCCCCCATGCAATCTTCTGATGGATATTAGTATTACTAAATTTTGTAAATGTAGTTAGAGCACTTAAACTAAGTTCATATTTAGAAGTACAGTCAACCCAGGTTTCCTCTGAAAGGTAGAGAACCATATCCTCCAAATATCCTCAATATCGTTGTCCAATTTTTAGAATGATAGCTAAGATAACCGACAGGAACCATTTTCTGGTGGTTCCTAACACTCTCCGCTCAGTGTAGAGGTAGCTTTGACTAGAAATTTAATGCTAATCTCGTCTGAGCTGAATTCTTCCTTATCACCTTGATTTTCTGTTCTTTTGAAACTATTAAAACAACAACAAAAACCCTAGAAAAAAATTGAATAGTTACTTAACTGCCTGCATTTTTTTCCTTTTAATTATTCAAGAATATATGGTATATGGAAAAGCTTCTGTATGAAAATACCTCTATCAACATGCATTTGAAATATTTCAATTTTTTATATGGAGTTGCATATTAAAACACAAAGTTCTTTCATAATTTGATTGTATAATAGCTCTTGATTGATTATCTGCTTCCTCTTACCTAACGTTAGTTGCTTTATGATGATTTTAATTTCCAAACGATTCCTATGCTTCTCTTGGTATAACAAATGTTCTGAATTTCACATATGCAGAAGGAGCATTATGGGTTAGAAGCTGAGTTAGTGTAATGCATGAATAAAAAATATTTTTGTGCTGTGGCTGATGAATTTTTAACCATAAGAATAATAGCGAATGCATGCAGTTGTGAAGAGAGGTTACATTTTAGTAATAAATTTCTGCAAGCAGTAGGATACTGAAAATGAATTAGTAAATTACCAGTAAAGAAGAATTCGTGCAGAAACATAAATGAGGAAAAAAATATTGCTGTTTAGTTTTCATGATAACAGAAAATCATGTTTGTGTGTCTGATCTTTTGGAGCATTGTGACAGGAAATATAAAACAAAAGTTAAAAAGCATTATTCTTGCTGATTGAAGGAGACAGTGTGCCTTTCATTTTCACAGTCAGCATAGGGTTCATTGTACTTAAGTCTTGCAGGTTACCCAAACCACTTGGAAAACCTCTGGTGAGCTTATAAATCCAGAAACAGTGATTTACTTCAATCTTTGTGTTACATCCTTGTAATATATAGAATGCTGAATTAAAGTGTTTGTGGAAACATAGTTTCAGCTGAAATAAGTGGATTTACTATTTAAAACCTTTGCATAAAACTAACCTGAGCTTCATTTCTACTGTGTAGGGAATGTTATTAAAATGAAATATTAAGACTGCAGAAATGTTTGTAACAGCTCTAAGTATGTTTTTAAAGGATCATCATAGGCTTTCAGTTCCTTTATGATTTTCATTTTACTCAAAAAATAGTGTTTTGTCCTTTATTTTCTCGCTTCTATATGTCCCTCTACAAACTTTCCCTAAATTTTAACTTAGTGTGTCTCTTCAGTCTCTTTTTTCTGTCACTTGCTGGAGCAAATTTGGGCTGGAAGATACCTACCATGGGCAGGGAAAACTTCCATGAGAACAGGTTGCTCAGTTTCCGATTCAGCCTGACCTTGAACACTTCCAATAACACGGCATCCACAATGTAGCATGGCTCTCAACTGTTAGTTGAAAGTGTCGTAACAGTTGGCTCACTGTTGTGTTCAGATTTAAAAATTTGCTTTGAATTACAGCTTGAACAAAACCAGAGTCTTTGGATTAAATTAATACCACAATTACTTTGTCCCTTTTGACTTTCCTTTTTCTCTGGATTGGGAATGGATATCCCACAGACTTGAAATCACAATTATCATACTCCTATGTGTTGTAAAAAGTGACCTGCGCATCTTCAGACTGCAAATAACTATTTATTTTAGAATGAAATAAAAGGATAAAGATGATCATGTAGACTACAAGGTCTTTCCCTTCTGTCTAGATTGTGTGTCCAACTGTTCTGAGAAAAGTGATGATATCTGAATTATTTGGGTATTTGTTCTGTATTGCTGTTGAGTTAAATATAACCATCAAACATTTTGTCTGCTTTTATCTCTGATTAGCTTTCTGATCAATGTTTGGTTTAGCTACAGAGAGAATTACTTTTTTTTTTTTTTTTTTTTTTAATATAAAGATTAATTTTTTGTTTATACACTTTGTATTCAAAATGTATATTTCAATATTCTATATTTTGCACAAACAAGTCTGGTGTAGGAATTATAATGATGCTAACAATCAACGAGAGCCCTTAAGTACCATCGGTTATTTAAATATCTTTTCAAGCCATTAAATGCACCACATAACTCTTCACAGTACAAATTCTTATTCTATGACATAAACTGATTTCTCATGCTAAAGTAACGAGGTACATTCTTGTAAGACCAAGAATATTGAAGTGATCCTCAAAACAAGCATAAACCCAGAAAACCTAGTGTTACACAGTATAAATCTGTTAAAGACAGAGGAAATGCTCTTTTCTTTGCACTATAACGCAAGGCTATAATATCAAGACTAAATAAAAATGGGGGGAAAGAATTGTAGCAGTTTGTCAGTGTCTTGGTAAAATGTCTGGTAAAACACCATGCTGAAAATGTCATAATTAAAATTATGTAAGAAGCCCAAAATGTGATAGTAGATGCGAGTTAGTGATGAATAGCTAATGTAGGATTGCCACAAGGTTTTATGCTTTTGGAATCTTTTTGTAATTGAAGTCCTTAATTATAAGGCTTCTTTTTAGGAATAATAACAGTATTACTTGCAAATACTTTCTTATTTGTTAGTTTTAACTCTTAATCTTAAATCCATTTTATTACTTTTTTGTTTGTTTGTTTCCCCCTTGGAAATTTTTCTGCTTATTTAGGGAATATATTTTCTATTGGTTAGATTTTAGTTATAACATGGTTCTCTACTATAATTCATCCAACTGACCCTGTTGTTTATTTTAGTGAACAAATATTAGAGGAAAATTATCTTTTTTCATTGGTCCATATTAAAATCTGTGCATTTGCATGTATATATAAATGCATAAGCATAAAACCCCTAGATTACTTTTACTTTCTTTGAAATTCTTTGTGGTTTTCTGTTCTGGAAAAATAAAACCAAGTATGTTTCCTTCAAAACAAAGTTCTGTAAGGATCCTTTAAAGCATTATAATTATGGAATGTATCATTATTATGATTATAACTCTTCATATCATGTAACATAGTTTTATTAAAGTATCGCTATTTAGAGATATTCTTGTAGCCTTCATTCACTCTCATTAACATATATTTAGAACTAAATCTTAGATACCAATAAATGTGAATGGTGTTGAACTAGGTTGCATTAACATTCCCATTATTACCATTACTAAACGTGTTTATGTTTTCTATTAAAATATACCTTAATATTTTCTTTTAATTGCAGCTGAATGTGGAGCATCCACAACAAATAATGAAGGCATCTTATTGTCCCCCAATTATCCTCTTAACTATGAAAACAATCATGAATGCATTTATAGCATTCAGGTACAAGCAGGGAAAGGAATAAATATTTCTGCCAGAACATTTCACTTAGCCCAAGGAGATGTTCTTAAGGTATGTAAGCACAAAAAATTTATCTGTTATTTCTAAATTTGAATTTCCACATGTTAAATTTTATATTAACCATCTCCTAGAAATATATGTATCTAAACCAGTTCCATTTCTAATGTGTTAAAAATAAGGCAACTTGAGAAGCTTCCATAATCTGTTTCTTAAAGCATGTGTATTTCTTGCCAAATGTAAACCAAATGTTTCCTTAATGTGTGTTTATATTCTGTTCTTAGTGTTGAATTTTAGTCTGCTACATCTTTTGTAAGTTTTGTTTTCTTCCTCAGTGTCTTCATAGCTTGATCTGTGATATAAACATAATAAACATTACGCCCAGAAGCTTCATTTAATACACTGCCTACATACTATATTTTGAGTATGAGATCTACCCTTTTAATAATTCTACTCATGTGTGGTATGAAACATCTGCAAAATGATAACCATATCAACTACACTTTGTATGAACACTTTGTACTGAAATCAGCTGAATACAGAATGTATTCATTTATGTGAAAGATTTTTTAATACACTTTTCTAATTTAGTGGAGGAAAGGTATCCTTTACTAAAATTGAAGCTTAAACAGATTCTCTAATTAGATTTTAACATGAATAAAAACATACCTATACATGGTGCGAATTAATGAATAATTTCCTTCAAGTTTCAAAAAGCCTAACCCCTGCCCCAGAAGAGTCCTACAGGCAAATGTGAACCTAAACCAAAGGAGAAAGGAACACCAAGTATGAAAAAGACCAAGGTGGAAACAGAATGTCCATTTCTTATGGGGATGACTTTTCCCCCTATTTGTAGTTGATTATGTGCTTGGCAGTATGCAGAGTGAAAGCTGATGTAACAGATGAGATTGCACCTATGCAGAAAAACAAAGTAAACTAAATATTATTTTTATACTGTAGTGAAGCAGTCTTGCTCTATCCTTCTACAAAATCAGTCAGTAAAGCAAATAGAAGAAATTACATCAAGGGTTTCTTCCTCTGTGCTTGGCTCAGTACTCTGTGCTCCTTCAAAATATGAAGGAGTAAATTTTACTTCATTTGTTTACTCTCACCTGTGAGACAACTTAAAATGTGTGGATGTGACTCAGCCTTTGAGGGATTTTGTGCAAAGAATTAGAAAGGAGGTGCTCTTTGGGACCTTTGGCTAATCTTTGTCTTAAGAGTCTCATCTGCTATCATAATCCTTTTAGGAATAGCTTCCTGAAAACATAAGTGAGAAATAGGCAATAAATGTAGGGGGACAGAAAAAAACCCCAAACATATGGACCCTTTTCTGTCTTTATATTAGTGTTTCTATTTGTATGTGTTATAAATGATATATTTGACAGGGTGTTGACAGTCTCAGCTCTGAGCTGCTGATTTTATGTTATTTCTTCTTTCTATAAAGGCACAGATCTTCATATCCATATGCCTTTTCTGTTCCAAAGGCAATTCTTAAAAATAGTTTGATTCAAATGCATGAATTAAATACATTCACTTTATACTAATTCCTTGCTAAAATGTTGTGGAGTCAAATCAATTAGAAGAAAAAAGGCCATTCATTTCCTTTTTTTTTTTTTTTTTTTTTCCCCTCTGTTTTCTTTTTTTTTTTAGTAGACACGTTTGAGAGCTTAGTGTGGAAGTACAAACCCCTACCCCAAGGCAGCTTTGCTGTGTTGACACCAGCTGTCATTGTCCTTGCATTAGTTACAAGAGCAATGAGGCCACCATTATTCTTGTTTTGATTGTGAGTGTAGTAGGCTGAGGCAGTTTGGTGTTGCCTGGCCTTGCCTGCTGGGCCAGTGGGTTGAGGCAATCTGATACCTCCTTGTCCTGAAGAAAATATTGTGAGTTGGGATGATTAGGCCTTCCCTAATTCCTAAGTTCCACACCTGGAACTTCCACTGCCTAAGGAATGTACCTGAGACACTTCTTGCCTGGATCATAAGCCCACTCTGAAAGTTATTAAGGTCACCTGACAAGAATCGCAGCCACAGTGGCAAAATACTGACCAAATTATCAAAGTTAATATCAAAGGGAGGCCCTCTCTGGGATTGCAGCAGGCTGTTAACCTGTATTTCAAAACATAGATTCACACCAGTGAACGAACAGAGTAATTTAGTATAATTTGATTTTGCAACATTCAGTTGGAAGGGTGAGCTTCACCATACTTTGATCTCATGACATTCAAATATTATCAAGTACAGAATTTTACTATATTCTGCAGAGAATGAAACATCTTAGTCATAGATTAACCCCTCTGTGTGTGTGTGCACCATTTCATTTGCAAACCTTGTTGAATCTTTAGTTAAATGGTTGTTTTCACTTGTAACAAATGGATGTTTATTGACTAATTAAATGTTGCTAGAAAATCATATATCTAATTTTGTGATGTGTTATAATAATGTTAGTGAACCTCAACTTGCTGTTATTCCAGAATAACACAAGAATCATTACAACTCGATCCTGACTTAATCTCCCCTAACTCTGTATAAATAATTTTCCCAACCCTTCTGTAAATCACAACTCGAATTCAATCTTTAGATTTTCCTTCTGTCTGAACTTAAGTCATGCTTTCTATAAATTTATATTAAAATCACTTTTTTTCCCCTAATATTTTTGACATTGATTCTTAAGTGACTTTAAGTTCTCTGCTCTCTTCCCGACAAATTGATGTAGTTGCCAGGATCTGAAATCAGGATTCCACAAGCAATTTACGTCATTTAAAGCACTCATCCATGACACTTAGGAAGTTGGGGTTTTTTACATTGTAATTATAAATATAACCCTTCCCCCAGTTTAAACACTATATTTGTTGATTAACATCATATTTATTTAAACAGTGTTCACTATTAGCATCCTTCCCGATAGCGCTTCACAGTATCACTGTGACAAGAAGAACGTGAATGTAATTTTCAGTGTCTTTCCTCCTTTTAATAAATTAATCATTTAACAGATCAGGCTTTTAAATAGCTGATAAAGATGGATCTGTTTTCCAACTAGCTTATCACTGGCATATTCAAGCATTATACAGTCAAGAATCAATTATCTTTGCATTAATGCTACAGGATGACTTTAAGAAAGATGAATGCAACCAAATAATATGTTCACAATGCTTGTTCTTGGCCATACACTTAGCATCCAAATGACATAAATACAGATATGCTGGCAATGTCTATAAGAAAGCATATTCCTGTATTAAAAATCTTGGTGCTACCTTAATTCACATACAATCTCATCTTCTGGATCAAATTCTGAAGATGAATTGCTAACTCATTCAAAGTCTTTCACCAACATTTCCACATATTTTAGGAAGCATAGAAATAAAATGCTACTTCTGAAAAATCTTGCAAGAGATTGTAGGATGCTTCCACTTTCTTTGCAATTTACTCTGTGTCTTTGAAATCTATGAATTTATGTTTAACTTGGATGAAGCACAGAATGAGCTAATGTGACTTAAATTGAGAATTATATTGCAAAATACACATCCATTTATTGTCCTAAGGGAGACTCCACTATCTCTAGAAAGGGGATATATGTTATTCTGAATATTTGAAAGTCTGTAAGCAAAAGAAAAAAATACATTTCAATTTCATGCTCAAATTAATCACACCCTTGCTTTGCACAAATGCAGTTCTCCTACTCAAAGCATCAGAATTTTAGAAGTATTAGGGTCCTTTAAATTTTCTTGCTTCAAGGAAATTATATAGGCTTAGAAGCATTATGTAGTCAGAGTGATAGTTAGGCCGTAAAGTAGAATTAGTGTCAGCTCTAGAGAGATGTCAGCGTACCAGTGTGAAAGGTTTAATGCGGTAGACAGTTACAAAGTATGTGTATGGAGAAGTGTAACTTTGGGAAAAAATTGTATCATGAAGTGGTTTGTGAGCAGCTGATATAACTTATTAATAGCTCTCTTTGGTAGATTATTGGTGATATACACATCACAGGAGTTATATTTATGTTAGATTTATATCCTGAATCATTAGGCATTATTGGATCTAAGTAGCTTGGAGAGATGAGGAGAAATTGCATCAAATTCAAGATGGGTTTTGTTTAAGTCTGTCATGATTTCAATATATCCACAGGATAGTATTAATTCACCTGGAATGTATGTTTTTTTCTTTCAGTTACCAGAATAAAATTAAGTATATTTCAGAATTAATTTTCAGTTATTTTTCTGACTTGATTACTGATGTCAATACAGCTTTAAGGTCTTAAAGTCTTATATAAAATTAATTAATCCATTTAAGCACTATTATATTTTTAATTACTTTTTTGTTGATAAATATTAATTGTATTGTCTGTCTTTCTTATTTTCACTCTATTTAATGACATTGCTATTTAAATGTTTAGTTTGCTTGGAATTTATTTGTTTTTTTTTTTTTTTTTTTTTCCAGTAAAAACCGAGGAAAGATATTGAGTCCTATCACTGTGCTTCTTAAACTGCTGTACTATTAATTATTTATTCATTAGATATGGCTCAAAATTACTTGTTTTATTTCAGCATATCATTAAATGCAAAGTTTTGTTATTACAGGAGACCTGAGGATTTCTGCAAAATCTCACAGATGGGGAACAGGCATCATAAAGTTTCACAGCATTATTTCAGAACTGTGTTGCTTATGTTTATTACTATTGATATACTTGTTTAGATCTTTCTTAACAACTGGAGACAATTCCCTGTTTTTTGACTAAAGCTTTGGAATTTCCCTATATTGCAGTTTGAAAATTATTTATAGCTGAATTGGCTGATTTGCAAGTGAAATTTTTCTTAAACCCCATTTATCAAAGATTCCATTATGGTACAAATCACGAAATAAGTCACATAGGATGTAGCGGATGGGTTAACAACTACTGTGAAGTTATAATGTAATCATTTATATAAGTAATAGGAGTACAACAGCAACCTGTGATGTTTTAAAGCAATCAAGCTTGTAAGCAACTTTGCTGAGAATTACTAAGATATTTTTTTTTAAATATATTTAGTAGTCTGATATAAGTTTCTGTTTCAAACATGGGAAAAAAACAACTCTTGAAGAAAAATAAATAATAAAAGCCTTGTACTCCAATTTACATATAAATTACATTACCCTTTCAACTTACAGGAGCAGTTCTATTTATTTTTTTCCTGGTCTCTTTACTTTATATATGAACCTTTATTTGCCTAGAAAAATCAATCAAAAAATCAGAGGTTTATTTAAAAAGTTTCAGTTAGGAGCATGTGAGCATTTCTGTTATTCCACCTCAGTGACCTGAGGCAAACACAGCTACAGGAAATAGGTGTTTACTGATAGCTGGTGACCAGCACTACACTGCTGTCCGTGAAAGGGAGGTTTAAAAATATGAGGAACCTGTTCCCACTTCAAAAAGGAACTGATGCATTTTAAATTGTCCATTTGAAAAGACTACAAAGTTTAGTCAAATTAAGAGAGGCAAACAGCACACCCAAATAATACTTCAGGTTGGCGATATATACCCCTTGACAGAGCTGTCCTTCCTCTTAATGAAAATGTACAGAACTATATTGTAAATTAAATAGCCCATTATTTATATATTATTTATAATAGTCCATTGGTTTTAGGGTTTTTTTTTTAGATAATTTTAAAACTCACATTTGTTTTACAGATCTATGATGGGAAAGACAACACTGCTCACCTGCTGGGTGCGTATACTGGAGCATCATTAAGAGGACTGACGTTAAGCAGTACTTCAAATCATTTGTGGCTGGAATTTAACTCAGACACGGAGGGAACTGATGAAGGCTTTCAGCTTGTGTATACCAGTAAGTATTTGTGAAAACAGTAGTGAGAGATTTATGATTTTAAACAAACTAAAATTCTTTGCTCATATAATGAAAATGCAATCAAAATATAGACAATAAAATCAATAGCAAATCACTCATTACTAATCAAAATAATGTAGTGTCATAATTTTTCCCTCCAAACCCCCAAAACATCTAGCAGTTTTTGTAATCTGACACTTAGGATATTGTCTTTTTTTTTTGAGTTCTTTTGCACTTTTTTCAGTCTTGAAAAGGATATTAAAAAATGCCACAAATTGTGGCACATAAAAATATCAAAGTAGTTTTAAATTTTATAGTAGTAGTTTTAAACAGTTCACATTTCTTTATCTTAACCTATTGATTCAAAATGATGATTTGTAAGTGAAAGAAAAAACAAAAAAAAAAGATGTCCTCCATCTTAAGGCTCATGTCCAATACTAACTTTGAGTTAGACCAGTAATTTTGAGTTTGGCCAGAATAGAATAGAATAGAAAGAACAGAATAGAATAGAAAGAATAGAATAGAATAGACCAGGTTGGAAGAGACCTTCAAGATCATCACGTCCAACCTATCATCCAACACCACCTAATCAACTAAATCATGCAACCAAGCACCCCATCCACTAATGATGGAGTACCTGAGGATAGATTGTGAAACACTACTTACTGTTAACCAGATGAACAAGTTGTGTATAAATGACTTCACTGAACAATGCAGATATGAAAAATCCTTCATTTGCTCCTATGTCACCTACATGTAGGAGTAGCAATCTGACACAAACTGCCTTTTTTACCCATAAAGCATTTGAGCTGTGTGATATTGAGTGAATACATTTAGTTTTGAACAAAGGAAGCTGTTTCCCAGATAGTAACAGAAAACCTTATTTGGAAGAAAATCTTTCCACCAAGTTAGAGTTTATTTTTTTCCCAAAAATGTTAATATGATTCCCTGTTTATCTCTAATACCTAGGTCATCTTGTTTCCTTGCTCCACATCTCTTAATTCTCAAAATAAACAAGTTGATTGGATTGAATTCTCTGTATCATCGTTATCATTGATTCCTGCTTGTAGACTTTTAATTTACAAACTACTGAATGCAGGATTATGGCAGGGATTGATGAATATTACATTATTGCTTTGGTGCCATAGGGGCTGTTGTGCCGTTGGTGTAACTGCACAATAACAACAACAAAAATCTGCTGTGCAATTTTGTTTCTGAGCCTTTAAAAGTCTATTCACAAACTTGACTGTCATCAAAGTAAATGGACAGTCACTTTAACTGCCGTTTTGTAATTTATCATATCATTTTAGAAGTGATTGATAATGATAATGGATTTCCTTCTCAGTCTTTAATTGGGTTCTTAAGAAAAATGATGTTATGACAGTTCAATTTGCATGCTCTAAGTGAGGGATATAGACAGTTATCCTACTTAGATCATTTAAAAACAGAGAAGCAGTCTTAAGTATGTCGTTACATGAGTTCGGAAAAGGTTTAATTTCTACTGGGCAATAGGAAATACTAATTTCATTAATGTATATACCTGTTTGATTTTGCAACTGCAATGTTTTATTCCTACCACAGGTTTTGAGCTTTCACATTGCGAGGACCCTGGTGTGCCACAGTTTGGATATAAAATCAGTGACCAAGGCCATTTTGCTGGAAGCACTATAATCTATGGATGTAATCCAGGTTACACACTCCATGGAAGTAGCCTACTAAAGTGTATGACTGGAGAAAGAAGGGCATGGGACTATCCTCTGCCATCGTGTATTGGTAATAGACACTTTTAATTTTTATTTACTTAAACTATTGTCTGAGTATAAGAAAGGAAAAAAAGCTGGTAGGGATTGCTCGATCTATGTGAAATCTTATCTGTGTGTATGGAGATCTGTTTACACATAGAGTGAGTGGGGTTGCCTTTTTGAGGTTTAAAAATAGGATAATAATTGTTAGATATTCGTGGGTACTAAACTGCAAATACATGAAAACTGTTGCTTTTGCAACACTGGTGCTCTGTATTTCCAGAGTACTTGTGTACGAGTCAGGTAGCTGTATGCACTCAAGGTTTGTCCTTAACAAGAACAAGATCGTTTAAGGTTTACAGGTTGCTCAGGCAAATTTTGAGACTCTCTGAAAACAGTGATGCTTTGCATGGAATATTTCAGGTTGTCATATACAAATAAAATTATTTCTCTGGATATTTATGAACAATGTAAGTCAAGAGACACTTTAATTTGCTGCTATTAACAGAAATTGGCTTAAAACTACTACTGTTCTGACAAGAGAACAGTGAAGCTATTTCCAAGCAGTTGTAGTAATCATAAATCTTAAACATGTAGTTAGTATTTCAATTCAAGATACTGTCTGTGGAAATTGCAGGAATAAATGTAGTGTATTGTGTATTTCCTTTAACTTGACATCTTCAGAAGAATCCATAGTGTTGACAGTTGGAAGCAAAATTAAGATTCTTAATTAAGATCTTCATAGTAAGCAATCTGGAGATGTAAGATAAAAAGGGCTTTGCTGTGTTACTCTTGACAGCAACCTGAGAGGATGCTGCTTTCTGGCATATCACCACTTGCATAGCTGATTCAGCAACCAGGAAAACCGAGGAGCTGGAACCTTACTGAAGACACAGAAATAAGCCCCTCAGGAGAGAAAGGCTAACTTCAAAACTCAGAATAAACCCCCAAACCAATTATCCTCTCTGAAAATCAGTAATTTTTAAATTGTAGTTAATTCAGTGGTCCTGGATGAAATGTAATTTGTTTTGTCAGTTTGTCAGTACTTTTTTCTTTATATCCTTAATCTATTTGAAGAATAATAGACTATGCTGTCCTCTGAATTGAATAATTATGAAGTATTTTTCATTTAAAGAGTTATTTAGGAATTAACAGATTGGCAGAGTGCTTAAAAAAAACTAAATGAAAGGCCACCTGTCTCTGCAAATTTGCTTTTATTATGTCAGACGATCCATCAAGAGTAGCATTTCAATTATATTTTATCAGGGAACTCACAGATCATAAGGCCATAAATCTCACAACTAAATATTTTATGTGATGTTAAATCAAAATAAAACTTCATCTTAATGATACCAAGGGATCTAATCAAAGTATTATTTTGGCTTTGCACTTCATGAAAGAGAAAGCATTAGAGGGACTTTTAAAGGAAGGCAAGTGAAATAGGAAGGCCTTAAAGGCCTCTGGGATCTACATTAAAAAAATGAGGTTTTCTCAAAGATTAGGTATTAAGATATTAAATACCCAGTTTTGCCTAATGGCTGGCTGAGACCATCTAAGAGGGAGCTACTTACCATCTGTCATCCTCTGAGAAATACTGTAGCTTCACTGTGAGGACAACTTTTGGGTAATAAGTCGTGTAACTTTTTTTTTTTTTTCCCCTAGGCTGAAAGGCTGACACTCTCTCTGAATAACCTGATCTTATTTGATATATTTCATTCTCTTTTTCTTAAAAACAAACAAACAAATTAAAAAAATATTAATCATTCAGTTAATTTAATTCTCCTGCTTTGGGGTGACAGTGGTTTGGTTTTATTTAAATAACAATCCATGCTCCTCTCATTATATAATGGGATGTTGTCTAATGATTAGAAAAATATAGATGTCAAAGTTAAATGCAATCAAGTTCAAAGAGAACCACAAATTCCGTTGCCAATGTACTTCAAGTCCTTATGGTGCCGTCTTGCAATCTTGTGGCATTGTCAGTTTACTTGTGTTACTTATTCAGCAAGAAAGTAGATGTCTAAATTGATTACTCAGATAATTATCTGGAAGACCATCTGTAATGAATTAAAAGTAATCTATTATGTAATGGATTTTTTTGTTAGCTGAATGTGGAGGCCGTTTTAAAGGAGAATCATCAGGAAGAATCTTGTCTCCTGGCTATCCTTTTCCCTATGACAACAATCTTCGTTGCATGTGGGTAATTGAAGTAGACCCAGGAAATATTGTCAGGTACTGGAAACAAATATTATAATTTTTTCCTTATATAATAACCAAATCAATTTCTGTGCAGTAGATTAAAAAATAAATAAATAAAATGAATGTAGGACTTAAAATGAGCAGCTCAAGGCCAGTATTTTTGACATGCTAAGTTTGAATATGTAGGTTTGTGTTGAAACTTGCCTATTTTACAATGAACATTGCATGCTTGGTGAAGATCAAGATTTGTAGTTAGTTATATTTTTTGTGAAATATTGATGAAACTTAAAGCAATTGTTAATTAAGGATATGTATGCCAACATATTTATAGACTAGAACTGTTAACTAGAAGTCTGATTAAAAAATATCTAATGTGAACACTATTTTAATGCCAAAGTTATTGAGAGCAGCCAAGTGGGGATGGACTTGTAGCTGTCAGTAGATGAAAATCCAAATGAGGATATCAATGTGTGCTTGCAGCCCAGAAAGCCAAACGCATCCTGAGCTGCGCTAAAAGAAGCATGGCCAGCAGGTCAAGGGAGGTGATGCTTCCGCTCTAGTCCATTCTCATGAGACCCCACCTGGAGTACTGCATTTAGCTCTGAGGCCCCCAAAACAAGGAAGACATGGACTTTCTTGATCAGTCTTTTCCACAAAGGGCATGAAAATAATGAGAGATCTGGAACACTTCCCCTTGAGGGCAGTCTGAAAGAGTGGAAGTTATTCAGCTTAGAGAAGGCTCAAGAGACACCTTAGAGTAGCTTTCCAGTAGTTAAAGGGTGCCAACAGAAAAGATGGTGAGGGACTCTTCAGCAGAGAGCGTAGTGATAGAACAAGGAGTAATGTCTTTAAAGTGAAAGAGGGTAGATCTAGAATAGAAATGCTTTGGTGTGAGGGTGGCTAGGAACAGGTTGTTCAGAGAAGCTGTGGATTCCCCCTTCCTGGAAGTAAGTGTTCAAAGCCAGGTTAGATGAGGCTTTGAGAGGCTTTGAGTGGTCTGATCTTTGTAGAACGTGGCCCTGCCCATGGCAGGGGGTTGGAACAAGATCGTTTCTAAGGTCCTTCCAACCTATCTCATTCTATAAGTAAAAAGTACTGGAGATAGCAGAATTGTTTAGTAGAATATTCTACATGTTTTTTATAACCCCCTGTATTTTGATAGATCCTTCAGTTAGATATTTATTCACACTGTATCACTAATTGCATGTTTGCAGTTCTATTTAATTTGTTTTGATGAGAATGTGATCCACAACTATTTTCTGAGAAGATTCTGTGGGTGCTTACAGATTATTTGAATGATTGAAGTAACACATTATTTCATGGTAGACATCAAACATAATAAAGTTTCTTTCTTTCAAACACATTTCTGTATTGGGCTTTTATATATATAAAAGTAAAGCTGCAAAATATGGAAAATTGCTCTTGTAAATCAAAGTTTATTTGCTTGTTGGTGTTCTTACAGCCTCCAATTTCTTGCATTTGATACTGAGGCATCCCACGACATTCTACGAGTTTGGGATGGTCCACCTGAGAATGAGATGTTACTCAAGGAAATTAGTGGCTCACTTGTTCCTGAAGGTATTCACAGTACACTCAACATAGTAACTATCCAGTTTGACACCGATTTTTATATCAGCAAATCTGGATTTGCCATACAGTTTTCAAGTAAGTTGATCTATTTATTTATTTATTTATTTAAAATCATACTTCACTCACAGATAATTGCAGTGCTGAAACACTTGTAATCAGTGAAAACACTTCTGATGGTTTTAGGGAAAGAATTGGCCCAGCCTTTATGGATAAGTTATGTCATTGTTGTGAAATTATATATTTTTATTTAAAATAATGTTAAAAATAAAAATAAATTGCAAATTCATGTCCTTTGCTAATTTCTCTTTGTTTCAAGGGCAGTTTTGGCACTGACAGAATGCTCATAATTATGACTAGTGTTTTTTTTTTACAAAGGTGGTGATGTAGGCGTGTTGAAGGCTTCATCCCTGTCTAAAGTTTCTGCCTTCACAGACATCTGTGCAGTTTTCTTTCCTGCTGTTCTCATATAGGATGAAACAGGAAATAGCACAATGAGAACAGCAGTGTCCTCACTTTTGCCTTCTAGCGCTATTTCATCTTATTACAGGCAGCATGATGACAAGTCTAAACAGTGACTTAACTGCTATTAAATCTCTTTAGACATTTTTAGAGCTGATACAGAATAAATCATTGGGTGAGGTCTGTTTTGACCTTTTTTTTTTTTCTGGTTGGTGAAATTTATATGTATTTGTTCAAGATTAGCAAGATCTGTTCTAATACCATCATTTTTTCTAGAAGTAGTGATGTTTCTAACATCAGTTGACACAGGCATTCCTAATGTTGATAATATTTGTGGTAGAAGCCCCATCCCTAGAGATTTTTAAGGTCAGGCTGGATGTGCCTTTGAGCATCCTGATCTAGTGTGAGGTATCCCTGCCCATGGCAGGGGTTGGAACTAGATGATCCTTGAGGTCTCTTCCAACCCTAACAATTCTATGATTTTATGATTATTTACTTTGTTTGGTGATTGTATTCAGCCCTTGTTTTTCCCTACCTGCATTCTTTCTATGTGTATGACAAATGTACATGTGGGCACACAGTAATTTGACTGGAGAATGAAGTATGTGAATGTGAAGGCAAAGTAAAAATGTGTTTAATGTGTAGCAAAAGAATGCTATTCACATTATTCACTCCTTAGCTCTAAGATATTTTTACCTTTTATCAGTGTAAACCCCTTCAGAGCCTGTTTGGCAGTCTCACATATCTCCTTTTTTTTTATGCTGAGGCTGAAAAGAACATGGAGAGAGCATTATCCCATGAACTTATTCAGGTAGTTATTTAGGGTGAGTGGAAGAAGAGATTGATGTAGTTTAAGAATGAAGTTGCAAGGAAAAATGGATGGTACTACATGGGAGTAAAATCATAAAGCAGCTACTGATGTACTTCCAGTGTGGTATCTGAAAAGAGGTTTTAGAATTTTATCTGAAAGGAGAGCTATTTAATTCTTCATGCTCTTGCAGTCCATTGAGATCTAATGATAACAATTTGTGGGATCCATGAAGTGTTACTACATTTCAGCATTTCTTTTAGTCTTCTGTCCAGAATTACTGTGATTCTCCTCAAATACTTCATATTGCACTGTTTGGGTATATAATCCTAATTAGAGTGACAGAGGGTTTTGTTGGTTTCTGGTTTTGTTTCTTTGCTTTTGTTTGCTTTTTTTTCCTGTTGTGGTTTTTTTTTTCCCTGTTTTGTTTGCTTGGTTTAGTTTGTTTGTGTGTGGTTTTGTGGTTTTTTTTGGGTGGGGGAAGGCATTTGGTTGTTGTTTTTTTCCCCCTAAATTAAGATTTTTATTTTTTTTAAAGCCATAAATAGCTACACAACCTGAATTATACTATTGCTGATAGACATAGTATTTTACTAACTAGAAAATAAATATATTTGAGGAGATGAGAGAAAGAGAAATATAATTCTATTAGACTTGGTTTCAAGCTTTCATATACTTTCTTTGAGTACATAACCTGAGTGAAACAGATGGTGTCTGCATACTTTACCTGCAATGTAATTAACAAACAGTAAGCTCTCACAAGGGAGGTATCTGCTTTTACTTTCCCCTGCCACTTCATGAAATTGGATATGATTACTTAACTAGGTTATTTAGGTCTTTTACTTCAAGAGGAATGTTATTCAATGATATCAGATATTTTATGTTCAAACCTTTATAAGACTCTGAATGCTTTATATGTTTTTTATTATTATTTTCTTCATCTTTAAACTAAAAATGTCTCTAAAAAGTGGATTAAAGGTCTTACAATTTTCTTACAGCTTTTTTAATCTTATGTTGTCAACTGCTTATACACAGTTTTGCATCTCTCATTTATTTAATGAGATAAAATATTCACCATTGATAGCGTAGCAGAATTTGAATGCTACTCCTTTACAAATAATCAAGTATATACACAAAATTAATTTGTATCTCATGAAGAACAGATTCCTCACCATATTAAAGGGGGTGAAGGAGTGGTGGACAGAAAATCTAGAGAAGCTGAAATGTTATATAAATAGTAGAAAGATCATTATGATTTAATTAGTGTTATGTATTACAGGTGGTACTATTAAAATTGTCTCTATCTAGGGCTGCTCAAAAGAATCTTTTACATGGCATTGAAATCGTAAATAATTTTGCAACATTTGGGGATGGGAAGGAGAAGAGAGACAACATAAAATTTTCTTGTCCTTTGCCTCGATTAGTATGTTCTGTTTTTCTTTTTGTTTGCTTGGCTTTTTTTGAGGAATAAAGGCGAGATGTTGTTATCTGAAACGGTAGAATTATTTCCATGATTGCAACATTTTTAGACTCTTTCTGTATGTAATTAATATGAAGGAAACTGATTTTTTTTTAATGCTAAATTTCTGAGCAATATTGCAGAATGATTCTATGATTCTATTCTATTCTATTGCAGAATGATTCTATGATTCTATGATTCTATGAATTTTTTATGATTGTCAGGGATAAACTTCCTGTGTTAATAGAACTGTGTGTTACTCTGAGAGGCAGAAGTGAAAATGATTGATTTGGGATGAAATAAAGGAGCTGAGCCTGCTCAGGCTTCTGCGCTATCTACCAGTGTCATGATTTTGGAAAATGTCTAAATGGGATGAACAGATTGAGCAATGTAACTAGAAACAAGTGGCATCTGTCTTCCCTTAAGAGAAGAGTGAAAGGTTGACAATAGGCCACAAACAATACATGAACAGGAAGGACCTGTTGCTGCACATTTTCTCTGAACTGTCAGAGCCAAAGAATAAAGAATCAAATACATACTGGGAAAACACCAATGAAAGCAGCAGCAACTTCATTTGGTCAGTAAATTCTGCATAAAGTGGGAAAGGAAGTTTTCAAGAAAGGTGAACAAGAAAGAGAAGGAAACAAATGTGTATATGCCAGAGGCATGAACTGTATGCTTTAGGGTCACACAAAAGTGATAAGCTTATTAATACATTTTCTTCAGTTGATACTGCTTCATATCACCAAGCTGAAAGTAGTAGCTGAAAGAGGAAAAGACAAAGATTACTGAAAAAGAGTTAAGTGGCTGCAATAAAGGGTAGAAAATGGATGATAATAATCATGTGTGCTTAAAATAATCTTTTTTTTTTTTTTTTTTATCCCTTTAATATGCATGAAGTGTATAATATCAGATCAGATCCCACTGAAGTTGATGACATTATTTCCCTAGATTTCAAGGGCCTTTGAATCTGGTATTTCAAAAAGCTTCCTCTTGTCTGGCTTTACAGTTCAAGTGCCATCTCTCATTTATGCAGAAAGGAAGGATCTGTATTCCTCCCTCATAGGCCATTATTTCATCATTAATAGCTGCTCTACTGAGTCATTCAGCATTACAGGCTGCATTCTGCTTGGACCTAAGTGTGCAGTCACATTTCTGACTAATCTAACAGCACACAATATGAAGAATTACAAGGCAGCCAGTGCACAACTAACCTATAAATGTGTTTTGAGTATTTGAGAGGGGTTTTGGAAATAGATACTGTAGTAGTATTTCAGATCATGTGACAGCAGTTTCGTATATAACAGGATATACCTTGAAGTGTTTGAAATTACCCTGTCATCAAAATACAATTATCCCTCTGTATTTTGAGATTGGGTGAACAGTCCTTTGGAGTTACTTGCCTCTGTAGACTATAGAAAAGGCCTAGAAAACTTGTGCCAAATACCTACCTGGGTGACTTAAGTTTGACAATATTAATTTCTAGTCTTGAAATATAATGTATGATATTTCAGAAATTGGAATCAGCTGTCCAGGGAGGTGGTTGAGTCACCAACCCTGGATGTGTTTACAGTTCGTTTGCATGTGGTTGCTTGGGGATATGTTTTAAGGGTGAACTTTGTAGAATTGGGTTCTTGATTGGACTTGGTGATCCTGAGGGTCTTTTCCAACCTGAATGTTTCTATGATTCTGTGATATTGTTTATTTTGATTATATTTAGTGATTAAATGAATACAAGTCAGCTTTCTGTATTTGTTTACTACTGTTTTATCATCACACTGTCTTGTAAATTTCCTTTGTTTGGTCTTTCATTTGTTTGTTTTTGTTGGGGTTTTGAGAATGGATTTATGGAATTCATCTCTCTTCTTTCTCAGAGTATTGTTTACGCCTTGTATAGGGATCGCTCTCTGACATAACTTCTTCATTTTTCTGATGTGTGATAGGATTTATTCTTCCTCATGTCAGTTCCATAGCAGAACCAGCTTTTCATCTTAAATGTTTTCATACCCTGGTTTGCTGATTTCTTTCAAGTCTGAGAGGAGTCCTAAGGATTTAGAGGTTTCAGGATGACTATTTTCCTATCACACATAAATATGAATGTTTACACTTTGAAATTTAGCCCAATGTTTTTGTTGTGGTATTGCTGAAAGTAGTGTTGGCATGGTATGCTTTTATTTTTTTCTTTTTTTCTTTTTCTTTTCCTTTTCTTTGTGTATGTGTGTGGGTGTGTTTGTTTTATATTTGCTTGGGGTTTTGTGCCATTGTTTGGTTTTATCATCAAGAAGCTTAAGAGAGAGAAACTTAAATAAGTTGTTTTTCTTCTATTAGCTGTTGCCTTTCTTCTAAGTAACAGATGTTAGTGAAAGATTAACTTGCTAACTTAGGAGTCTTTTCAATGACAAAAACATCCTTCCTGATACAGGTCTCTAAATTACATTAACTGCACAGTAGCTGGTATTTCTTAGTTCAGTAGTACACGTGTATTTTCTGTAGGCAAATGCTACCAGTTAATGTTTCCATGTAAAGTGCCTTAGTAATGGGTGGTACCTAGGATGACCTGAAGTTATGTTATGGCTAGCTGAAAGCAGAAAGGAAGTATTGAATGTAATAGGTTAATTTAGAAGTACTTTTGAAATGATGGGTAAGTGCTCCTCTTTGTCATGTCACCAAAAAAGTCCCTTCTCTTAATCACATCAGGGTTTGAACTTCCTTGCTTTGAATCGCATGCAATGCAGCTTGGCCAAACACTTGTGACTTGCATCACTGCAAAGCCTACTTGCCCTAAATTTACAGATTTAGAGTTTAAAATAGACTTTGTCTGACTTATGATATGGCATTACAGAGAACTCAAGCTGATTTAGTTCCAATTTGGGAATGTCATGCGTTTCAGATTAATGTTTTAAGTTCATATTTCAATTTCATATGTGTGAAGTCTATTCTTTGAATCTGAGAAACCTGCTGATGTGTTTCCTATTAAAGCAATAGCAAAATTTGACACTACACTTCAGGTTTCTCAGATAAAGTTGTCATTCTGGTGGTATGTCATTTTACTTGCAAACAAAATCTAATGCAGACCTTTGTGACTGTCTGTACAAACAAAATACATTTGGAAGTGCAAAGATGTCTTTATGTAGAATCATGGTGTTATAAAGAAAACCACTTTTCTATTTCAGAAAAGATTCTCTAACTTGCTAACCAATTTTTTCCCTTTACTTTACATTCTTTAAAGTTAACTATCGATTGATATCTAGTGTGAGGGGTCCCTGCCTGTGGCAGGGGGTTTGGAACTGGTTGATCTTTGAAGTCCCTTCCAAGCCTGACAATTCTGTGATTCTGTGGTTGAAATAGTGCACAAGACAGCAAAATGTTTCTATAGCAGTATATTTGTACAAACGTTTGAAACTCTTCTGGCTAAGGTAATTTAAACATAATTAGAGGCATGTGTTTTATTTTCCATTACATTGTGTGTGTGTGTTAGTAAGTAAAAATATAGTGAAATATATATGGCTTACACTATTTTGTGTAACAGCTGTCTTCCTAAAATACCAATAGAAGAGCATTACAGTTTGATACACAATTGTATGATTTAGTCACAGTAGCAAATCTTAGAATGAGAGGATAAAGATGCCTGATCGGTAACATCTATACTTAACGATACTATTTGCCTCTTGAGGCTCCTTTGGGACCTGAATTACGAGCCCTGATTGACCACATGAGGAATGTAATTTCAATTAAGCTTTTCCCTTCCTTGCATTTCCATTATTATCAAAAAGTGAGCAAAACTGCATGAGTCCAGGGCTTGCTACTTTCTGTCTTCTATGTATGAAGAAGCATCTCCCATGGTGTTTTCAACCTGAAAATTAGTATCTACATTAATTATTCAGCAGTCCTCTTGCAGTCTTATGAAGAAATACAAACAAGCTGCAGTGTGACTGGTACGTTTATCTGCTGATATTGAGATTTATCTTATCTGCTGTCTTCAGATTTATCTTCTGTTTACACACACACATCCTTTTTCTCAAGCTGCAATTCTTTCACACTCTTTATATGGATTTTTTTGCATCCCATCTGCATCTTCTTCAGGTTTGAGAAGAGATAACATGGCAGTTACTTCAAGTTTGTCAACTCATTGTCTGTTCCTACTTTTCTTGTTTCCCCATTCATGTCTAGGACTGCATATTTTGTAACATAGTGCATTTTAAGGGAGATTTTTGCTGCTATTTTATTGCCATAGAATTTTTTTTTTCCTTAAAAGCATTCTAGTAAGATGCCAGATTACATATGAAAGCATTTCACTGAAGGAATGCTCATCTTTCAGTCTTCTGTATGTGACTGTGAAAAAAATTATTTATGGACTGGTGACTTCAGTTGCTAGCTGGACATATTCAGTCCCACAGTCTGAGATATAATTCATTTACATACAGGAATTTTAAAATGTTTCAAAAGAAAATGAAAATAAGAATCAGATCTTTTTACTTCTTTATATTCCCATTGTTGTTTTGGGAAAGTTAATCTACATGAGACTAGGGAAAAAAACCAAACAACCACCACCAAACAAACCAGAAGCTGTTTTATGAGAGTGTTCTGTAATTTGTTACCGTAGTATAATGCTTTCCTAAGTAATAAATTTTAGTTACCTTGACAAAGGTAAGAGCAATGATAGTCAAGTGTATGGACAAAGTGTTACCAATTAGTGGTGTCAGTTCTGTGTCAGTTCCAAACTGTTTAATTATAGTTAAAAAAAAAAAAAAAAAAAAAAGGAAGAAGTAATCAAAAGCTAATACCTCAGACAAAAGAGAAAATTTAACTTTTAAGACAGGAACAATCTTCCCTCTCTTTGGAGGATTTCAGTTCACCCACAGTGCAACATTAAGGGCAAAGCAAATCAGCAGTGACGTTCTCTCTTCCACAACTGTGTCCTTAACACGTGCAACCGAACAGGTTGCACACTGTTCTAGAAAGAATAAAATGAAACATATGTATTTTCACTCAGATTACCTTAATTATCTTTTCAGTAGGAATGGTATTGAAATAGGAGTGATAATTGGTAAGATTTTTCAGTTCATGTGTGTAGTCCAAGATCTGGTGATTGCTTATTTCTGAGAAGCTATTTCTATCTCCCTGTATTCATATGCATGCATAATGAAATATGTCATATGGAATAGGGATAAATCTGGTATAAAAAGCTTAAAAATCCCTGTAGTTCCCAAAAACCCTCAACCCCCAAAACATGCAATCTAAATGAAATCAAGATTTTCAAAACACTTCTCCCCAGCTGGAATGTGTTGCCAGCATGATTACATATTGTCACAGTATCCTTTTTACGCCGAGTTCCAGCAATTATCTGAAACCATATGTCAATTAATTTTTTGGGGCTGGGTTTTATACTCAGTGCCAAAACTATGCGCAAATGCTTAAGGGATAATAGATGTTCTTATTTATGGTGGGGGGAAAAAAAAATCTACTTACAAACTGTGAAAAAAAGCTCCTAACTTTCTCCAGTCAAATGTGGTAAAAGCAATGTAGTACTTCAAATGGCTTTAACAAAATGCATTTTAACAACTAATCTAAATTGACAACAACAAAACCAGTAAGTAAAAAGGAAAATTAGCTTTTACTATTAAACCTCTGTCTCCCTAAGAAGTGTATCTGACAGTAAAACCTGCTAAGGGCCATTAAGAACAAACATGATCTCCACTGTTTCCCCCACAAAAAAATGTATGAGACTATACTAGGCTAAAGTGTAAACAAGACTTTCAAAACAAGTTCACTGAACAATTGCTACTAAATAATTTTCATTGATAATCAGTACAGTGCATAAAATAGTCTGAATGCAGATCCCGAATATAATAACACCAAAATAATATTTAAGGATGCAGCTGGTGAGGAAGTCTGTGTTTTCCAACTTGAATTATCAGGTAGACATTCTAAAATGTATCATTACTAGTCATACCAGTTCCTCCAAGAGGACCAGAATCAGTATTAGTTCTGCTCATTTTGGGTGATTTTGCACTGGAAACTTGGGCAGAGTTTCCTTGTCATTCACAAGTATGTGGGTGCATTGCTGAAGGCTGGTAGTTGTTCAATCCACTGTTTGTCCTTGGCTATATTCCAAGGCCAGAGGTAAAGACCAAGAGACCACCCTTAGCTCTTCCTCCTGTTCCAGTGATGACCTTGATTCATCCTCATCCTTTACTAGATGGGCTGCTTTCCTTGTATGTTTCTTTTTCCATACAGGGGCAGCTGATGCTGGCACTTGCTGGTTCTCTGGTTAAGCTGTCATGCCTGTTGGTCTGTTGGCCCAGAAACCTTCCCTGAGCACTCTGAACAGTGATAGGAAGGGATCAATAGGCATGGACTAGCCCCATGCCATTTTTTTTATTTTTCATTTGGGGTGTTTTTAGGTTGATTTTGTTTGATTGGTTGTTTTCCCAAAATGATTAATTTCTTCCTGTGTTAGGGTCCTGAGTGAACTAAACTGGTGTTACTGGTCCTGAGTTGCCTTATCTTTGAATGTGCTTACCCCCTGCTTAGAAGCCCCATTTCAGCTCAGCACAAGTCTCCCAAGCAATGGTGTAGGAATGGTCTCCAGCTCCTTGTACCTCCACTGTGAGGAGCTTGGCTCCTACACAGACCATCTAGAGGGAGCATGGCTCATGGATAGACTGCCAGCCAGTCAGTCATATCCCTGGACTATTTTTCCTGGTTTGGTAGTAATTTTTCAGGCACTATGTTTTTCCCCAAAATTCATCCAGTTCTCATCTTGTCAAAGGTATACCTAGAGCATAGCATGCTACAGGGATTACAAGGCATGGCTTTACTCTCTGCATTTTTGGCAATAATTGTTCCCACAGATGGCTAGTCAGGGTCTCCTTTAATGCTTTTTTTCCAGGTTGGGATCTCTCAGAAAGCTCACATGAAAGCTTTATTTATACATGGGTGTGCACATATAATTCAGTAGAAGTTTAGAGAACAATATGAGAAAAAAGCCTTACTGGTTGTTTGTTATCAAGGTAATATTACCAAAATGGGAATTTCATTTGTTAGACACTGGGAAACAGAGAAAGAAAAAAAATATAAAAGAACCATACCTTGAAAAGGACTTTGCAGAACTTGCCAATGTGCAATTTTTCATGCAATTCTACAAGTTGTGCCTTGCCTGTTTCTATGAGCCCGGGGACAGCCAGTGAAATCCCCACTAAGGAACTACACAGATAAACAAATGCAAGTCTGTAACTCACTTAATGAACTTTTTTTGTCAGGACAGAACAATCTACTTGACTTAATTAAGCTTTCTTCTGAGAAGAGCGTGCATGCAACTAATGTTTGACAATTTCATGCTTGCAAAGACAAGTACACAGGACAGATGGGGTATGGGGACCTTCAAACTGTGTTGCACACCCTTTTTGTGCTCAGCAGAAGCTGTGGATTCTGCGAATTCAGAGGCAACCAGGAAAATCCCCATGGAGGGCTACTGGGGATAATGTAAAGCCTATTTCAGTCATTCATTTCCCGTCTGATATGCAGTAGCAGGCCCGGGGCTAGGATGCATTTCATCAGTGCTTAGTGTAAAGGGGAAAGATTCAGCAAGTTAGAGAGATATGGGGGCATGGTCCTTGCTGTGTGCAAGATAAGTACTGATCTATGGCTTTGGGCAGCAAAATGACCTGGTGACTATCAGTCTCTTTTCTTCAAGAATTGATTTCATCGTGTTTCAGATAAGGCAAGGAAGTGTTTCTCTTGTTTATGACAGGATTCAAGGCAGGTAGCATTTAAGTGGGCAGAACACAATTTCTCTCCAATACTAACCAAAAGATACAGTATATTCTGGCTTCTCAGAAGATGAAAAATAATATATGCCTGATCTTTCCACTTGCTTCAGCCTAAGTGTACCTTAAAGACTTCTTTATTGCTTCTGACCTGGGTTGAAATGTGAACTTTTTCATATCTGATGGAATTCTGTTCCTGTATGATCTACCTCCAACATCTTACTCTTTTGTATGAAACATTTACAAGATCTACTAGTATAGTGCACTGAAATTTAGTAATCCTATATTTTAGTAACATTTTTTCCTAAATTAGAATGCAGCAGCTTAAAGATATAGAGTCCTGATCATTGTGTCTCAAGCAGAATTTTTATAAATTTTTATAAACTTCTATGATTATATATAGACAGTAACTATCTTTCACTTATTCTGCAATAGTTATAAGTTCAAATAAATATTTATTCAATCTCTGAGGAATAACCAGTAAAAAAAAACTCTGATCACAGTTGATTTTCTTTTTTTGTGGGATTTTTTTGTAGTGTTTTGTTTCCCCTCACCCTGTACTCAGGAGTTCTATTGTGGAAAAACAGCCTTATGAAACACCCCATAACTTTATAGACCTAATTCTTTTCCTTCTTTTATTATGCCCTGAAAAGGAAGATGCTTGCAATTTTAGGGAGATAACCTTTTTTAAACCAAGATTTCTTCCCTCATAAACATAGTAAATATACAAGCCATACACATTTCATCTGAATACATTACTGTCTGCTGGTATTAGCTCCCCAGAAAGAGGGCATCTGAATTAAATCTTACTACTGCCACTTTGTGTTCATGTTACACAGATTACTGAGCTCAGTGGGACTAGTTCCACAGGCAGCTCTTGACATTTGTTATTTATTTGTAATACATATAGCATGCTACGGTTCTACAATGTAAGTAGAAAATAGTTTTTACTTACAGAAACATTGATCTGGTTATTTTGCACATCGACTTACACACTTTGGTTCATAGTAGTTGCTCATAATGTGTTAAATCTGGGAAAAAATACTTCTAAATCTCTCATGTTTCTCTTGTAGTCATTGCAGTTTTGTGTCATCTTAGTAATAATCTATACTTATGTGTTATTTACTGTTGTATATTCTCTCAGTTGTTGTATATTCTCTCAGATTGAATGAATGTGCCCTTTTGTGTGTAGGTGATGTCTTTAATGTTATCAGAAAAACCTAGCCCATCATATATGTCCTGTGCAAGAATATGGATACGAGTAGTCAAAGACGTTCACTTCCAAGTTCACTACTAAATGTTACAGCATACATACATGTAATAACTGAAGGTGTGTCCAAACATGGCTTACAGGACTATGAAATTGTATTTTTTTCTATTACTCATATTAAAATTTTCATTAAGTTAGATGTGCTGGGTTTTCTGGGTACTATGGAATCTTCTACTTCCCTTTTTTTCTTTTTAATTGCAACATTCCACAGATTAAAATAAAATACAAAATTAGGTACTTTTAATAATTAAAGTAGATAATAAAATGTATAAAACCAGCAGATCGTTGGGTGATTTCTTAATGTTTTAAAAGTCAGTAGGAATGTTTTGGATTGACAGAGTTTCCTGATTAGAACAATGTAGTGAAGCAAAAATTCATTGAAAATCTGACTTTTGATTCAATTTTCTTTTTTCCCCCTTTCTCTTCCAGGCTCTGTAGCCACTGCTTGCCGTGATCCTGGTGTCCCCATGAATGGAACTAGAAATGGGGATGGAAGGGAACCTGGAGACACTGTCATTTTTCAGTGTGACCCTGGCTATGAATTGCAAGGAGATGAAAGAATAACCTGCATTCAGGTAGAAAATCGGTACTTCTGGCAACCCAACCCACCAGTCTGTATAGGTATGCAGAAAAAAATATACAGAATGGTTTCCTAACATTTTGAAATTCTGGTGTAATGAACCACACTGCTCTAGGAACTCTCTTTGAAGAACAGATACATACAAGTACTGACTATCTGATACGTTATTCTGTATTAAGTTCTGCAGAACATTATCAAAATCTTTCCTCTGTAGTTGTTAGTTTAGGAAAGATGTTGAGTTGCTGGAACGTGTCCAGAGAAGGGCAGCAAAGCTGGGGAGAGGTCTGGAGCACAGCCCTATAAGGAGAGGCTGAGGGAGCTGGGGTTGCTTAGTCTGGAGAAGAGGAGGCTCTGGGGAGACCTTATTGCTGTCTACAACTACCTGAAGGGAGGTTGTAGCCAGATGGGGGCTGGTCTCTTCTCCCAGGCAATCAGCACCAGAACAAGAGGACACAGTCTCAAGCTGTGCCAGGGGAGGTTTAGGCTGGATGTTAGGAAGAAATTCTTCACAGAAAGAGTGACTGGCCATTGGAATGTGCTGCCCAGGGAGGTGGTGGAGTCACCGTCACTGAAAGTATTTAAGAAGAGACTGGATGGGGTGCTTGGTGCCATGGTTGAGTTGATTAGATGGTGTTGGATGATACGTTGGACTTGATGATCTTGAAGGTCTTTTCCAACCTGGTTAATTGCATTCTAATACTTCTCATTGTTTCCCTCTCAAGGCTGTATAATTTATAGTTTGATAATCTGTGACAGAGATAATGAGAAAGTCAGTGTCAATGGCACTATTAGCTTTACCTTAAAACTTTAAAAAGAGTAATACACCTGGAGGTTTTGGTTGAAGTTCATATGCCTGTGTGTACATATACAGATACATATACATATACGCAGGCAGATGACCTAGTAACTTTACACATGAGGTACAAGTATGTAAGGGCTCAAGCAGGGTGCAAGAGGAAAGAATGGGTTTTTTTTGGTGGTGGTGGTGGTGTTTTATTTTTTTTTAATTGCAGTTTTGTTGTTTTGGTTTTGTTCTACTGTACTGTTTTAAGCAAGGTTCTTAGTTTCCATTTTATATTAATGGAAAAGTTTTGTAAGCAATGAATTGAAGCAGGGTTTTCCTCAAAATGGGATATGTATAATGCTAATGCAAAGAAAATGTCATCTTTTAGTTCATACTGAATTAAAATTCTTTAAATATGTCTTCAGAATAGATACAAGAAAGTGGGCTTTTTTGTTTGTTTGTTTTTCCAGTAAGTATGGTTAAACACTAGAAAGTTTTCCCAGAGAGGCTGTAAGTGTCCCTTGCCTGGAAACATTCAAGGTCAGGCTCCACAGGGCTTTGAGCAACTTAATCTGTTTGAAAATGTCCCTGCTTATTGCAGGGAGGTTGGACTAGATGACCTTAACAGGTCCCCTTCAACCCAACCTGTTCTATGATTCTGTATTTGAGATAACAGAATCACAGAATGTTAGGACTTGGAATGGACCTCAAAAAATCATCTAGTCCAACCCTCCTGCTAGAGCAGGATCACCTAGTGTAGGTTACATGGGAATGCAATCAGGCAGGTTTTGAATGTCTCCAGTGAAGGAAACTCCACAACCTCTCTGGGCAGCCTGTCCAAAAATGATCTTTGCAAAACATTCTTGCTTTCTTGTTCTTCAATGAAACCTCAGCTGAGGAATGTTGAGCTATAAAATGTCTTGAAAATAGTGATACTTTCATTCTTCATATTAACTACATACATTTCTAGACCACAAACACACAACATGTAGGAACCTCAAAGTCACAGAGAGAACTAAGATTTTTTTCTATTCTATGTGTGCTTGGAAGATATTTTCTTTATTTCTTTGTCTAAAAACTGCAATTACTAGTATGTCTTTGTTGAATTTAATTTATATTATTGCTATCTTGATCTGAGATCCTAATCAGTGTTGTCTGGTGAAAATGTAGTAGTTGCATTGTCGGTATAAGTAAATCATATTTCATAACCTAAGAACCATACTTCATAGCCTAAGACTTTCTTTTAACAAGAGGTAGAAAGTGGAAAGCTTATCCAGTCAAGATTTTTTTATGTCTGCACCAAGGCATTTTTCAAACTCACAGTGTTTTCAGAAAAGACTTGACATAATATTATGCAAGCAAATAAAAGGACAGAGAGTTCAGAAACAAGTCCTTCACTTAGTAGTATTAGTATTTGTTTAAGGAGAAGTGTGGATACATTTTTTATTTTGATTAAAGCTTTGTAAATACTTGACTTGTTTCTTGTTTAAATTTTGGAGGACATTAAATGCCACTGAACAGATTGCTGGTGTTTGATTCTTTTTCTCTTGCCTTCTTTCTTCAATTCCAATTTATTTTTATTCACAGCTCCCTGTGGAGGAAACTTGACTGGCTCATCAGGTTTTATACTTTCACCAAATTTCCCTCATCCTTATCCCCACAGCAGAGACTGTGATTGGACTATCACTGTTAATAATGATTATGTTATATCATTGGCGTTCATCAGGTAAGCTGCTATTTGCTCATCATTTTTAAAGTTATGTTTATAACTTTATTACTGGCTTTTTTTATGGGTTCAGAGCTTTGTAGGTCTGTGTGTATACTGATGTATGTATACTGTATGTAGCTCAGCATTTATAATTAACATAACTGTCAAAGTGTTCTGGTAGCAGTCATATCCAGTGTGTTACTCAGTACACACAGAGATGTAGCTTGGGAGCTCATTACTTCTGTTTTTCACAGCAGACTCAGTTTCCACTATCTAGTGTGGAAGTGGATGGTGCTCTATTTACCAAGATGCTCTTCCTGAGAAAGCAGCATGGAAAAACTCACTGAACTGACCCCAGACCAGAAGGATTTTCTTAAATGATGAAGCTTACTTATTCATCATATTTTATATGAGACAGCCGCCTGCTATTTAAGCGAAGTTTACAATACAATTTACAATAATTCAAGAGTAGTCCTTATATTTAGTTTTATTAGTCTGCATTATTTCGGGATACTGCACCAAAATATGTCTTGTTATTCTGGTTATTAAAATGAATTATTTTAGCACTCTGCCTTATCACTCTGTAAGAATAAATGAAGCTGAATACAATCCACAGAGGAGCTTTTCCTGTCTGCATTGTATACAATCCATAAAGTAAATTAATATGGATATTATGTGTGAAAAATAAACCTCCCTCTGGGGTATATCATGATGTCACAGAAAAATTAAAGGGTTTACTTGTACTATCATGTGAAATTTAAGTCTTATGCTGGTTGTTCTACAATAATGGTTTTATTTCAAGTCCCATCTGAATGCAGTCCTGTGTGACCTGCCCTGGGTGATCCTGCTTTGGCAGGAGGGTTAGACTCAGTGATCTCCAGAGGTCACTTCCAACTTCTACCATTCTATGACGGTTTTGATCAGTGATAAAATGATTTGTTTAGTGATACAGATCATATAGTTCTCCATTCTTGGTGTTTGGTGATGCAGTGTGTGTTTTGGAGAATTCCTTCCAAGAAAATTAATTGATCAACTATGTTTACATAATTAATAATTTAATAATTTATTTGGTGATTTCAGAATGCTGTAAGTTGGTAAGGAACTTTATACTGTGCAGTAGCACTTCTTCTGGTTTGGTGAAACATCATGGGATCTAAATATTTAATAATATTCTATGCTCTAATTGTACATTTATATATATGTGGGATCCTTCATTTTACAATAAAATCAGTATTTTACAGTGTGACTTTTTACCCTGTAGTATATGAACAGTTTATAGATCCCAGTATTGCCAAGTGGTTCTTAAAATTCAGGCAATTACTATGATTTTTGACAGAACCTGTCAATCTCACTCTTGGTCAGACTGCATACTTACTGATACTTGCTTCCCTAATGACACACAGCCTGTTCCAGAGTGAGAAATAACCCCTTCCTGCATAAACTAAATACTGGATACTCCACTGAGTATTGTTAAATACACTTTTATGTGGGACCTACTCCAACTAACCCTTTTAAATGCAGGGCAAACTGTTACTTTAAAAATTGAAGCTGTTTTGCCCTGAAGAATCTGTATCATGTCTTCAATGCCTACATTTATTTTAACTGGGAGCTAGTGTCAAGTAAAGACAAAATAATTCTAGTGGTTAGATTTTGATTCTTTTACTATCAATGTTTTTTAAAAACTTTTATTGTACAGAGGCAGTCTTATAAATAATGTTGATTAACTCTCTGCCCCTAACTAAAATTAAAAATTGACTAATTATGTTAGTTAGTTAAATGTAGGTAAATAATTTACTAACGTAATTATTATTATTCTAATTAGCAATCTAAGTTCAGAAGAAAAGATGAGGTTTCAATCCTATATCTTTTCATTTAAACTGATTATAGGCATAATGCTTCTTGCTCTTGAAGTTCCTGGAAGATCATCTCCTGGTGGTCTGAAACCATTCTAACTGGAAGCTGTATGCACTGTTCTTTGCAGCTGACCGCATTATATCATAAATCATTTCTGCCAAGGATTTCAGTAAATCTATGTTGTTTATTTCTCTAAAGCTTTAGAAATAATGTTCTTTTTCCTTTATCTTTTTTTTTTTCCCCTGCACCACATCAAAGTACTGCTATTAAGCAGAGAAAAAAAAACCCTAGTATTTCTGTTTCTTTCTAATAAAATGCTTCTACAAATCATTATTCTGACATTGGAAGTTTTTTTTCTGCCTTCATGAAAGCAGTGACAGTAAACTTTTATTTAATCTGAGTGGAAGTGTTGCACAAAACATATTCCATCTAAAATGTCTCCCTTTTTTTTTTCTGCAGTTTCAGTATAGAACCAAATTATGATTTTCTTTATATCTACGATGGGCCAGATGGTAATAGCCCACTGATTGGGAGCTTTCAAGATAGCAAGCTGCCAGAGAGGATAGAAAGCAGTTCAAACACCATGCATCTGGCTTTTCGGAGTGATGGATCTGTTAGTTTTACTGGATTCCATCTGGAGTACAAAGGTAAATAAAATTATTTTTCTTTTCTATTAAAAATGTCCAGTGCATGACTGTAAATTTTAATCTCATTTATTTTCTCATAGTTTTCTTCCTGGTGAAGTTTTGGGGCAGGAGTTGATCTGCTAGAGGGTAGAGAGGCTTTGCAGAGGGACCTCGACAGGTTGGACAGATGGGCAGAATCCAACGGCATGAGATTTAACACATCCAAGTGCCGGGTTCTGCACATTGGCCACAACAACCCCAAGCACTGCTACAGGCTGGGGTCAGAGTGGCTGGAGAGCAGCCAGGCAGAGAGGGACCTGGGGGTGCTGGTTGATGGTAGGCTGAACATGAGCCTGCAGTGTGCCCAGGTGGCCAAGAAGGCCAATGGCATCCTGGCCTGCATCAGGAGCAGTGTGGCCAGCAGGAGCAGGGAGGTCATTCTCCCCCTGTACGCTGCACTGGTTAGGCCACCCCTTGAGTACCATGTCCAGTTGTGGGGCCCTCAGTTTAGGAAGGATGTTGACTTGCTGGAGCATGTCCAGAGAAGGTCAACAAAGTTGGTGAGGGGTTTGGAACACAAGCCCTATGAGAGGAGGCTGAGGGAGCTGGGGTTGCTTAGCCTGGGGAAGAGGAGACTGAGGGGTGACCTTATTGCTCTCTATAACTACCTGAAGGGAGGTTGTAGCCAGGCAGAGGTTGGTCTCTTCTCCCAGGCAGCCAGCACCAGAACAAGAGGACGCAGTCTCAAGCTGCACCAGGGGAAGTTTTGACTGGATGTTAGGAAGAAGTTCTATACAGAAAGAGTGATTGCCCATTGGAATTGGCTGCCCAGGGAGGTGGTGGAGTCACCATCGTTGGAGGTGTTCAGGAGGAGACTTGATGGGGTGCTTGGTGCCATGGTCTAGTTGATTAGGTGGGTTGGATTGGTTGATAGGTTGGACACAATGATCTCAAAGGTCTCTTCCAACCTGATTTATTATATTCAATTCTATCTATACATGCAAACTATGTTACAAGTTTACTAATGTAAAATCAAGCTTCTAGTTGATAAATGATAATGTTAGATGCATAATTCCAATGGAAATAATTTCAGATAGCAGTTTTCAGGCTTCAAAAATAATGATACAGTGACAAAAGTTAGCAGCATATGCACATGGTTTAATTTTTTTCCCAGAATATAATTTAATTTTTGTTTTCCTTTACCACAATAAGTTATGTTGCTATATGTGTATTTGAGATCCTGTAAGGTGAAATAATGTTCCAGAATCGAGGAGATCATAATGAAAAGTAAAAGTATTTTGACTAGCATGATAGGCCATAGTAGATTTGTCTACCTGTCTCAGTCAGATCTGATTGAGGTCATAACACACCAAAGAACAAAATACATACTTGTAATTTTTTCTTCATTCTTTCTTCTTCCTCATCCTCTAAGTGCTCCATCCATCAAATCCATGTCTCTTAATTTTAGAGGCAAGGGTGTCATGCAGAACAATGTCAAATGCTTTTCTCAAACCCAGGTAGATGATATCAGTTGCTCTTCCCTTATCCACCAATGCTGTAACCTCACTGTAGAAGATCACCAAATCAGGGACTTCTGATTCTTCTTTACAAGAAGTCAGTGATGAGTACCATGACCAGCACTAGAGGTGCCCTGCCTCCAGGCAGGTGGAAAAAGGAGACCACACAGTTTATTGGCCTGTATGTATCTGATGCTTGATACATCAGACTCACAGAACAATAAGAATTTGGTGGACATCAGTGCACAATAAATACCAATGTCATCAAGCTATGAAGGGACAGAACCTGTCTTTATTTCTTGAGTGGCAAAGGCATCTCAACATTTAATTGTATTGGGAGGCAAAGTGTGCCTAGGAGGGAATGAGTGGCATAGACACACAATTGTGACTGGCTCAGAAGCTTCATGCATCCTTGGCATAGGCTTCTTCAGGATACCAGTGAGCCTTTGGTATAGCTGCCTTGAAGACAGAGGAAATGAAACAACTGTTTACCTTGCCTGGTCTCTCAGAAGACCCTTCTGTAGTGGTGTTGCTGAGGGCTGAGGACCAGTGGGTGCCAATAGCTTCCACAATATTGTACTGGTGACAATATTGCGCCAACTAATACTCCCAAGGGTAGTAATCAGTATGACTTACTTACCTTTTAATATTTGCTTATGGCCAGTTAGAAAGTCGAGTGGAGACTGATGGTAGACTGTTGTGGCCTGAGCAAAATCATGTCACTGATGAGAGTTACAATGGCAGAAATTCAATATAAACTGGAGTCAAAGGCAGCCAAGTAGTATGCCATAACCAATATTGCCATTACATTTTGCTTGTTCCCATTGGCAGCAGATAGCAGGCCAGAATTTGCCTGCACTTGGAAGGGCATCGAGTACAGCCTTATGATCTGCCATGAACAGATCCAGACTGCACTGGAACAGGGTGGAACTCTGGAAAACCTGTAATACATTGATGACATAATTGTTTGGGATGACACAGCAGAAAGGGTTTTTGAGAAAAATAAGAAAATAGTCCGAATCTTTCTGAAAACCAGTTTTGCCATAAACCAAAGTAAGGTCAAGGGACCTGCACAGATGATCCAATTTTCAGGAATAAAATGGAAAGATTGTATTTTCTGGATCCTGATAGATGTGATTAACAAGAGAGCAGCTGTGTATCCATTGACTCGTAAAAAGCGAACACAGGCTTTCTTAGATGATGTGGATTTTTGGAGAGTGGATTTTCCAAACTACAGTTGATTGTAAGCCCTTTTTATCAACTGACTATGAAGAAGAACCATTTTAAATGGGGCCCTGAACCCTTTGAACAGTAGCCCACAGGCCAGTCCAGACAGATGTACAAAATATGGTATATATTGCAACTGGCAAAAATAGTCATACTTGGAGCTTCTGGTATAGAGCACATGTCTGGATTTGATGTTAACTCCTAGGGTTTTGGAGTCAAGGATACAGAGCATCCAAGGCCCAGTATACTTCAACTGAAAAAGATATATTGACAGTGTGTGAAGGGGTTCAAGGTGCATTGGGAGTGGTTGGTAGTGATGCGCAGTTCCTCCTGGCTCTCTGACTGATCATGATAAGGTGGATGTTCAAAGGAAGGGTTTCCTTTGCACGTTATGCAACTGATTCTGTGTGGAACATGTGGGTCACACTAATCACAGAACAGGCTCAAACAGTTGCCCAGAAATCTTGGAAATAACCATGCACTGACCAGAAGGCAAAGATTTTGGAGTATCAACCAGCAGGTGGACCAGGGTGCTAAAACTGAAGTGGGCCAGGTGGATCTGGATTGGCAATATATGGGTGGTTTATTTATACCTCAGAGGGCCCTTGATACTTCAGCCCACCAAGAAAGAGATGGAACATGCAGATAGGTCCATGACTGAGGAATGGACTTGACCATAGACACTTGTGCATGGGTTATCCACAGATGAGAAATATGTGCTGCAATTAAGCAAGGCAAGCATTTAGAGCCTTTAGGGTACAGAGCACAATACCTGTAATAGAATGGGTTGAGTTAAATCTGCTGCTGATATTCAATACCATGCTGCCATTATGCCAGCTTCAAAATGAGTTATCAACATAATCTCATCTTCTATCCAAACCACATCATTCTAACAGCTCCTAGGAAGAAAATAACTCTGTCCCATCTGAAAGCAGGACACAAAGCCTAATGTAAAGACCTGCATCTTCGATAGAATAACCCCATGCAACAGTAAAGGCTGAGGGCTGGTGGGATAGGGTAAAACTCTGTGGTAAAGGATCTGGAGGGTCTTGTATACAAATTGACCATGAGCCAGAATTCATTCCTTGTGGTCAAGAAGGCCATTGGCCTTCTGGGCTGAAAGTGGAACACTTGAAGCAAGAGTGGAATCAACAGATCCAGGCAAGTGATTCTTCTCTCTGATTCTTCTGAGAATTCACTGATGCTGAAAAAAATTTACATACAGAAGTCCAGTCCAATGGAGAGTAACCAAGATGATTAGGAGGGTGAAGCATATAGCACAGAAAGAGAGTCTGAGGGAACTGGGTTTTCTTCAACTAATTAATGAAATCATTACTGGACTGGACAAAAGCAATCTAATCAAACTGGCCCTGCTTTGCGTGGGGTTTGTGCTACACCTCTTCTAACCAAAATTGTTCTGATTAGATGACAGTTTTTCCCACAAATTGTAGTAGCTGCGTTTGTGTCCTGTGTGTATTTTGTGTGGCAGTAGTACCCAAGTTGTGCTTCATTGTCAGGCCATATTTTTCAGATACAAATATCAGACACAACCTGTGTCTCAGGTCTGGTCTATAATCCTCTTTCTAATGGAGTTTTGTTCTTTTATTCCTCCTTCTCTTAATTTCTGTTGTATAATGGAGAAGCAGCTTATTAGTTCTACTAAGTGCTCTAGAGAATAATTATGGAATGTTTGCTATAGTTAAGTCTGTAATATTCTTTCTAAGAAGCTTATTATGGCTTTGTTTTCTTTGAGACTTAGGGATGGAGTAGTAACTCATCAAGTTCTGGACAAAACACCTGCTTCTCTTGGCTTTTGATGCTGTTTTTCCATGCTCTCAGATACTAGCTTTCTAGAGGGTTTTGGCATCATTACCATACGTTAGTCAATGGAGACTTCCTTATTGAACTTGAGAATGCTGCAGCACATATTACTACCTGTTTCCAGCCTGTATTTCAGAAGCCTTAATTGATCCAGTGGTATGCCAAAGTTAGCAGAGATGTAATTGCTGTTTTACTTGAAGCTTGCTGCAAAATTTTGTTATGGGCAAAAAAAATTTACACATAGTATGCACAGCCAAGAATATAATGTTACTGCAACTCAAAACTTAACTGTATAATGAAACAATTATTTTCAGTCCATATCTGATTATAACAGAAAATAATTTTACAACTACAGAAAAATGACTTCATAATAATACAACTGAAAATGTAACACAATTACTCTCCAGCACTTTCTCTGGTGTTCTACTAAACCTGCAAATGCCCTTCTGTTTTCAGCTTACTGATACTAGCATTTAGAATCATAGAATCAATGAGGTTGGATGAGACCTGAAAGATCATCAAGTCCAACCTGTCACCCAACACCTCATGACTACTAAACCATGGCATCAAGTGCCACATCCAGTCCCCTCTTGAACATCTCCAGGGATGGTGCCTCCCTGGGCAGCCCATTCCGACGGCTATCAACTCTCTCTGTGAAGAACTTTCTCTTCACCTCAAGCCTAAACTTCCCCTGGTGCAGCTTGGGACTGTGTCCTCTTGTTGTGATGCTGGTTGCCTGGGAAAAGAGACTAACAATTTGTGAGAAAGAAAGGGGAAGGGCTGCAGGAGAAGTCAATGTCTTGAATTCTTAAACTGGAGCAGTATTGGTGCTGAAGGACTTTTCCTCCATTCTCTTGGGAGCACCATTTTGGTTTTGTCAATTATCTCTGGTTCTCAGGTAGACATGATAAATCCTCTGCCGCATTTGCCTTCATTCTTCGTCTATGGTAGCATAGCATACTCACTTTCTTTACATATCATTTAACAAATGCTTCCAATTTGCAAAAGTAGCTTGAAGGTGCTAAGTATTTCAGGTTTAATTTTCAGAACAGTTATTAAGAAATTGTGTTTCAATAGTGACATTGTTATTGTTTAGTCAGCAACTTCAGGAGTCTGTCACAACTGTAACTTTGGGGAAAAGAAAATTACAGGGCTGCAGTTTTTCCCTAGAGAAAATTTTTGCTGTGACAGATCATGTCGTTTCTTTTTTTGATTTATGCACCAGACATAATAGACTGTTTTATCATCTTTTTTTATTTTTTTTAAATCTTCTCATGTGATATCAATCTTTATCCAAGGATCTGCTAGAATTATGAAACATGAATTTCTTATCATAAACTATAAACTCAAGAATAGTGATCTCACTGTATCAGCTGTATATCAGTACAAATGTATCAGTATTGGTTCAGTAAGAGGAAAAACTGCTGTCATCTTGCTGTTGTCAAAATGTTAGTAGTAATCTTAAATTATATTGGTTTTGCTGTTGTTTTGTTTATAATTTCATAATTTGGACTTTAAAGAATTTTCAGTTTCCCCTCATCTGCCAGACTTCTCAAGTGACAGTGTGGTAGGCTTAATAATAATTATTAGTATCTATGTGATATCTTACAGTTTTTCTAGTGAATTGTATCTTTTAACTTTTGATTGTCTATCCTGATTTTTTAATGTGTAGGAAAAGTTTTAGCCTTTCTTTTTGTAAAGTTGCATTATACTTTAAATCCTCAGCAGTCAGAACAGAAGACATGTAATACACTCCGCACTGCAACTACCTAAATATATCAGTGTGGATATCAAATACTTGTCGTTAGTAATTAACTGTGGTGTAACTATTGCTTGTTATTGTATTGTTTCTCAAATCAGAAGAATGCTCTGCAGATTAGACATGTAAATCCTAATAAATTATTAATCACATTAGGAGGTGCTCATGTTCTTTTGGAAGATGTGAAGTTGAAATTTCAAAAGAAATATGCTGTGTTTCCAGCTTCAATTGTGAATGTGCTTCTATGGGTTTGCACTATGACAATAAGATCAAACCAACAACCTACTTAATTCATTAGCTTGTCTCTGGTAGTGACTAATGGCTGATATGTAACTAAAGTATAGAAAAGTCAAACATATATTAATTTCTCCCTGTTATCTCTAAGTTTTCAGAAACTTCACTTGGGTACTGCAAGAATCAGATAAGGTGTCTTTGTATTTGAAGCTCTTAAATAGCTTTCCAGGAATTTTAAAGCTTGTGGAGTCTTTTAGAAACTCTTCCTACCTGTAGTAGAAAGTTCCACAGTGAAAATGTGCCTGGTACAAAACCACTTTTGATGCATTAGAAAGGTGCTACTAATCTTGTGGAAAGTGAATAAGGGTTCCCTATTCATCTTCTCCACAACACCTTTAAATGATAAAGGAGAAATCCTGAAGTTTCTGTCGTCTTGGTTTGCAATTTTTTCCCCAAAATCTTCCCCAAACCTTTACCTTTTTGACCCCACTGCATGGTAATGTTATTAACTAGAAGTATCAAGTGGTTATTTTTGTGCACTGTGTTATGTCTTGGATATTAAAAACACTGGTATTCACATTATAGAAGGAAGATGGAAGCAAAGATAAGAGTATATGCATATATTTGAATTTATTTCAAGTTTTAAAAACATATACCTATAAATAAATAACAACAGCAAGATGAATTCAAAGAATGTTTAAATCCTTTGTCTTCCAGTAAGGGTGGGGGAGCAGGGTTGGTGGGAGCAGCTGTATGAAAAGATATCAGTATATCATATTCACAGATACAGATATTTGTATGGGGATTATTAATTATATCATCAGTCACAGTGTACTCCAAAGTTGTTGTAATGGAGCATATTATACAGCAATCTGTGTAGTCTTTAAAATGAAGAGAGTATATTTAATGTAGAATGGATCATAAAACCAAACAAAACTGCATTATGTGTCTAGAGGGTGCTCAAGATGACCTTGAGAGTATCAAGAGGATATATGTAATGTTTTAGATTCTATTCAAAATTATCTTTGCATTTGTTTCCTCTATAGCAAAACTTCGTGAGTCTTGTTTTGATCCTGGAAATATAATGAATGGAACAAGGCTTGGAACGGATTATAAACTGGGGTCAACGGTCACATATTACTGCGATGCAGGTTATGTTCTTCAAGGATATTCTACGCTGACATGTATCATGGGAGATGATGGAAGACCTGGATGGAACAGAGCCCTGCCCAGTTGTCATGGTAAGAGAATTTTTTAATGTATTGTAATTGATGATGTTCTTAATCTTGCTTTGTCATATGGAAGAAACAGGTACAAAATTAGAGGATGTAATTCCAATGAACTTACCTTTTTAGGTCAAAGCCCTTTTCAAGGGTAGATTTTTTGCTTTTTAATTACACATTTAATGACTCCAGATAAATATTGCTTCAAGTTTATAATAACTTTGCTTTAATAGTACTACAAGTTATTACTGTGAATGGTGGTTTATTGAAATGTCATCCTTGATGTCAACCTATATTCTTGAATTAGCAAATTTACAACATAGAGATATCTACAATATAAATCTAGTTGCATAGAACATTAAATACACTCAGGACAGATTTACTGTGTTTTAGGTGGATAAATTATTTTGTATATATGATGTTACATACTTTACCTGAAATGCACCAAATATCCAGGCATTTAAACTTCTGTGCATATGAAGAGCTCTACTCATTTTAGGAATTACCTGACTTCACTTCTGTTACCACTAGCTACCTCAAGAGTAGGCATTTTCCTATTCAGAGGTGAAACAAAGGCTTAGTTTTTATTTTGTTGATTTGTTGTTCATTCTTACCAGCAACTGATAGCCACTTCATTTAAAAAAAAAAAAAAATCTTTCACTTTAATAAGATTAAGAACAAAAGCTTCTCCCATGTATCCAACAGTATAGTAACAAACAGCATCCAAATGTTAAGTTCAAATAAAATCCCTTCATTATGTTAATGTCAATTAATTTTAATGATCAGAAGATTTTAAAAAAAAAGCTGTTAAATGCATGTCTAGTTTGAGTATATTTAGTTTAAATAGAATATGAATTTTCTTTGGTGTGTACTTAAATTTATCTTGCAAAGTAGATGGTGAACCAAGAGGAAAAAAAAATTAAAATTGCCAAGTATAAAGAATAGCTATTTTTATAACATTTGAAGACCTTTAATATTTTCAGTATCCACCAAAACCATCACAGGCTGAGCACAGGCTATGCTCATTACTTTAGGGGCATAGCCTTATAGTTTTATAGGAAGAGTGAGGCATCTCAGAATGTGCCACAGAAAAATATTGCAAATTAGTGTTCTCATTTTGGTCATGTTTGGATCTAAATAAGCCATAGAAGAGGAAGGGAGAAGTTTCAACACTACAGATGGCTCTCTTGGTTTTGAGAACATGCTTTTACAATGTATAAAATTGTATTTGTAAACCATGTAAGTCAAACGACATAGAAAAGCTTTTTCTCTTCTAAGAGAATTTATGTCAGTAACATCTGATTATTTCCATGAAGAAAACGATCAGATAAATAGTATGAATAGCATAGGGTGGAAATGATACTGTAGTCCAAAGTCAGACCCTATTAAGTAAAAAACCTTTTTGTTGCAATAAATATGGATATTTCCACTGAATAGTAGAATCTCAGAATAGCATCTCTATACTCACTCTGAATACTTTGACTTCACTTAAAACATAGTCCTGAAAGATAGGTTTGAATGGTCCACATTTAGAAAAGACTCATGGGTTTTACTTGTTCTAAAGTCTAGCCTTTTAGATAACATATGGGATAAAAGCATTCTCAGTTTGGAACTAAAAAGAAAATGAAGGCTATGGATACATTATGTTGGAAGGACAATTATTTGGGATAGCTTTAAGCTTCCTCTGAAAATGTCTGGTACTTCAAATGCCATGGGCAATCTTTGAGGTACACATCATGAACTGGCTGCCGAATTGTTCAGTTTGTCAAACCCTGCTTTCCTGGCAATGTACAAACCTGGTGTCTACAGACCCTGAAAGTGAATAACTGATGATTTTGGAGTTAGATAAAAGCTGAACAGAGGCTTTAAGGATCATAGTGGACTAATTTTCAAAAATGTATTCAGTATATAAAGCTCCTGGCTTTGTGATTTACCTTTATGCACCAAATATTTTTTATGACCTAGTCCTATGTGCATTAGGCAGGACTTGCATTTGGTTGAAATAATTATTAAATATGACTTTGAGCCTCTCTAATAAGTGTGGGAAGTGAACCAAATCATTGGCTTCATTCTTTTTTGAACACGTGCAAAGTTTATGCAGACTAATATGCGAAATTATTTGGCATTTCATGGTGGATGTTAAGAACAGGATGTAATTAACACATGCAGATGCAATATTACTATGACAGAAATTGTGATTAATGGTTACTCTCTGCTTCACCAAGTATAGTTAATGTTAAATTATTGGTAGCAAAGAACAACCAAAAGTCCTGTAGTGGAAAATCATGTTTAAGACTGAGTGTCAAAACCTTGTTCCTAGCAGAGAAAACAGTTGATTGATAACTCAAAAATATTGTTGCATTTCATTATATTCTGATGTTTTATCCTTCAAAAGATTTGAATCAAGCCAACAAAATCTCTCCATATGATTTATTTGGGATCTAACAATCCCAAATATTGTAATGAATTGCCATGACTAATTCACTTTTTAGTTTTAGTAAAAGCATCCCTATTCAGAATATTCCTATGTACTGTTTGTCTTTTGTTTAAAAGGAAATTAAATAAGGTGATAAAAACATAGAATCATAGAATGATTTGAGTTGGAAGGGACCTTAAAGATCATCTAGTTCCAACCCCTGTGCCATGCATGATCAGGGATCATAGAATCATAGAATCAGTCAGGGTTGGAAGGGACCACAAGGATCATCTAGTTCCAACCCCCTGCCATGGGCAGGGACACCCTACACTAGATCACGCTGGCCAGAGCCTCGCCAGCCTGCTCTTAAACACCTCCAGGGACGGGGCCTCAACCACCTCCCTGGACAACCCATTCCAGGGCTTCACCACTCTCATGGTGAAGAACTTCTTCCTCACATCTAGCCTGAATCTCCCCATTTCCAGCTTCATTCCGTTCCCCCTAGTCCTATCACTACCTGAGATCCTGAGAAGTCCCTCCCCAGCCTTCCTGTAGGCCCCCTTCAGATACTGGAAGGCCACGAGGTCACCTCGGAGCCTTCTCTTCTCCAGACTGAACAGCCCCAACTCCTTCAGTCTGTCCTCATAGGAGAGGTGCTCCAGCCCTCTGATCATCCTCGTGGCCCTTCTCTGGACACGCTCCAGCACGTCCACATCCCTCCTGTAATAGGGGCTCCAGAACTGGATGCAGTACTCCAGGTGGGGTCTCACCAGAGCTGAGTAGAGGGGGAGAATCACCTCCCTTGACCTGCTGGTCACACTTCTCCTGATGCAGCCCAGGATCTGATTGGCTTTCCGGGCTGCAAGCGCACATTGAGAGCTCATGTTGAGCTTCTCGTCCACCAGCACCCCCAAGTCTCTCTCCTCAGGGCTGCTCTCCAGCCAGTCACTGCCCAGCCTGGATTTGTGCCTGGGATTGCCTCGACCCAGATGCAGGACCCTGCACTTGGTCTTGTTGAAGCTCATGAGGTTGGCTTGTGCCCACCTCTCCAGCCTGTCCAGGTCCCTCTGGATGGCATCCCTTCCCTCCAGCGTGTCCACTGCACCACACAGCTTGGTGTCATCAGCAAACTTGCTGAGGGTGCACTCGATGCCACTGTCCAAGTCACCCACAAAGATGTTGAACAAGACAGGTCCCAGGACTGATCCCTGAGGGACTCCGCTTGTCACTGGCCTCCACTGGGACATGGACCCGTGATACCTTCCACTAGATCAGGCTGCTCATTTGTACAGAGTGTAATCATGGTTTTTCTCATCTTTTGTGTTTTAACGTGCACTATCATGGTTGCACAACCTCGTTAAGCAGACAAAGAATTCAACTTCATGACATTTACACTACGAAGACGGGACTTGTGCTTTTACTTTAAAACTGCTTCATAGTTCCCTTAAATCTTTATTTACAAAATCTGTAAAACCAGTATTGGTTAAATAAATAAATAAATAAAAGAAGCCATAGGTTCCTGGAGTGACTGTGTTTATCATGCTGTGCAATGTCACCAATTAAATGCATATGTTTGTGTTTCACGTTTTGGAGAAAGAAATTACATGAGAGGCAAGATGAAATGTGTAGTCAGGGAAAACTTACCCTTTAACAAAAAAATTTTATATTAATTATTAGAGAGTACAATATAGCATGCATGTAGTTTAAAGTATTAATAAGTATCTATGGAAAAGTATTAAGCCATTATAAGCAATAAACTGATGTGATATTTGTGTTTAAAAAAAAAAAAAAGTAAAAGGAGGAAATAGAGTAGAATGAAGTTTGGAAGAGACCTTTGATATTGTCAAGTCCAAACTATCACCCAACACTATCTAATCAACTAAACCATGGCACCAAGAGCCCGATCCAGTCTCTTCCTAAACACCTCCAGTGATGGTAACTCCACCACCTCCCTGGGCAGCCCATTCCAATGGCCCACAACTCTTTCTATGAAGAACTTCTTCCTAACATCCAGCCTAAGCCTCCCCTGGTGCAGCTTGAGACTGTGTCCTCTTGTTCTGGTGCTGGCCAGGAGAAGAGACCAACCCCTACATGGCTACAACCTCCCTTCAGGTAGTTGTAGACAGCAGTAAGGTCTCCCCTGAGCCTCCTCTTCTCCAGGCTAAGCAACCCCAGCTCCCTCAGCCTCTCCTCATAGGGCTTGTGTTCCAAACCTCTCACCAACTTTGTTGCCCTTCTCTGGACACATTCCAGCAAGTCAACATCTTTCCTAAACTGAGGGGCCCACAACTGGACACAGCACTCAAGGTGTGGTCTAACCAGTGCTGAGTACAGGGGCAGAATGACCTCCCTGCTCCTGCTGGCCACACTATTCCTGATACAGGCCAGGATGCCATTGGCCCTCTTGGCCACCTCGGCACACTGCAGGCTCATGTTCAGCCTACTATCAACCAGTACCCCCAGGTCCCTTTCTGCCTGGATGGTCTCCATCCACTCTGACCCCAGCCTGTAGCAGTGCATGGGGTTGTTGTGGCCAATGTGTAGAACCCGGCACTTGGATGTGTTAAGGCTGAAAACCCAAACAGCGACAAGTTACAAAATTAAGGCTGTCATGCAGGTGAGGATATGTTTGGAAATTCTTCAGCAGTTATTTTTTATACTACAAGGGCATCAGTGGTTTTATTTTGATCCACCAGTGATAAAAAGGTGTGTAATTTTGAAGTCACAGTATGAAGGGTCACTGTTTAATCTATTTCAGGGTTTGAAAACATGTAATGAAAGAGACGGTTGCAGAAGGCACGGAGTATTCTTGCAGCTAATGAAGCTGAATGTTGCTGTGAATCGGACTGTATTTTCAGACTGTATTTTTTCTTATAGTTCCAAAGTAATGTTCATCTAACTGCTTAAGCAGCATGCTCTACTTAAAGTTGTCATATGTTGGTTACTTTTTACTCACAATAACCTGTTTTATAGAATCACACAGGCCATGATCTCAGTAGTTCAAGGCAGAATTTAAATCAATTAGGAATGTGTTTCAAATATGTAAAATACTACTCAGATGGTATGTACTATGAAAATTTAGTTCTTACTAGCTAGATTTGAAAAGAAAGTTGAAGCATATTTGGAAAAAATAAGGACTTTATTTTATTGTGACTGAATCTCCTCAATATGAGATTTTTGTTCCCAAGCTACCACTGCCCGTATTTTACAAATATATGCCTGTTACTGTACCATTTTGAGCCTTCTTCGCAAAACAGTTTGTGGCGAAAGATTGTTTTCTTTAAAGGTCACCAAAGAGGATTCTAAGAGCTTGTTAGGATTGTATATTTTTCCATTTGCATCTAGACTGCATGAACAGGATTTTCTGTGCTTGCATGCTCAGCAGAGCATGACTTAGAGCTGCAACATAGGAAATACCAGATATAGTGAGATATCTGAATAAACTCTGGGGAAGCAATGCCTCTTGATATTAAAGCATACAACACACACTATTTTGGAACAATTCTAGGGTTATTTTTGTGTGTGTATGTATAGAAATTCAGCACTTGGAAGATTCCTGAGAAAGTAAAAGAGTTGGTATCTTGGTCCCAGTATACCTTAAACTACAACCCTCACACTACACTGATTTTCCTATATGAACACACTTACTTCTCCTCCATACAAAGCAGACAATTGTACACCAAAAATTATCAAGTCACACAAAAAAACCCAACAAAAACAAGAAGAGAAAAGTTAGCATTCAGCTATTGGATTTTTCATAATTAAGTAGAGAGTTGGTTAGCAGTATATACTTCTTAGAGATTCTGGGATAATTCTTCCTATGACAGGCCACTGACTGTTTAGTGTAGAATACATAAGTGCTTTTGGGAATAGAGAACAAAAATAAAATCGTTCTATGTGACTGTGCAGAGAGCAGGTATTTTGCTGAAAATCCCCCAGTTTTTGAAAATGTGATTAATTTAAATCTCAACTTTTCCTGCAGTTGTTCTTCTCTTAATATCAGAGAAATTTTGAAAACACTATTGTAATGACCTATAAAGGTTAATAATTCTAGGAAGTCCAGAAAACAATTAAAAATAAATACTGCAAATACAGCCATATGCATATACCCACACCAAGTATTACTTTGAGTGTCTGACCTTTTGCATATACATTTGGAATTCATTATATGGTTTTACAATATCCATCGAATAACAAATGATGTGTGTAATTATTCTAAGCTTTCATTTAAGAAGTACTCATGTAATATAATGGTAAATAAAGCATAAGAAATGAAGAATAGCAGTTAATTACAATGACCTCATTAAAATCGGCTGCCAGAGAATCCAAATTTCCAAGGTATTTAAAGGATTAGTTAAATAGAGTGCACCATCGAACCAGGTATTTCATCTTCTGTTCAACTAAATCTGCTGCCAATTTTTTAAATGTATAGTTTAGTGAAGGGTATGTTAGAAAGAAGGAGAAACAGTTTAAGCTACATAAACTTTGATATATATATTTTTTTAGCCTTATTTTTTTCAACTCTCCAGGGGTAGCAAAGGCCCGAGCTGGCTAGGTCTTGTGCTTCACCCTGCTGACACTCATTGCTTCTCAGCCTCTTCCCCTCCCTCCTCAAGGCACAGTGGTGGCAGCATGAAGCACACAGTCCAGCTGGCTTGGGCCTTTGTAACCCTTGAGGAGGTGACTAGGCTGTGTTCCCTCCACTCTGTGTCCCACAGTGGGGCTGTGCTTGACTCGGAAATGAAGAACAAAAGCAGAAGGAAGCAAAATAGCTTCAAAAGAGTCAAGCTGAAGGTGTAGGTCTGCAGCACTGAGCTCTGGGTCCCTTAATCTACCCCCTCCTGGTACCTGAAAGGAGCTTTGGCCACTTCTAAGGATTTTTATCCTGAGTTCTGCTCTAAGCCGAGTAAAAATCACAGCTGGTTCCATTTGAACAAGAAAAACCTGCTCTGGAAAGTTGTGACACAGGTTTAAAAGAGTGAACTTCCAAGTCTTGTACTCCTCAGACACCCAAAATTCAATCTCTCTCACCACAATAGCTCCCAGGCCACGTTCGGTGTTAAAAATAGAAACCCGGGTAAAGAAGAAATGTAGAGTCATAGAATGGTTTACTTTGGAAGGGACCTTAAGGATCATCTAGTTCCAAGCCCTCTGCCGTGGGAAGGGACCCCTTCCACTATACCGGTTTGCTCAAGGCCTCATCCAACCTCGCCTTGAACTTCTCCAGGGAGGGGACATTCATGACCTCCACCAGCACCTCACTATCCTCAGTGTAAAGAATTGCTTCCTAGTATCTAAATCTATCCTTCTCAAGCTTCAATCCATTCTCTCTTGTCCTATCACTACAAGCCTGTGTAAAAACTCCCCTCCCAGCTTTCTTGTAGGCCCCCTTCAGATACTGGAAGTCCACTACAGGGTCTCCTTGGAGTCTTCTCCAGGCTGAACAGCAGCTCTGTCAGACACAGGTATGGGGTGAAAGATGTGGTTTCCCGGGTGGCTGCAGTCCCTCTGAGGTGGAGCAGGAACAGGCATGCTGCAGGATCTGACCCCTCAACAGGAGGTGAATTTAGACCCGTCTTTGGTTCGGTCTTTCCCCACCCATCCCTATGCCTTTGACTAGAGAGAGCTTTGCTGAGCTCATGTTTCCAGAATATTCTGTTCATTCCACCATCTTGGAGAGAGACTTCTGACAGTGGCAGAGAGCGACAGGATGAGGGTTGACGGCTTCAAACTGGAGACCATATCATAAAAGCCTGATGTTTTTTTGTGTGTGTGTTTAGCAAATGAAACATTATGTAGTATTCATTTTAGAAATAAATACTTAACAGAGGAAACAAATTTGTTAAATAATTGATGAGATTAAACTCATTAAAAATGTTTTATAGTCCAAAACTGGAAGAATTATTCCAAACAGATACCATAATATTGACAATGGATTAAATTGCTTAGTTGTGAAGTGTGTATGAGAAGCAGGTAGTAGACGCAGGAAATCATTAACACTTTTGACTGTTTCGTATAAATGATGAAGAAAAGTAAGAAAAAAACCACTGTTTCTTGCCTGACAAGTTTGAATAATGCCAAGTGTTTACTTATATTTTTAACCTTAGAAAAAATACATTGTTGTAGTAAATAGCATTCTTATTTATCTGCCATTTTATCAAGTATTATAGCTGTTAATGGTAGAATAAACATGGTCTTTGTGTGATAAAGTGTTTGCTCAGTATTTTTTTTATACATAATGTTATAAATAATTGAGAAATGAATAAGTATTTGGTCAAGGAATCCTGACTTTCTTGTTTTAGTTGTAATATATGTTATTTTGAATTATGAATCTATTGGCATGAGCAAGAATTTAGTAGTATGCAGAAGGGCTGCATAATCTATGGTTTTATTGGAGTATAAAGCATCATAGAAATGAATAGTAGTTTTGGATGCTGTGAATTATAGTTTACTGTGTATAAAGCACATTATTGTTTTATTAAGATGGTTCATAAATGGTAGACTGATCTAGGAAACTCCAGAGTCCAATCAATTCTCTTTTGATATATGAGAAAGTTGTGCAAACTCAGTACTTCACAGGTTACACAGATTTAATCCAGTCTAGAAGTGTAATAAAGTTTATTTGAATAGCATATATCAACACATAACAAATCACTTTTATTTTTATTCTTCTTAGATTATATTCTTAAATACTCATTATATTTACTTTTTAGCACCCTGTGGAAGTCGGTCAACTGGCTCTGAAGGCACTGTATTATCACCAAACTACCCCAAGAACTATAGTGTTGGTCACAACTGTGTTTATTCTATCACTGTTCCTAAGGAATTTGGTAAGTAGATCTGATCTCTTTCATATCTTTTTGTTGCCTGGATGCGTTCAAAAAGTTTGGGTGACTTGTATGATTGCTTTTAGATTAAACAAAGTTGTTTTGACTGATATTTTGTTTATAATAATTACCATTTTTATAGTGCACAGTTTTCTCAATATGCTTGTATTTACCATTATCTTTCATTTATTTTTGTCTCACTGTGACAATCGATGTGTAACTTAGAATATTGCTGTGATGCTATGTGGTACCAGTCAAAGTTTCTTTCCACCCAAGATCACATGCCTAGCTTCTGGAAACTGTAGCTTCAGTAATACCATGTAGGTAGGGGAAGAAACATCTCCCTTAAATGTTGACTAATATTGCTTTCCTTGGCTTCTCTGCATCATGAGGCAATAGCATAGTCCTTCCTGATGAATGAAATTAGAGCAACATCCATTTGTTTTTTGTAGATTCGCAGTTCTTCCATCAAACCTTCGCACCCATCCAATTTTTTTTTCTGATGACTAGATGGGTGTTTTAAAGATGTTTTCTCTCCCACAAGAAGACATGACTTTTACAGTGTTGTTTTATCTCTCTGGGATTATGAATTAATTTATCTCACTTTATTGAACAATGCCTATGGCGACAGCTGACAGTTTGTTCATTTTGAATCCTCTGTGAGCAGTATGCCAACATATTGAATATAATTCTTTAAATATTTGTGCTTCAGATTTATACTTGGATAAGTAAGACTTTATCCTGACCCACTGCTCATATTTCAGTCTGTCAATTAGCAGGGATGGGCATTTATTAACCTCCATGTTGATTCTGTAATCATTTTATCCAAATAGTCCTTAATATTTGAACTGCTGTGTATCTATCTGCCATACTCACGATGACTGAATTCTTTTAACATCCAATGAATTTGATCTTATGTATAGCATAGTGGTGCATAGGATAGTACAAAATAGATTTTTTTGAAGTATCATCTCCTACGCCTGGGGAATCTCTATTTATTCCTCTAGAACATTCATCTAAAATTTTACACATTTGCAGAAGTCTTGGTTTATTTCTAGCTGTTACAAGCACATGCTTTTGACCTAGCTAATTTGTTTGAGAGAAATTAAAAGATTATATCCTCCCATTTCCATCAGGTCTGATACTTACTTTATGATAGAGCTGTCAACATGTAAAGAGATAAAATTACTACAATAAAAGATTTGAAATATCAATGCTCTGCACCTTGTATCCTTGAAATTGTGGATGAAAATGTAATGTTGTGATTTCTGGAAATCAAGACAGAATTCCCCCAAAAAAGACATGAATGTGGGGGAAAATCCTACTGTTCTTCATAGTTTCATGGAGCAGTTTGGCAAATATGGATTTTCTTTGCATACTGATCATGCTAAGAACAGTATCAATTAATTCTGTCTGACACTTTCACAATGCCTATTAAAGCAAAGTGCTGACACAAAGAAGGAAAATAATGGTGTAGATAGACTTAAGCCTGGCATACAAGAATTCAATGATGTATCAAGGATATGATTGTGATAGAATATCTATAATTTCTCGTGAGCTACCTGTGGAATATATCACAGAAATGCTTACCACACTTTTGTGAATATAAATGATATAAATGTATGTGTGTTGAAAGAGAAATATTAGAAAATATACCTGGCAGTAACCAATGAAAAAATAAGAATGACATGACACGTTGAGCAGGCCAAGAAAAGTATTCCTTTTAGCTTCCTTTTTCAGTGACACTCCTACAGTAATAGAAAGCAGAATTCCTTGCACACAAAAGTACATGAAATTTTGCCTGAATTATAAAGTCATGTATGTTTTTGATAACTTATTAATGTATTTTTTCTGACTCATACTTTTTCTCTCCTCTGTCATCTCAGTGTCTCCAGGAACAACCATTAAGAAAGTCAAAGTATTTTTGACAACCTGACAATTTAACCTAAGTTTTCTACACTCCAGATAATTCTTTGTCTTGGTCTGAAGTTTTATATATTTGTGTAAAGAATGTGTTTTAGCTGACAGCTTTCTTCTCTGTCTCTTCACAATATGTTCCAGTACTATTGTACAGAAGGATAGCCATCCATTTTTAATACTGAACTTCATTAGATCAATTTTAGGAAATTGCTACATATAAGTTTTGGTCCTGATAAAAGAAAATGCATTAAGAAACATGCTTGATATTGATTGTGTAGGGATCATTCTCTGACAAGATGGTGCCCCAAAAATTCTGGCCTTTGTGACCTTGAATTCACTTGTTGATTTGCATTATGACATACAGATTTCTCAGAGATTGCTCATAACAAGAGAGTCAAAGCAAACCTTTTGAAGAATGAAGGGGTACTCCAGCAGTGCATAAGATTTTCCTTCAGCAACTTCCTTTTTTCAAAACTCTTCAGTTTTCACTGTTAGAAATAACATTTGGGTATTTGCTGAATGGAACTGTTGTGGTATCCAGCACTGTACATGAGGCCAGGCAGAAAGGGACCTGGGGGTAGTGGTCGATAGTAGGCTGAACATGAGCCTGCAGTGTGCCCAGGTGGCCAAGAAGGCCAATGGCATCCTGGCCTGCATCAGGAATAGTGTGGCCAGCAGGAGCAGGGAGGTCATTCTGCCCCTGTACTCAGCACTGGTTAGACCACACCTTGAGTGCTGTGTCCAGTTGTGGGGCCCTCAGTTTAGGAAAGATGTTGACTTGCTGGAATGTATCCAGAGAAGGGCAATAAAGCTGGTGAGGGGTTTGGAGCACAAGCCCTATGAGGAGAGGCTGAGGGAGCTGGGGTTGCTTAGCCTGGAGAAGAGGAGGCTCAGGGCAGACCACATTGCTGTCTACAACTACCTGAAGGGAGGTTGTAGCCAGGTGGGGGCTGGTCTCTTCTCCCAGACAGCCAGCACCAGAACAAGAGCACACAGTCTCAAGCTGTGCCAGAGGAGGCTTAGGCTGGATGTTAGGAAGAAGTTCTTCATAGAAAGAGTGCCCATTGGAATGGGCTGCCCAGGGAGGTGGTGGAGTTGCCATCATTGGAGGTGTTTAGGAGGAGGCTGGATGGGGTGCTTGGTGCCATGGTTTAGTGTTTTCTTTATAGACTAGACTAGACTAGACTAGACTAGACTAGACTAGAATAGAATAGACCAGGTTGGAAGAGACCTTCAAGATCATTGCATCGAACCTATCATCCAACTCCACCTAAGCAACTAAACCAACTAGCTTAGACTTATTACATAATGTTGGATGATAGGTTGGACACAATGATCCAACCTCTGTTCTAACCTCGTCTATTGTATTGTATTATATTGTACTGTATTGTACTCCTATTCTAGTCTAGTCTAGTCTAGTCTATAATAGATCACAGTTGTAACAAAAGTTAAACCAGGTTGGTACAGAAAAAAACAAAACAAAACACAAGCAATGAAATACATGTTCAGTGTGTAGAGGGAAATTTATTGGCTTTGATTAGTTTTTGATGAGGAAAAAGAAGAAAAAAAAAGAAAAACTATTTCATGTGCAGATTTTCAGGTTCTGAAGTCCAAAATTCTGTGGAAAGGTCATTGAAATATGGACTTTTGTCAGTGTTTTATTATTCTGTCATGCAGAATCACAGTTGCAATATTTCATACCATGACAGGTTTAAGCTAGAAGATAAATGATTCACAAAGGCACACAGTATGCCACAGGCAAAAACTCTTGTAAACATGGAAGTCTCATCTTCTTTGACACTCTCCCACTGATATTTTCAAATGGTGTAATGATTGTTAATCGTTCAGCTCTGAAATCCAGCAGTAGCTACAATTAAGATGGAGAGGCAGATCCCATTTCATTTTCCTAATGCCCATGAATTAGCTTGCGTGCCACATTCTGCATCACAGTGCTGTCAATACTTCTGGTTACATTAATGTTTTTAGCAGTAAAATAAATTTTACATGATCTTGCCTCAGTAAATGACTTGCCTTACTGTTAGAGCAAACAGATAGCTTGAACATCCACAGTAAGGTATGCAAGTGTGGTTTATGAACCGTGATATCAGAAAATTAAGTACTGATTCTCAGTGGCCATCAAAAATATGAAATTCAAATCAGAGCTTTTGCCTTTTTTTTTTTTTCTTCTTATAAAGAAGCTAAACCTCATGTATATAATTGGGAAAATGTCTAGTTTCCATGGAGACTGTGCATTTGCTTTGCATTTACAGCAAACCACAATATTTAAAAAGAAGAAAAAAAAAAGACAAGAGCTTTATTGATAAGCATGATGTTTGGGGATGAGATTTCTTAGAATTTTGGCAATGGAAGTAGGACTAGTTTGCTCACTATAAATAGAGAAATTAAAATTCATTCTTTTTCATTCTTGAATAACTGGCGTGTATTCACAGACACTTTTTTTATCATAGAGTTATACCATTTTCAGCTTTTCTCTGAGCCTTGTCTTGAATGTCTGTGTTGTGAGATAGCCCTGAATTACTCTGACTCAGCATCAGAGAGAAGAAACAAATAAAACCAAACAGCAGAGCTTTGGAATTAATAGTAATAACAATAAAAATAGTAATAGTAATAGTAATAACAGCAATAAAAATAGTAGTAATAATAATAATAGCAACTGCAACACTGCTACTAATATTACTGCTACTACTAGCACTACTACTGCTACAAATAATAATATCCTTCATATTATTATATCCTTCAAAGAATAGGGGGTTTGCAGATACTGGAAGATACTTACACAACTTTAATTCTGCCAGTGAAAGCACACATCAAGCAATATTGTCATCGTGTTTTTGGTTAAACAGCTCATAGCATACAGAATTCTTAGACAGCTTAAAAGCAGTGTCACATTAGAGTTATTTTGGTGGTTTGATTCGTTTTCAAACTCCATTTACATTTGGTTGGGGTTTTTTAGTTATTATTTGTTTGTTTGGGTGGTTTTTTTTTCAAACAAAAAATTGGGAAAGGACAGATTATAAGTTCCAGAATGTCCTGAAAGACAACATCTAGAGGAAATAAGAACCAAATGGTATTATGATAATACCTATCTGCATTAAAATAAAGCTTTTGATTTTAATAACTTGAATCCATCATTACTTCTTTGTTACATCTTACCCTCTTTTAAGAAATGTGACAGATGTGTTTGGACTGTCATTTTTTAAATGTGGAGAACCGAACTCTCCATCTTAAATTAAAATGGGTGAGAACTGATTCACTGAATATCTAGTTTTGATATTTTTAACCATGAAGTAGTTATTAAATTGGTAATACGCTGAATGGGAGGTAGAGATGATACAGGATTATCTGGAATATTAAAATGCTATTGGAGGCAAGAATCTTATTCCTATTCCTACTCTCATTTCATGCATGCAACTAATACAAAGTCAGTGGGACTGCATTACCCAAGCAATGATTACTTGTAAGCAAAATTACCTGAAATCACAAAGTCTGCTCCAAATGTTTGAGTGACCAGCTCATGACATTAACTTCAGGAGACAAGCTTGTATCACGTGTTTTTTTAACAAGTCAATCAGCTCACCTTTCCTTTCCCAAAAGAATATGACTTCAAAATCATCTGACTTCCAAGAAAATTGACCATTATTTACATGATATTTCCCCCATTTCATTATAAACCTGTTTTGTAAGATAGCATTCTCTGCTTTTGCATGTGTTTGCAAGATTTGTCATAAAGACAGGACTTCATATGTAAGGTGAAAGTATTTTAAAAAGAAGAATCACTTGATCTATAAATGTAATGAAATTCTAAATGAACATGACAACTAATTTGACAATGAGTATAGTATTTCAGTTTTCTCATTTATTTCCTCAGTGTTCTGAAGTATAGAGTGAACATAATTCAGTACCGAGGATGTACTTAAAAATGTGATCAACAATAGGAAGATCAATTTCTTGTATGAATAAAACAAATAGAAGATAGAGAGTTCACATCTCTTTTTTCCTTGTCATTCTTTTAACTTTGTTGCCCTATTGTCATCTCTCTTTTTAACACCACTCTATTTATGCAAAATTTTCAAAGGATCTTGTGCCAGCATCTGAAAATATTAGAATGATGTTTAGCAAATTCTTCAAACTGAGCTTTGAGAGCTCAGTATTAGTGTAAGTCCTTTTCTTCAGTTTTCTTCAGTCAGCTAACAAAGATTCATTCAAAAGTGCATAACCAGCACTGCTATCTGTGCTAGAATTGAACTGAGACATCATTGTGCAAAGGATGTCAAGCCGACACAGAAGTGGTTTTCATCCCAGAGACAATCCTAACTAAGGTCATATGCAATCAGACATACAACTGGCAGAGCTGGGGGGTTTGGTTGGTTGAAGTTCTTTTTTAACGAGGTGTTATTACTAGTGAAAGCAAATATTTGCAACAGTGGTGTACATGCTCCTTTATGTTAATTTTACTAGTTGGTTTTGGTTTTATTTAGTTTTGGGTTGGGTTTATTTGTTGTATGTATGAATTACTCTGCTACCGGCTCTCCATAGAATATCTGGAGCATTCAGTCTAAGGTTTTGGAGGAACAGACGTGAACTTCATTTGTATAACTTGTTCTGGTTTGCTTTTCCAGTGGAAGGCAACGTTTGTGTCATTCAGATGCTATCTATATAATTTAAAGAAGTATTAGAGGTTCATCACTTTCCAGTTACCTATGAATCTCTAGGTATATGAGGACTGGTGGGTTTTATACATGCAGACTCACAGCTGGGGAGTATTTCATTCACAGGTTCAGTGCTTAATGTGCTTGCCGAGTGAGCAGATGCCCAATAAAAACGTAACCACTGGGGGACTTTTAAAGGAGTTCAAACTATTTAACACATTCTTGAGATGAAATTTGAAGATGCTTACTATTTTAGTTGCTTAATATGCTTTGAAACCAATTTTCAACAGTGCTTTTAGATTCTTTCAACAAAAGTGATTAATTTTGGCTCAAATATTAATGATGCTTTACAATATGACCAGTTTAGTGACCAATTTAATACAAATCACTAAATAGCTTAAGCTATTGAGTTTGGCAATAAAGATATGGCAACAGTATGTCTGTCTTTTTAATAGCCTTATAAAAAAGTGGAATGGTGATAAGACCACATCTGTGGTCTTTGAAGAAATTAATAGCTTCATAATAAGTATAATAATTTGACTATAATGTCAATGAATTGATGAAAGATTTCTAAAGAAGTTTTGTGGTTTTATTTTCCTGAGTAGCACAACTCAGGCTGTTCCAGATATTTAATTATCAAACCTTGTTCACAGAAAAGGCTGTTATTTAAACAGCTGAAATTAGTCTGAGTTCCTGGTTCCAAATGACAGAAGACAGACTACATTACATTTGTCACATAAATGCTTTCCAATACATGTTACTATCCTGAGGAGAAGATTATGTGGTGGCAGATTTTCTAAACAACTCTGGTTTTTTGTTAGTCACTTAGGACAGGATTGAAGTACTTTAGCATCACAATAACAAATGCTTGCATCACCATTGATTAGGCCCTTTGAACATAAAGTTGCATTAATAAAAACGATATAATTTTTATTCACAGCCTCTATCTGACTGAGAAAAACCTGCTTGCTCACTCTTAAGTCTGACCAGCATGAGGTTGATTAGGTGGTGTAAAATTGCTTAATTCTGATCAGCAGACTTCTGAAACTTAGGACTATCCAGCCTGTCCCCTCCAACAAACATCTGCACTATATGGGAGCACTTCTCTTTCCTCCTACTGGGACAAGGCCATGGTCTACCTCAGAATTCACCTACCTACATATGAAGCCAGGAAGAGAGCAGATAAGCTCTCTGGAAAGCCTGATTCTTCAAGGATTGGCCAGGCTGTGGAAATTTACAGTTCTGTTCTTCAGACCAAGGAACAGAGTATTTTGTGACAGGTAACAAAATACTCAAAGGGAAGTGGTTACATCAGTTTTTCCTGATGAGTCTTCTAGAAACATTGGTTTTGCTTATATGCCTACTTAAAACCCCAGACAACTGGAAAGACTAATACTGCTTCTATCTAGAACAAGATACAATTTGTCTGATATTGTATGCTTCTCAGAAATAAATGAGGCTTCAATTTCCTTCTGGCTAAAGAAAATCTATAATTCTATTCATCTAATCATCTAGTTCCTTAATTATGGGCTATTCAAAATTATGAAAAATGCAAATCACACCAGCAACACAAACCAGTCAACTTCATCTGAGCAAATTATGTTCTACTAGGGAAATTGGTAGACTCAGATACTAAGTTCTGGATATATTTTTTTTCCTCGCTTCATAAAAGGAATCGTTAATCATCATTACTTAGCTGCCATAAATATCAGAACAGAATCCTCACTGCTTATCAGTAAGAGGCAGTGAAAACTTGCCTGGGATTCCATGAGTGACCATTGATAAGTTTCTTGAAGTATTCTGGTGTGTTTCAGGAAGAAATTTGCTAGAATCAGGCTGGAATCAAGGACATAAAAAAAAAATTTAAAAAAAAATCTTTTACTTATAAAACTTTTTGGTATTAGGTTCTGCTCCTGTAGTTATAATCCATACATCTCCATGCTTGGAGAAAAGGAGGCTCAGGGCAGACCTTATTGCTCTCTACAACTACCTGAAAGGAGATTGTAGCCAGGTGGTGGTTGGTCTCTTCTCTCAGGCAACCAGCAAGAGAACAAGAGGACACAGACTCAAGCTGCACCAGGGGAAGTTTAGGCTCAAGGTGAGGAGAAAATTCTTCACAGAAAGAGTAATTGGTTATTGCAATGGGCTGTGCAGGGGGTGGTGGCGTCCCTGTCCGTGGAGGTGTTCAAAAAAATATTGGATGTGACACTTGGAGCCCGGGTTTAGTTGTCATGAGGCGTTAGGTATTAGGTAATAGGTTGGACCTGATAATCTCTGAGGTCTTTTCCAACCTGGTTGATTCTATGATTCTATGATCTTATTTTTCATTATATTATTGTACATATAAACCATTCCTCTCTAAAGCAATCTTATCTGTATTGACTCAGCTGTTTGTGTTTACTGCTGTGTACCCAGATACCGTCTTCAGAAAGAGTCAGGATTTCTCTCAGTGATTTCCCTGTAATGACTCTTGTTTAAAAAAACAAATTAAAAAGTGTTTGCAATCCTCACTGAACTTTGTTTTGTGCTCCTTCCAGTTGCAGTCCTGACTGCAGAAATGGGTGATTATTCCACACTAGTAAAACAGAATCTCTGAGCATTCTGCGTTATTGAGGAAAGGTTGGGTTTTCCAGCTGTTTGCTATTTTTATTTATTTATTTATAGTAATTTAAAAAGAAGTATTCTAGTTAAAACTTGAAATAGAGTTGAATTGGTTGGTTGGTTGTTTTTTTGGGTTTTTATTGGTTGGTTGATTTTTTGGGGTTTTTTTTTTGGGTGTGTATAACTGAAAGATTGGGTATAATTGCAGCATAATGTTATGTCATAGTATCAGAGAGATTTTCAGTCTTATTCCTCTGATTGTTTTATGTCATACTGTCCAAAACTAGATCTGAAAACTCTTAGCTCATGCTAAGATTTAACATCTTTAAACTGTATCCAAAGACAGAAAGTTTTCTTTTGATTTCATGGGTGAAGGAGGTGTCTAAATTTTAGCACTTAATGACTTCAATAATAGTTTAAAAGATCAGACTCTGAACTGAAATAGGAAGTGCACTAGAAAGTACAGACTAAAGGAGTGCTGTAATACTGAGCCTGAAAAAGATAAATTACCTATTTTGTTCACGAGTGAAAATGTTTGTTTTGAAATTTTGAATAATTAATGTATGTACTGAAATTTAGGGTAAAATCCTCAGCTGAAAGCCAACTTATATTAATATATTGGCTGTAGATGAAGGCAATTTCCACTAGTCACTCGGGATTATAAACAATTTTCACTCACACCACTTTGATAAAGCAGAACAACTAACATGGATGAAGTAACGGATTTCTACAGCTTTATAATATTATTTCAATGCATTGTTATAACAACTAATTAAGAGGAAGAAAATTATGATACTTTCAGGAAGAAAATAAAGGACTCAATAATAACATTCTTATGTTTAAAATGCATTCTCTATCATTTCTCTGGTGAGGTTCTTCTAAAAATAAAATGGCAAGCTTACAGTTATGCGAGACTGGATTTCTCCCTGAAAGAAATATTCTCATTTAGGTCTTGAAATATTTAACTTTGAAAAATTCCCTGAGTTTTGATTTCACATTTCAGCTGTACACACAGACAAACTGGCAACGCATCTGTTGCCAGGCTGGAAACAGATAAATGGTTACCTTTACTTTGGGGATCATATTGAAGTGCTGTTTCCCCTATTTACAGCAGTTGAGTGGCTGGATTTTATTTTTCTTTTTTATCTTTTACAGATTTTTACCTTTTGATAATTGATATGAAGGATTCTTTTTTTTTTTACTCTTTCATAATTTTATTCTATTATTTTGCACTGAGAGTTGTTTTGGTTTTGCCTAGTAGTGAAAAAAAAAAAAAAAGATATTAATTGTTCAAGTATTAATTTCATCCATATGATTCAGTAAGCTGAAGTGATAATTTGCTTCAGATGAATGAACTGATGAATCATCTGATTTAAAGAATAACATTTACTAGTAGGATAATAAAAGATAATTATTATATTCAGAAAGATGTTCTTCTAATTAGTAAGTCTAAATTAGCTGATAGGTGATTGAAGAACCAAACAGCTTTTTCAAAATGACTTTTCCATTAAATTTAGAATCCTTATTACTTGAATAATAAGATCCCTTAAATGAAACCTGGTATCTTAATAAGATTTTTTCCTTAATTGTGCCTCAAATAAAGTAATATTGCATTATTATTGATTTATTATTATTGTTGTAGTTGTGGTGGTGGTGTCATTGTTATTCCAGAATTAAAATTGTTTATTTTTTCTATTATGTGCATTAAGAGGTTAGTGTCCCTGTGGTCCCTACATAAACATTGGAGAGTGACTTGGCTTCCTCATTCTTCTAGTGTTTCTACCACCCATCTCCTCTTCCCAAACACATTCTCTTTGTCTTTTCATGTAATCAGATAAACAGTTACTTTTCTCAAACATGACCAGATGCAGCACTTCCTATCTCCTTCTTTCTCTCCTAGTCTGGAAGTGCAGGATGTAGTAACAAGAAAGCAGAGGAGCATGTTTTCAGTCAACACTTTCTTTACACAGGAAAAATAACATAAGAAGAGCAGAGTATAGTTTACAGCTCAGACCTGGATCTGTGCAATCCTGCTTCTTGTGTCTCTGAGATGATAGAATGAAACAGATAATCTCTTCTTTTTTTCATGTGGGGAAGGAAAAGAACACCTCGGAGTTTTAAATAACAACTCTTTCTGCCCTTCCTTACCTGTTCCTTGTTTGCAGTGAGAATCTTTCATTCTCTCTTTATCGCTCCAATCTTCTGTATGTCCTGCCAGGAAACAGAGGATGCCACCTGAGTTAACAACAGCTGAGACTACCTATAGAACACTGATACGTTGCAATGAAAGACAGATAGTAAAGCAAAGATTTTTTTTCCACAGAATAAAAAGTCAGACAGTTGTGAATGTGAAGACCTAATATAAATTCACATAAATCTGCCCTGTCCGAGTACTGTTAGCACACATATACGTTTGGAAAAATCTCCATGACATTTATATTGACCGTTGATATTAAGTGCAATCTTATTCAGTTGTATTTAATTTTCTGATAGCAGTAAATTTGTGCTACACATATACAATAGAATATTGTATATGATGAATATTGAATATGATGATATCGAAGCAAAATTCCTTTGTATTTGAGAGTAGATCTGTAGGTTTGTGTATATTGTAGTTTTGTGGTTTAGAGTTATATCTAGATGCACTGAGATATTTATGTAAGGACAATCTGTATTTTCAGTAGCTATAGAAAATATTTATAATTATGTAATTGTATTAATTGTGTGTGTGTGTATATGCACTCCTGTTACATTTTGACAGCATTAGTATCTCCCATTTTTTAAATTTTTTTCCCCTTTTTTTGTTTTTTTTTGGTCTGTGATTATTTTTTGTAACACTATTATATCATCCCCATTCAGTTTCATTTGCTTAGTCACTCTTATTAATAATTATCTGTTTCAAATAAGCAGTTCTCTACCCTGACACATCAGCAAGAGTACCTCTTCTGGTGGTTTACATATGAACTCATCACTAGCCTTATTTTGATGTTTAGTCTCAGTGCTCCTAAGAGGCTTACACTGTTAGAATTAATTTTTACTGTTTCCAAGTTCAAGAACACCAGACAGCTCTTTTATTCTGGAACTTGCTTTGAAATGAAATGAGATTTACCCAACAGGATACCACTCATAAGGATTTGTGTTCACAAACAATATTTTTTCCTGCTATAACATATGTTTAAAAGTGTCAACCATTACAGAGAAATCTAACAGGTATCACTAAAGATTATTGCTACAGACACAGAGTAGACTGAAAGTTTTAACAGTAACTGGCACAGAACCAAATGTTTGGAAATGTAAAAGGAGAAACATTTGAACAAATGTCACCTCTGTTACTATTTTCATATTAAAACTAAATGCTAACCCAGATGCTAACTCATTTATTGCTATTTCAAACTGAAGTATTCCACTAAGATTACAAGAATAGATCTTCTGTGTGTTTCTTTTTTTGTTGTTGTTGTTGGTTTGGGGTGGTTGTTGTTTTTTTTTTTTATATGAGCTGGTCAGTTTTATTCCTTTTTATTGTTTCCTTTCTGAAAGCAGTATTTCTATATGAATGAATTCTGTAAGAATATCACTTTAAAATGCCATCATTCAGCTTAAATACTTGAAGCAAATTGAAGGAAATATGTGGGTCCATGTTTTGAATGCTGGTGAAAATGAATGCAAAGATGACTGAATTACTAAATGCCTTCTTTGCTTCAGTCTTTACTGGTAAGCTAGCCTTAAAGCAATCCCAGACCCCTGATACCAGGATAAAGGTACAGAGCAAGTGTGGCTTAGAACAGTACCATGTGAGGGAACACTTGAAGAAATTGGACGTACACAAACCCATGGGACTTGATGGGATGTATCCATGAGTGCCGAAGGAGGTTAGATAGCTTTGAATGGTTTCCAAGGGCTGGAAGAAGACAGGTATCACTCATATCTTCAAGAGCAAAAAGAAGGATCAGGGGAACTATAGACTAGTTGGCCTCACCTCTGTACCTGGAAATATGATAGACCAAATAGTGCTAGTCACCTTCTCCAAATATATTGACAGGAAGAGTGTTGAAAGTAGTCACCACTGACTTACAAAAGGTAAGTCAGTCCTGACAGACATGATAGCTCTCTACAATATGACTAGCTTGGTGGCTGAGTTGAGAGAACTGGATGTTGTTTAGCTTTACCAAGCCTTTCAACACTCTCCCATAACATCCTTATTGACAAATCGATGAAGTACCAACTAGAAAAGCAGACAGTGAGATGAACTGAAAACTGGATGAACTGCCAACATGAAAGGGTTATGGTCAGCAGCATGAAGGACAGCTGGCAGTCAGTCAGTAATGCTATATCCCAGGGATCGATATTGCAGCCAGTACCTCATAAATTACCTACATGATGGGACAGAGTGCACTCTTATTAAGTGTGTAGATGATAAAAAACAGGATGAGTGTTTGATACACCATATGGTTGTGCTGCCATTCACAAGGACTTCAAAATGAGAGATACAATGCTTGTGACGTTGAACAAAAGGAAGTACAGATTCTGCTGCCAAGGAATAACCCTGTGCACTGAGACATACTGGGACCTTCTAGCTGAAAATCGGGTTTGCAGAAAAGGTCCTTGTGGGTGCCAAGTTGAACATGAGCCAGCAATGTGCCCTGGGATGCATAAAACAAAGCCATTGCCAAGAGCTTAAGGGATGTGATCCTTCTTTGCAGCACTGCTGACATGCATTTAGGGTGGCACATTCAGTGCTGATATTTCCAACACAAGAAACATAGCCGGATCAATCTACTCTAAATGACCATTCTCTGAGCAGGAAGACTAGACTAGATGATATCAAGGGAATACTAGCCTCAATTATGATCTGGTTTTGTGATTGAAATGATACTGAGAATGTTGTTAATTAACCTAACAATATTTGAATTATACCAGTATTTTTTCCTTGTGTTGTGTTGTGTTTTTTTTTTTTTTTTTTTTTTTAATTCTGTACATGTTTATTTCTCACTTTCAAAAATTAACCCAAAAATGTCTTTAACAACATTTTTAACCAGTCAACTATCTTGTACCAGTTCCATCTGTTGTTAGATGCTTTCCAAACTCACTGTGAGTATCCAGATGTTATAGTAATGAAAACCATGGAAATATCTAGATATTGAGAGGCATGGAAAGTTCTGTTCTCTAGCCTGGTTAAAAGGGACCATGCAGGTACCAATGTATTTTGAATTAATGGATTTCCTCAATTTTCCAAATAAATAGAATAGAATGGAATAGAATAGAATTAACCAGGTTGGAAGAGACCTTTGAGATCGAGTCCAACCTATCCATCCAACACTATCTAATCAACTAAACCATGGCATCAAGCACCCCATCCAGTCTCTTCCTAAACACCCCCAGTGATGGCAACTCCACCACCTCCCTGGGCAGCCCATTCCAATGGCCAATCATTCTTTCTATGAAGAACTTCTTCCTAACATCCAGCCTAAACCTCCCCTGGTGCAGCTTGAGACTGTGTCCTCTTGTTCTGGTGCTGGCTGCCTGGGAGAAGAGACCAACCTCCACCTGGCTGCAACCTCCCTTCAGGTAGCTGTAGACTGCAATAAGGTCTCCTCTGAGCCGCCTCCTCTCCAGACTAAGCACCCCCAGCTCCCTCAGCCACTCCTCATAGGGCTCATGCTCCAAACTCCTCACCAACTTTGTTGCCCTTCTCTGGACATGTTTTGCCTGGCATTTTGACAGGAAAAAAATAATTTAAAACATGGAAGTAGAAAAGTGTAAAATCTTAGAATTCTGTCGTTGTTGCATGTTTTTTTTTAAATAAATAAATTCTTGTTGTAACTATAAAAATTCCAAGAGAAAGGCTTCTTCGGATAAGTTTTTCTACCAAAATATGCCAAATAAAGGTATTATAGAACATATGGCAAACAAATGTAGTAACTACACCTTGGAATATTTATCCCAAGATGTCTAACCCGGATAATGAGCCAGAATCGGTTCTGTTTTGCTCTACAGATGTTCCAGTACCTACAAATATTTAATATTTAATATGTCCACATTTTTACTTTTCTAGTCCTTAAGATGTTTTCCCCTCTGTTGCTAGTAATGGTGATAAAATTAGGATGTAATTGTTTTGTAGTTACTTGGGCTAGAATTAATCCCAGAAACTCTGTTTTCTTTTCACTGCTTACTACTATGGAAAGTGCAAACACCTGTGATTTGAGTGTGCTGCAGAGACTTTTGAATTCAGTACAAAAGTATTATTCTTTACTTGAGGTGTTCTACTACCATGGCTTGGAAATATAGTCATTTTTGTGATTCTGTACAGGTATTCTGAAAAGTGTTTGTTGCTTTGAATCAGTTATTTAATTCACAAAGGTAAATATGAGCTGAATGTTAACCTTCTTAAGAAAACCAATACATTCCAAAGTAAGTAAAGCTTTCAGACCCTTACCAATAAAAATATCAAATCACAATACTATAGCAATATGCCAAGAATTATAGAATGTAAAAGGGAGTTGGATTTGAGGAACCAGGCTCTGCAGGCTCCCCTAGCAGAGGGAGGTGACCCAAGATGCAGCAGGAAAGAAGGTACAGCACTGAGAATGTAGATGTGTTGGGTGGGGGAGAACAGAGAATTTTAAAGCACATTAAAAGCAAAAATATTATTTTGATCCCTCATTACTTCAATCTTTTGACAAGTATATGTATGGCTTGTGTACATTCTTTGTCTCTGTTATATGCAGAGAATGACATGTGCATCCATTTACTGCTGTAATGGTGTGAACAAGCTTTAAAAGCCAGAAATGCTAATTAAGTGACCAAAAAAAATCAATGAATAAATATTTTGTTCACGTAAATACTAAAAAAAAAATTAATGTATTTTTTTCCTTTTTCTTTTAATTTATCATTATGGCCCCCTTTTCTTTTTTTCTCCTTCCTCTTTGGTCAGTTGTTTTTGGCCAGTTTGTGTTTTTCCAGACATCCCTACATGATGTAGTTGAAGTATATGATGGCCCAACTCTGCAGTCATCTTTATTATCCTCTCTCTCAGGATCTCATTCAGGTATCCTTTAACAGAACTAACTTAACAGAATTAAGCTGTTGCTTATTTGATATGAATCTAGGAAAATACCCTAGTCCATTACCTAAGCAAACAAAAAAATGTTTTAAGCCTCTTACTCTGTGCCTTAATGATATTTATCTAGTGACAATCTGAAATGGGTATTACATTTTTTTGAAGGGAAAGCAGCATACATTTGTATCAAAAGTCATTTGTATAGATTGCATATATTGTGAGTATGCTGACTCAAAAGAGAGATGGGGGTTTGAGTGTAGTTTGGTTAAAGGGAATAAACCAACAAATATACCTAATAACAACAGAACAACATGATGCTATCAATGTAAAATGTCAGAATTGCAAGTGTTTTGAAAAATTTACTGAAGCAGAACAGGGTTTGGGGAGGGTTATTTCTAGTTACAAAGATGTAGACAGTTATTTTAAGTACTTTTGTAGTAAAAAGTGGTTATGATAGCTTTGTGTTTTCTTTGAGTAGGTGAATCCCTTCCATTGAGCTCAGGTAACCAGATCACAGTTAGATTTACTTCAGTTGGACCAATAACAGCTAAAGGATTTCATTTTGTTTATCAAGGTGAGACAGCCTGGAAAAAACGTGAGCATTTATTCTTTTTATCACAATATGTAAATCACCAGAGGGGAACATACTGACAGTATGGAGGAAAGTAGTAGCCTGTTAGCAGTATAATGTTTCATTATTTCTGTATGCTTTGAAAAGTGTTCAGTATTTTTTTCCCCATTTATATGTATTTTAAAGCTTAACTCAAATATTTAATAAGTAAAAGAGAGGTTCCATATTTAAGGAGGAACCAGCAATTTCTGTTTGCTAATCTGGTTGACTAATGTTAGATCCATCTGCTTGCTCTAACTGGTTTACTTCTCAATTTAAAAATTGGTAACTCTAAGTGTCATTATTTGTGGGTGAATCAGTATTCTTACTGTTATGAAGACGCTTCTCTTGGTTTACATTATTTGCCTTATTATGGGTAAGACACAGAAATGATTATACATCAGTACTTGCAACTGCAGTTTGTTCTTTCCTTAAATTTAAATCCTGATCTGACTGACAGTATAAATATTTAGAAACCCCCAGAAATAAATGTAAATATCTGACACAGATATGTTATTTTGAAACTATGTATTAGCTGAATATTTCATAGTAATACTCTTTTTCAGTGCTATTTTAGAGAGATTTTAGTTTGCCTTTTATGAGTTACTTTTAATATGGGCACTGATATCAGTGCTATGCTTTTCTGTGTAGTAAGCCAGAGATGAAAAATGTACAACATCTGAAGATGTATTTGGGGATTATGAAAATGTTCTTAACCAGCTAATAACTGAATGTTTCTTCTTTCTGCATATTTCTGGTTTAAAATTTGTATTCACCAAATCTAAAAGTAAGAATCCACAATTGTTCGTATCCTTGCAGCTGTTCCAAGAACAAGTGCAACACAGTGTAGCTCTGTGCCTGAACCAAGATTTGGAAAAAGGATTGGAAATGAATTTGCAGTTGGGTCACTGGTTCTCTTTGAGTGTAATCCAGGCTATATCCTCCATGGGTCAACAGCAATTAGATGTGATACAGTACCAAATGCATTGGCACAGTGGAATGATTCACTCCCTACATGTGTTGGTGAGTTCTTAAGGCTTTGTAATAGAACTAATTACTGCCTAAAATGTAACCATTCTCTTTAGCTTAATATGTTCCTTCTTTGTCATCTATACAGTATTTTATTCTTACTTTTATTCACTTTCTTCTTCATTCAGTGTTAGGATTGTATTCCCCTTTCTGTTCTAACCTTGCTGTGACATTTCATGAGTTTCATGAACATACAGTTCTGCTATAAATTTTACATCCCTGTCTGTCCATTAATCAAGATTCAGAAATACCATTTTGTGTCCTGACTCCTTGTGAGACTGTGCTCTCCACTTGCATATCTCTAACTATTATCTCTATCTCTAACTAGCTATTGGAAAGAACACTACTACATTAAAGATTTAGAAATTAATGTGCTATTATCTCAATACTTGTCAGGGGGGAAAAAAAAAAAAAAAAAAAAAGAAAAAGTAATTTTTCAGGTCAGAAAATATATTTTATCAATCTATAGCCATACGAAAATAAACTATAGGAATTAAATTCTTACATTGATGTGAATCCATTGCCATTTATAAAGCTGATTTGCACCAATTAGAAATCTAGTGATTGTGCTGAAAAGCCTCACAGTAAAGAGTTAAAATTCTAATAGCACATTGTTCCACAGGTTTATGTCAAGGACAAATATGACAGTAACATACTATGTTTTATCAGAGTTTGGCTTCATTATTTATGTGGGGAAAACAAATAGTTGTTTCTAAATAAAAATTGTTATCAGTTGCACAGCTGTTTTTGCAATGCCATCAAGGTTTTCCACATGTAACATCTGCTGCAGTATAGACTGTATTACACACTGATTTTTTGGTAAAGTTGCATACCTTGAAAAATATTCATTTTGAGGATGAAAACATCTGAAGAACTCAATTTTCAGTCAAAACAGTGAGTATATGTTTGAGCTAAAGTTACTTAAGAAAGAACAGATTTTTCATAAAAAGTCTCTTAACCTCTTGCAAAACCCACATTATGATATTGCCTCTGTTACTGAGAAGTGCATAAGCAATGTAGATGGATGAAAGAAAAACAGGAGACATTTCTAATTTGTTTAATTTTGAGTCTTCTGTGCTAATAAGATGATGATGTCTAGTAGAATTTGAGTTGTTTTCAGTAAAACAAAATATTAATATTACCACTGTGGTAATATTAATATGATTAACCATCTGTTATACAAAAATAACATTTATTTAGACTGTGTCCATTGTGGGAATATAGCAACAATTTATATATTAATAAGAACCTGAAATATATAAACTATATTTCATTTATTCTCAGTGACTACAGTTTAATCAGTGTAACTGCACTATTCAGCTCCTTGAAATTTATTCCCTTGTGTTTCAGACACAACAACAAAGTGCTGAAATCATTATTTTGGCCATTGATTATAATATCTTACTTATGATTTAGTCTGTGGAAGGGAAAGCTATCTATCTCTAGGCAGGTTGAACTAAGAAAGGGTTATAGACCGCCTTATGTATGAAAATCATTGTGACAATAAAGCTGGTAAAATACACAAGGTGAAAATTGCTAAAACTAAATCAGTTTAATAATTGAAGTGGTAGACAGGAACATATTGTATTAACTCAACTCTAGTGAATGCCTGAATCTTTCCCTACAGATAGTCAACATCAATCATTCTGCCTGTTCATCCTTTTGTGAGTAATTATTTAAACACACTAAGTGACACTGACCTTTAGTTTATCCATGTAGTTCCCAATAGATTCTATAAATTATATGCCACACAAAATGTAGCTACAACATTCATAATTAAGATAAGTTGCATTCTCCAAATTCTCCAAATTATTTTTCTAAATCCTCTTTTTCATATCTAATGAAATCTGTTCAGAACTTTGTAGTGTTGTAAAGAAGTGATATATTTGCTTCTAATGGTTTTGATAAGCCATCTCATCAATCTTTTTCTCCAGCCTCTTAAATACCACCAGAATGTCTATCGAAATTAAGATGTAATATTCTTTGTCCCTGTTAGAACTCCTAGTGATCTAGATGAGATACATCCAAGTTGGACATTCGGAAGAGAAACTTGGTGACACTGAATGCCTCTGTCCTATTTAATGAATAACACTTTTATTAAACCATGGGCATGGTTATGATGAGTGCAGACTTGCAACCATTTATCAATTCCTTTACTAATGTGATAGATCCATAGTCTGTAATGGGATAAATCACACAAGCAAAGAGAACAGTCAGGGAACTGGCGCGATTAATTATTTAGACAACAACAAAGTAGCGATATCAATAATAATATGTCCTTTTTGTGACATGTTTTTATCTTTTGCACTAAAACAATGTATAACTGTTCAAATTTCATTCCTAAGTTCCAAAAAAAATGCTTATTTTTGTAAGATTACTAGAACACAGTGGAATGGGTTTCACTTTGCTAAAGGGTAAATAAACTAGAGTAATATAAGCATGATTCTGTCAGGTAGAAAAATGACATCATTCCAATTTTCCTTTTTTTTTTTTGTCATTTATAAAAGGTTCTTGAGGTACAAAATTTTATGCACATGAGATTAAGATGATTTTTGTTCATGTTGCACAAATTTACAAAAGTTTTCAGTCGTGTGCTGAACATTATTTAAGCTTTTGTGGTAACTTTTCTCACTTCTGAAGCTCCATATTACTTTCTTGCCTTATGCATTTCCCCTTCAGTGCCCTGTGGTGGAATTTTAACAAAGCGCAAAGGGACCATTTTGTCTCCTGGCTACCCTGAGCCTTATGACAACAATCTGAATTGTGTGTGGAAGATTACAGTACCTGAGGGAGCTGGGATTCAAGTAAGTATACTTGCTGTTTGCTTGTTGTTGTGTTTAAGACTCTTCCTGATTGAAGAGCATGAAAAAAAACCCACCAATTTATTGTTCTATTTTTCCATCTCAGTAATGTATAGCACTAGTAATTTATAGCACATCTTTTTATTCACAAAGAAAACAGTAAAATACTATTTCATGGAGTGAAATATTTTACTTTAGGACAGGTCAGGGTGTTGGTTGTTTGGGGTTTTTTTTTTGCTAATTAATTTTCAACATTTTCAAAAGCAACAAGAGATTCCTCTTTGGCCATTGGGATGTGCTGCCCAGGGAGGTGGTGGAGTCACCATCCCTGGAGGTGTTCCAAAAGGCATTGGATGTGGCACTTGAAGCCATGGTTTAGATAGTCATGAGGTGTTGGGTGAGAGGTTGGACTTGATGATCTCTGAGGTCTTTTCCAACCTTATTGATTCTATGATTCTAAGTGTGTTTGAGAGTAGAAGTTATGAGAGTTAGACAGATCTTAAAAGATATGTTTGAAACTTTTTGTCCCAAAATGTATGGATCTCCTCTAACAGAGTGAAAAAAAAGTGATAACAAGCTAGATATGTAGCATATTTTTCTAGAAACTCTGTTATTTATAATAACACTTCAGTATGTTTCAACATAAGATGGGAATTGATCCTTTTAAATATTATCAGAATTCTCATTTACTAAAATTTAGATTAAGAACTTCATGGAACACACAGCAGAAATGCGTCCATTAAGCTAAGTCACATATATCTCACTCTTTATATTTCACTAAAGAAACTGACAGAAGACTGGTTGTTGGAAAGGCAGTTGAGTTTAAAAGATTGGATTTTTATGCATTATCTGAATAACTTCCTAGCAAAATGCATATCAAGAAACCCATGTGCATATGAAGAAACTCTTCTTCTGTCCCTCTTTAAAATGTGTTTCATTAAACAGTTATCTCAGTAAAACAAAACCACACTAGACCCTCTCCCCTCCAAAATAGAAACAAGGAACCTGGCATTTCTGTACTCCCTGGGGAGTGCTTTCACTGTATGAGAGCAAATATATCCTCCTTCTTGCAGTCTGCTTACCAGTTTGTGTGTCCTTTTGAGCGTTGTCACCTCTAGAAGGACTGAAGGGAATATTCTGCCTTTTGTTTGTAGCATGCTAGTGATTTCCTCTCCTCTGGCTATGAGTCAGTGATGAAGGTAACCAAACACAGGACGTTGCTTTTAACCTGGAGGCAGAATTGAACACAGCAAGACAGATGAAGCAGCATGCATCACTCTGGGACTGTATTTAGCCCTGGATAAAGCAGAGAGTCACAAAGACACTGTGCTAATTGACCATACCACGTCTGTCTTCCCCTCTCTGTCCACCAAACAAAAGGATCATGTTCTATATCCTGCTGATTTTCACAGCTATGTGACTTGTCAGAGGTAGTATGTGATTGGCCCTACAGGTTATATGATTTAGAAGTCTGAATTGGCAATTAAAAGAAAAATGTTGCAATGCAATTTTATTCAATTAATACTATTTTTCCAATTAAAATCATTTGGCAATGATAGAAAGACACAACTTTTCATGATTGAAAGCAGCATGGGCTACAATTTACAATTTGCTTTGTCCTCGAGTATAGAAAGGAAGAAGTTTACATTCTTTACCACACGTTTTTGTTCATAGGTGCAAGTGGTGAGTTTTGCCACAGAACACAACTGGGATTCCTTAGACTTTTATGATGGTGCTGACAACAATGCTCCAAGGCTTGGAAGTTATTCAGGTAATTGATAAGATTTTGCAGTAAGTGTGTCACAGTTTCAGCTCTTTATTGGCAAGACACAGCTCTTTCTAGTTCTTTGCATGTGTTCATGTGTGTGTATGTTTGTTTCCCTATAATTGATACTAGGTAGTATTCTTTCTCCTTTAATCAGTAATTTATTAGAACAATTTCATAAAGTTGAATATTTGAAAATATTAGAAACAAAATAACATTCAGAGGCTCTCACACTAGATATCTATTAATGTCAGTTTTTGCCCCCTCATATAGAAGGGTCCAGTAATACAAAACTCTAGAAGAAGCTGTACATGACTGAAGAATCTGTTCATTATCCTTATGTTAAACAAATAAGACGGTTGTGTTTGCCTTACTTTTTCTAGTTTTCTTTTCATTTATTCTTGTGTATGGAATGAGATCACAGACACTAAGATTGTTGCCTTGTGCTGAAACACAAATAAAGCATCACATTTCTGTTCACTGTCATTTGATATATTTGACTATTTCAAGTTATTCCAGTTAAAGGATTTGTTCCTGCTTTTGTTAAGATTCTACTGGACATTTCTCTGTGTATGAAAGCATGTAGAATAAATTCATACTAGACCTTGCTTAACTCTGCAGTTCATGTCTCTGATATTGTGGTGCACTGAAAATGTAACCAACTTTTACAGGGACAGATATTTGATAGCATCCATGATGACACAACATGGTGGAATTGGTTATGCAACCTTTCTCTCTCTCCCATCCTCTCTCCTCTCTCTTCCTCTTTATCTTTCTATCTTTTTATGTGTACCTGTATTTTTATGTACATATCTAGTTCAGGTTCTATGCATTTCAATAATATTTTTATCTCTCTTTTCAGGAACAACCATACCTCCACTTCTCAACAGCACATCAAACAATCTGTACCTAAATTTTCAGTCTGATATCAGTGTTTCAGCTGCTGGATTTCATCTTGAGTATACAGGTAATGCAGAAATGTTCAATTAATTAAGAGTTCTCGCTGGTTCCAGACATGAGGTCTACCTAAGATATGTGGAAGAGGAATAATCAGTCTCATTGCACATAATGAGCCACACAAGTTTACTTCAAAGACAGTGATAAATTCCTCATTAAATTCCAAGAAAGCAAGATCAGGCTTTCAACCTTTACTGTATGGTCTAGAACATTTAGTTCCTCTTGCAGAGATGCTCATGTGACAATGCTAATCCCAGAATATAGCATATTTATATAACTGTTGCAGACACAGTAAGTGTACTGATGTGGGGGATTTAAATGTAACTTTTTGGCAATTAACAATTACTGATTGAGGAAAAGTGATTACAAACAAACCCTTAGGAAAAATTCCCTTATTTCCCACTGGACACCTGCACACACTTTTTTGTTCTTGTCAAACACTACACTTTATTCCTTTGGTAAGACAAAGGCACTTAAGCAGATTGGGTCAGTATTCTGTGCTTCCTGTTGTTCCTTTATGGTCTCACCTCTCAGTGCCTACTTTAGTGGGCAGCTGGGCTCCAGCCTCATCTTAACCAGGTGCTTTGGCTGCAGAATCTGCTTAGTAAGGTTTTTCTCTCCACCCTCCTGTGGTGAAGTTCGTCTTCCTCCTCATCTGGCCTTTCTGTTCATTCTCTTGGTGCTTACTGCCTTTTCTTAAGGATATATTAACAGAAGCAACATGCAACTGCATTCTGTGCTGGGTTGTTGAAGCTGGAATCATCTATTTCCAGTGCAAGCCATTTGTCTCTTCTCACATATGCCACCCCTGCAGCCCCATACCCTATTACCCACTGCCATTACCTTCAAAATATGGGCAATGCAATAATAAGTGTACTGTACAGTATGTGTTCTATCTATATGTGTAAGACAAAATTAATCACTCGGTGAAAATGAGAGCATAAATAAATTGGAAATGGTAGCTGTGCTCTTAGCTAAGTGTCAAATACTCATAGGTTGGTAAGAACACAGCAGATGATTTCAAATGTTTTTCTTACTGCTGAGTACCTCATCAGCAGAAAAGGCTATAATTATAAACATACTTTCTGTCTCAATAAGATTGCCTTAGCTGACTGACAGGAATTCTGGCAATCACTAATATATTTTGTTGCCGATTTTATTTATTTATTTGCTTTCCAGCTGTGCAGTTTCCTATGCTCATATCGATTCTGCTGTCTGATCTGCATGATTGTGTCATGGTTGTTTCTTGTCAGTTTTACAGTATGCAAATCTCATGCTCTGCTTGTCTGATTAGCCAGTCAGAGAACATGGCCTTGCAAAATTGCTGCCTGATCGCTTGTCTATAACTAAACATTAATTATAGGTTAGAATGAATCCTTGAAATGCAGATATTGTCTCAGCTGCTTGCAACTTTGGAGGAGGAAAACTGCAGGAACTGGGTGGGGGAGGAGGGGGAAGGTAAAATGAGATTAAACCCAGTAAAAATGCATTTGTGTTTTATTGAATGTTTTAAATAGGGAGCAACCTTAGAGATCACCTAGTTCCAATCTTCTGGCCATGGGGAGAGGCATCTTCCACTAGACCAGGCTAATTAAAGCCCTCGATTGTAATACTTCCAGAGAGAGGGCATTGACAGCTTTTCTGGGCAAATAATAAATATGTGTCCAAATAACTGAAATGGGTAGTGTACTGCCCATATACAACTTTCACCTCTACATAAATAAATATTTCACAGTATATTGCTTTGAGTATTGGTGTATGCTGGGGAAAATGACTATGTATGTGCATATGAACTTTTACAAGCACGTATGTGTGAATCTGAACACATGTATTGTGCTTGTTGTGTGAGTGTATAAACCCAAAGTACATTTAAAAACTTTGTGCTTTCAGAAATAATATTGATGTTCTTCAGTAGAGATCCAGTAAGCTCAGTGAAATATGCTGGTTTACATGATTAATTAACTTCTCCTGTGCAAGTGATAGAGAGAAGTGATTTAAAAATCATATAGATTTTTGGGATGGGGTGAGGAAATTGCAAAGCAATGTCTAAACCTATATCTTTATTGGAAACAAATGTGAACTTCAAGGGCAAAAATTTTGTAGCAAGTAAGGGATTACAGTTGGGGAGTACAATATGGGTTCTGAATGAAGATTTTGTGTGGCATGTGATGTATTTTATAAATACATGCTCTAAAGTAAACTTAAATTATTGTGCTTTTGTTGAAGTTAATGAAGTAAAATTGACGATATTCAAAGTATAGAATTGGATTAAGTGACTATAATAATTCCATAAAAGCTGTTGAATGCAAAAGCTATAAATTGGTAATATATGTAAAAAAATATAATAGAAAATGCCAACAAGATTATTTTGAAAGTTAAAACAGAGGTACATTGTAACTGAATTCCTATACTGCAAATGGCAAAATAATGGCATGATTTTGTAGAATAAATATGGGAAAATATAAAACATTAGGCATCCTTATTTATTTGCCACTCTCTGTCTCACAGCTCAGAATTAAAGCATAGTTTCAGATCATGCAGTCTGGATTCCTGTCATGCAAAGTGTGTATTTTGACATCTCAGCTAATGCCTTCAGGCACAAATGGACCAGACTACCTAAAGCTGATAATAATAAAAACTTTAGTTTGGTACTTTATATGGGTCTTGAGGCACCAGCTGTTGCAGTTCATAGATTCATAACTGTAACTCCACAATATTCACTAAGAATTACATAGTGTATGTTACCTGTGGCTTAGAGGAAAGTTTTATGATTTGATTTATAGGTTCTTTGCTTGTTTCTCTATTTTGGTTATCATGGAAAAAAGCATAGAGTCTTTTTGCAAAGTAGCTTATAGGATAATCAGAAATTTGAAACATTAGTCTTGTAACTCTGTGGATACTTACTTAAAAATAGCAGATTAGGTGAAATTTGATTTAAAGATTTACTTACGTGAATGGAAGAGCAGAGTCTGAGCTGGGAAGGACTGAATGCAGTTGAGCAGCACTTTGCACTGTTTCTCCTGTGTTTTGCACTTGATGTGGTATTGGCCAGCATCTCCTGGATCAGATGATGGGAAAGGAAAATAGGGATTCTCCCATTTGAATTAGGTGAGCTATAACTTGAGTGTGACACTGTAGGTGGAAATCAATGAGTCTGAGCAATGATATAATGGAAGTTTAGGGGAGGCATTGAGTTGAGGTTGCGGATTATTTGGAAATATTTGTTGCCACTGGGTATTTCTTTCCTTTTCCTTTACTGGGGAAAGTAGCTTATAACAGCTATTCAAAACCAATATGTCACTTGCTTGTACACAAACTACTTGTACCCAAGATCTCCCTAAAACATATCAATACAGTGTGCTTATGTACAGTGTACACAGAATTTTCATGTGAATCTAAAACCAGATTTTATGCTCCTCAGAAAATCTAAATTTCTCAATTTTCACAGCTATAGGTTTGGACTCTTGTCCTGAACCACAGACACCAAGCAATGGGATCAAAATTGGAGACAGATACATGGTTGGAGATGTGGTGTCTTTTCAGTGTGATCAGGGTTATTCTCTTCAGGTGAGCTAAATTTCCAATTTCAAATGGTGCCTTTTAGAATTGTAGAATCATTTGGTTTGAAAAGAGCTTTAAGGTCATCGAGTCCAACCGTTATTTAACTGTACCAAGTATAGTGCTAAACCATGTCCTGTAACACAACATCTTTTAAACACCTTCAGGTATGGGGATTCAACCACCTCCCTGGGGATACTATTTCAGCATTTACATACCCTTTCAGTGAGAGTTTCCTCTAATGTCCAGTCTAAACCTTCCCTGGTGCAACCTGAGGTCATTTCCTCTTGTCCTAGGGAGAGGAGACCAATACCTACCTCACTCCAGCCTCCTTTCAGATCATTCCAGAGAGCAATAAGGTCTCCCCGCAGCCTCTTTTTCTCAGGCTAAACAATTCCAGCTCTCTCACCTGCTCCTCACAAGACCTGTTCTCTGGATCCTTCACCAGCTTTTTTGCCTTTCCCTGGACCCACTCCATCACCATAGTGTCTTTCTTGCAGTGAGAGGCCCAAAACTGAACCCAGCCCCCTGTGTGGCCTCACCGGGGCTGAATACAGTCTCACAGTGCTGGGGACAATCACTTTCTTTTTTGCCTAGTGTCACACCATTCCTCATACAGGCCAGGATGCTGTTTGCCTTCTTGGCCACCTGTCCACACTGATGGCTCATACTCAGCCAGATGACATTCAACACCCCCAGGTCTTTCCCTATTGAGCAGCTTTCCGGTCACTCTTTCCCAAGACTAGAGAGTTGCATGGTGGTTGTGACCTACCCTCTTTCCTACCTTCAAGCAGATCAACACTTCCTCCTAGCTTACTGTCATTGGCCAACATATTGAAGGGTGTACTCAATCCCTCATCCAGATCATTGATAAAGATATTAATGAGAAGTGGCCCAAATACTGAGCCCTGGGGAAGAACAGGACTTGTGACTAGCTGCCAACTGGATTTATCTCCATTCACCATCATGTTCAGTTTTTTAACAGAGTTATATTTGAGTTTTATCAGGATGAAATGGACCCTGAATGTTGGGAACACATGATAAGTTTGCAGGACTGGTAGGCTTTTCTGCCTAATATTAAATTAGAAGCTATCCAAATATTCCATCAGACATACATGGCTATGTACTTCCTCTGTATTAGTGATAATCTATTATTGATACCATCTTTGGTATTCATAACTAAGCTATGCAATGTTAACAAGTTAAATCACTCAATTAGTAATTATTAATATTTCTTTACGTACCAGAGGAAAAAGAAAGTGAAGAGGGATAATAAGAACAACAATGAAGGAAATAAATGCTTTTTTTTCTTAGTGAATCTGACAGTCTGTTATTTTGTTTCAGTAATTTCTCAGGTTTTTACCAAAAAGGTTTTTGATATCTGGGGGTATTTTTACCACACAAATTTGCTATGCTCTTGCATCAGCAAAAGGTGTAGCTGGGAGCAATGCAGTGATTGTAAACTGTGACTAATTAGCCACTTTCAGTTACTTAGCGTATATAATCAGTAGGAATCTATGTGAAAGATCTTGAAAAGATTTTCTTTAAATTTGTAGAGTTATATTATAGAATCAAATCCCAAACTAAGGATTCTTTCCTCTTGAGACACCCCCTGAAAGGACTAAGTTTCCAACTGAGGAGTTACTGTTTTCATCAAGTATGTTTTGGTTTATTTTTCTTATTTGTGACTCTGCAGGCTGCAGTATCCACTTTATCTAGCTCTTTGAGAGTGCAAAAAGAGCAGAAACAATCACAGTATCTATTCACAGTAAAAAGGGAAGTCTTAAAGGAAGAAAAAGTTTTCTATGTAAAGGCAAATGATTTACCACTAACGGAGTTATTGACACCTTTGGAGTAAACCAGCAAAAAGATAGCTTGGCTACCACTCTTTCTTAAGTAAAATCAGTCTGGCCTGTAACACACTGATGAGTATCAGGACTAACTTCCTGAAGTGGAGTTCTAAAAATGCTAATAATTTCAAAATTTGTTTTGCTTAATTCTGTGAAGACTCAAAACATGGCATTATGTGTACTGCATCAATAATAGATTTTTTTTTTTAACTAAAAATTACATTTTTAGAAGTTGCAGTTTTTGTATTGTGATAGAAACTAAATTTTTCTGCTTCCAGATCTTGACTGCTCTTTGCATTTGGGACCCATATCCCAATTTTGTCTTGAAAACTGAGTTCCTAGTTATGTCTGCAGCCTTCTAGCATTTCAGGAATGACTGAAATGTTCTGTGATTGCAGCTCTGACAATGACTATTGAGGCTGCCTGGTTTTAGCTGGCAATTCATGGGAGCAATCTGACATTCTTTTTTTTTCTACTTTCTTTTAATTTCAGATTTGAATACAAATGTCTGAGCAGATAAGACTCAATAAATAACTGAAGTAAAAAAAATAAATTTAAACTCAATAAGCCCTGGAATGGGTTATCCAGGGAGGTGGTTGAGGCCCCATCCCTGGAAGTGTTTAAGACCAGGCTGGATGAGGCTCTGGCCGGCCTGATCTAGTGTACGATGTCCCTGCCCATGGCAGGGGGTTGGAACTAGATGATCCTTGTGGTCCCTTCCAACCCTGACTGGTACTATGATACTATGAATACTGGAGCATATACTGCAAACACATGTAAAACCTTTTCCCTCTCTATTGTTTTTCTGGCTTATACAGTGTGACATTACCACTTTAGATTTTATTTCTTCTAGCAATGAAGAGATATGCCTACTTGCACTATGGAAAAACGGTGTTTATTTTTTTCTGAAAGAGAAAAAGAGTGGGTGGTACACTGATGAATGAAATGTTCACAGTTACTCTGGATGATTTAGAGATACTTGCTTCCTTCAAATGTTGCAGGTTCTGAATCGATAAGGAGGTTTAACATGAAAAGCTAACTTTTCATGTTGAAGGTTAAAAGAGACATGAATTTTTTTCCCCCACTAGGTCATATTAAAATGCATACTATAGGGTTTTGCAAGATATCCCAAGCACAAATCTCTCTTAAGATTTTTTCTCTTTCATATGGCAATTACAATTGCAAGATGATGATGAACAACACAGAGAGTCACTTTCACATGTCTTGGAACAAATCTGTAACAGATTGCTTTGAAACCATAACACCTCAACTGTTGTAGAAGACATATTCCTTAAATATCTCAGGGTTTTGCAGCTTAAGCCATGAGTAAGGACTGCATTTAGAACAGGTACTGTGAATTTAAGATGTGAAGTCACTAATGTATAGTGTGTAGAGTATGCAACTTTCTCATGTTACACAAATGATGCAAGTCCATACTATGTAAATATTACTTAAATTAGACCTTAAGTTTCTAGACCCTTGGCTTACACTAAGGCAAATATTACAGAATTCAGCTGAATACTGTTATATTGATAGAAATAAAGTTGAGGGTATAGACACAATTCTCTTGTTGGCCGCCAGTCATACAGTCTTCTCTGTTATAATGAAAGCATGATACAATTCATGTTATCAGTTTTATATATTTTGATGATGCTTTCAGTTATTCTTTTTGTTGAGTCATGTGTCATATATTGTATTTTTTATTCTATTAATATTAATTATATATATTAATTAGAAAATATTTTGTCATTCTAGGGTCATTCACATATCACCTGTATGCCTGGACCAGTAAGAAGATGGAATTATCCAATTCCAATATGTTTAGGTATGTTCAAAGTGAACTTTCTTAAATACGGCAGAACAAAAAAGCCAGAAAACTCAAAAATAAGAGATAGGTATAGGGGAACGAATAGGGAGAACTAGAAGAACTTAAAAGTGAAAATAGTCAGACAGAAAACTTTCAAAGTACACTTCATACTTATTTTTTCAAAGTTTTTCAAAGGAGAAGGAATGAAATGTGTTGTAGTCAGAATATACTATCAATTCACTACCAGTGATGAGACCTCCAGAGACCTTTACAAACACAGTTATTTATGAATCATTTCTACAGCAGAGAGATGACTATTATAGAAAATACTAAAATAGAAATAGCATTACATTTTCATCTCTAATAAGATCAACATAAGGCATGTCAGCTCAATTTAAGAAGATACATTTTTTTTTTCAAATTAAACTGCATATATAACCATGTTAATATTATTGGAAGAAGCACTAGAATCCTGCCAGAAGCCCAACTGAAACATCTACAGAGAATTTAAATATATTATTCTTGTATAATGAATAAATGGGGAGGATATAAACCACTTGCTGTCTAAATTCTCTTTCCATGAATAGAAATGCCTTTTTGTTTGGGTTCCCTAACAGTAAAAATTATCTATCTTTGTAATCTTGAATGTATGGAAAGCAGGATGCTGCAGATCTCATTAAAGATTTTATACTTTGCTTTTCTTCAAGACCGATTATATATCCTCTTGAGCTGCTTCACGTAATCCTGTTCCTAATCCTGTGAGGCGTTAAAAACCTCCCGTGAGGTACTGAGCTCCCTCAGCTTAGAATTTATAAATATTCAACAAGATTCAGATATCCATTTTTTAAGTGTTAGTCTTCAATTTCTATCATTATGGATTAACATACATGCTATGATAATTACAATGCTCTGTGGTAAATTCTGAAGACAACGATGCTGTACTGAAATTTGGGAAGGTTATTTTCCTTTATTTTCCTTTCTTTTGTGCTGGTAAGGATTTTTAACTGTTTCAAAGAATGCAGCAACTGTCCATTGGGCAAAACTGTTAAACAAAACTTTATTTACCATAAATAAGGTCTTAAAATCTAATACTGAAGTGTAAGTTACTTTATTCACTGATGACATGCCTGAACAAAAATAAAATTAGGTTCAAATATGGATTTAGTTCCATTTCTGGAAATAGGTGTGTGCATCCATTTTATAAGTCTGTTTATTTGATCTCATTTTTAGAAGAGCAGGATACAAATGCAGTTTTTAAAAGGCCTTTTTAAATGCTTTGAGTACAGAATTTTTCAAAAATACAGTGTTATTCAGATTCTCCTTTACAAACCAATGTGGAATTGTCAATTTTGCTCAGAGCTGATGTGAGCCACTTCTTTGTTCACAAGGGTAGTTCATGCACATAGAGTGCAGAGTAGACATCTATTTTCTCCTTCCAGGTGCGTATTTGTCCCCCAAACTAAAATCTAGTCAATGCAAAGTAAATAGTTATGTTTAAAACACCTGCTTCTAAATTACTTTGTTGCATGTATTTATAGATAAAGTGCATCTATGTAATGGTCTGTGTATTTATTTTTCAAATACACTTAGTTATTATTGTATTATTAATGTTGGAAATATCTTCACTGTTCTGGTTTAATTTTGATCTCATTGTGCCCCTTTAATAAAATGTTTTTTCTTTGTCCTGCTTTGGTTTGGTTTGATTTGGTTTGTTTTTTTAGCACAATGTGGTGGTGCCATGTCAGACTTCAGTGGAGTGATCCTCAGCCCCGGGTTTCCTGGCAATTATCCTAGCAGTCTGGATTGTACATGGACAATAAAGCTGCCTATCGGGTTTGGTATGTTCATATATTGAAATTGTTGAGGTGTTTATGGATTGAACACACTGAATAGATTTAAAATATCATTATATTTATCCTGGAGGAAAAAAATAAAATAGGAATTGTAGTTTATTTTTAAAAGTTACCAAAGCTTTAAAACAAAAGTGTAGAATAGAAAATCTACAAGGTTCTTGATTTTTCATTTAATATTTATTACAGTTTTCTGATAAAGACAAAGTTGTTTAATTAGAATTAAGTAAGATTTTCTAACTGAACAGATTTGATTTATCTTTGTGACATCATAAACTCAGGAAAAATAAATAGTTGTCACAAGTATTTTAAACCAACAGTATCAGTTTAGAAGCTGCTAAAGCTGCATTTCAATTAATGATTTTATCATTAAACTTCTTAGCATATCCTAGGAGAAAATTGGGAGGAATCTCTAGAACCTTCCCAGTTACGAGTTGCCAAACTTCCCACTCAGTGAATTTGTCAGTAACACTAGGTCATGACCACTACAGCTAGCAGATCCTCAGCAGGACTGCTGCTCACTTCAGTTCCCAATGTTTACCAGCTGATCACAGAATCAAGATAAGAACGTTGTGCTCCAGATGCAGAACTTTGCACTTCTGTGACAGTTTTAGGCTGTGCCTTTAATAAAAGACAGCTACAGAATTCTCTAGCTGAATATTTTGGTGTAAAAAAGGAAAACAAAGATAATTCTAAACAGATTTCATTGGTAGATCAGTAGAAATGTAACTTTAAGGATTTTAGTTTCAGTTCAGTCTGCTCGGCTGTTTCTGTGCTGGGCAGCTGTTTTCTTTCTTCTGTTCTTGGCAGTGTTGACCTTGGACTAATGAGATAAGAAAACTAACTTTTTTTTTTTCCTTAACAGCTGCTTTGAACTAACAAAATTTCCTTTAATATCCATTTTCTCTCTAATCCTTTTTGGGGAAAAGGGAGGAAGGGAGAAAAGGGGTTTTGGGGAGGACCCGGAGGGGGATTCTTCTCCAGAGGGAGTTTTCTGTGTTACGTTCTTTCCTGTATTTTTTTGTATATACTGTAAATATTGTATATTGTGTATATAATCATTGCATTTCATTCTGCTTGTAAAAATACCGCCTTTTCCATGTGCTTCTCCAACTGAGTTAGCTGTGGTTTGTGTGTGGAAAGAGAATTGAACTTTCTCACTACCACAACTTCTTATACAGACCATTAAGGAGGGTTTGTTTACAAAAACAGTGTTTCTGTGGACAGAAGTTGTGCCGTTTGTTGAGAATGTGTTTTCATTATTCAGGTTTCTCATGAAGGCATTGAACACTGTAAGCTCCTGTATCAAGCCATAGAAATTATACTTTAGACAGCTTGATATGATAGCTTCAAGGGTTTAATCTTGGTCATTTTTTCTTTTTTAATCATGTTTTCTAGAATCTTTAGATCCCATGCAGATCCCTACTATTTTTTTCAGTTCAGGTATGGGAAAACTACACTTGAAGCAAACAGAAATGTGCTTGACATTTTTGAGCATTTCTAACCAGGACATGATTAACCCCAAATTTAAAAATAAAGTAAAATTTCATTTTAAAAATGAAAAATATTACTTGATAAAATGTTAGCTAAAACTGATCCTAGTGATGCTGTGGTTCTAGCCCAGTGGAGGTATGCATATCTAGGTCATCTAAGTAGTAAATAGAAAGACTCAAAACCATCATCATATGAACCTTCTGCTGGCTTTCACTTATTTAACTTGTTTAAGTGTTTTTAATCAGATTTTTTCTTGATTAGAAGTAATGCATCATAAGATTTTCCATTTCATGTTAGCTAATGGCATGAAATAAACCAATGGCAATATGATGATTGCAATCAACTTGCAAGGCTACTTCATAACATTTGCTGTTATTTCTGATATTTATGGTTAGATTTTGTACATAAATATATGAAATACTCATTGAAGAGGGGTGTCCAGAATGCAAAAAATATAGAAGATACAAAACCAAGCAAAAGGTCTAAAAAGCAGAAGTCACAGAGAAACAAAGGCAAGTGCTACAGGCTGAGAGAAGGTTTGAATACTTTGGAAAATTGATAGGGTTCAGGAACTTGCAGTGAAAGATGGTAGAGAATAGAGGAAGAATGATGGGTAAAATTAAAGCAGAGCAGATTGTATATTGAACAAAGTGAATGAAAGAGGAAAAAAAACCCAGCAAAATAACATGAGCTGGCAGTTATTAATGACAGCTTGAATTTTGGATGAGTATTTGTTTCACAAGATGAAATAAAAGGCCAAGCTCACAAATATCCAACATAGAGAAAGAGAAAATCTTGGATCTATGTGGATTCTCTCTGTAGGAGATATTTGGAAGCCTGGCAAAAGAAAAGAATGACATTAAAAGCAGAAGCTTTCTTATCACATATAGACTGTCTTCAGATAAAGAGAGACAAAAATCATGATAAAAGTGATTTAATTATGCACCAACCATTTTTTCCTGTAGCGTATAAAATGTTACATGCTTCAGAAGACCATTCATAAACTTTACATGATATCTAGGGAGAAAGCTCTCAAAACCGATGACAAGCGCTATTTAACTATTACAGTTACAAAATTATTCATGACTTTTCAATAATTAATCTAACATTATATCTTTTCTTTTCAATTTTATGTGAAATGATGTTGATTGTCTTTGCCAGAAACACCAATGGGACTCAATCATCTCCTTAGTGAAAGTACTCCGTTATCATTCCACAGTTGCAGTGACTCCAGACAAAACACAAATCTTACTTTAACATATAAAAAACCAACAACATATAAACAGGAAAATATTTAAAGAGCCTTATAACTACTGAGCTGCTCAGCATTTTCTTCTTGTCCTGCTACATCTGGTTAGAAAAGATAACTTATTAATGGATAGTAAGATACCTTTCTGTTCTTTAAAGAATTGAATAGTCAGAAGTTTCTGCCAGGAAGATCATCACATGACGCAGTGTATGTATGTTAATTAAGTAATTGATCTGCATGGTTAGTGATGCTCCTGGAAGTTGTAGATGTATTTTCCTGACAGCCCATCAGTTAATGTGGCTGACAAGTTTTATTTCCTGTCATTGGCTCCATTGGCTCCATGTTCGTTTTGTCAGGTCTGTCTCTTCGGATATTTTTGTTCCTGGTTCTCCCCATTTGTGTTGTTTTTCCAATTGATAGGACATCCCTGGTCAGATAACCTCACTGGAATAAACATTCTCACACTCTCACTCAGCCTGATCAGTTAGTGGGACTGACCAGGTTTGGTACTCACCACTGCCTTCCTCAGGTTTGTGTCCCTGTTTTTTGTTGTTTGTTTCGTTGGGTTTTTTTCCAAGTGTGGCACAAAAAAGCATTTTTTAATAGAACTGGGGACTATTCTCTGCAGCTGAAAGCAAGAAAGATTTAACTGTATTAAACATGGTCAATGCTCAGAACTGGAATTTGCCCTAAATGCACAAAGAACAAACTTTGCCAAAACCTACAACAGATCAGTGTCTTAGATTGTATTGATATTTCAGTGTCAGTATTTCTTACCTTGAGAGACATTCAGGATTAGTAATGCATGAGGACAAAGGGTGCTTTAAATTGAATTCTATGGATTGCGTCTGGGAGAGTAACACATGCATTTCCATTGGTCATGTTATTTTCTCATATCATCAGTGTAAGAAGTACATATGTGATTTTCCCTCCTGGTGTTGATGCTGGTGGCTTTTATTTACTGATGATGTTTTTCAGGTGTCCATTTGCAATTTGTGAATTTCTCCACGGAAACCATACATGATTATTTAGAAGTTAGGAGTGGATCTACAGAAACTAGCAGTGTTATTGGGAGACTAAGTGGCCCTCAACTACCAGCCTCGCTGTTCAGCACAACTCATGAAACCAGTTTATACTTTCACAGTGATTATTCACAGAACAAACAAGGATTTCATATTGTGTACCAAGGTGAGATTTTGACATTCTTATGTGACAACAAGTTGGTTGATGAAGGTTCTTTCCCCTTTTGGCATTCCTAAAAAATACACATGAAATAAAAGATTTTGTTTATTCCAAACCAAACTGTTATGCATCATGTTCAAACAGAAAATTAAAATGAAAAAGGGAAGAAAATTGTATATTCTCTCTAAAAGGCAGTTCAAATGTATGCAAACAGATAATTTCCCATATCTGAATTTGGCTGGAATATTACTTTACATTATATGGCTTACAAAGTAAGGATCTCTATTGGTTGACCTGTATAAGCACGGGAATCTTGATTTTGTGTCTTGGGTTCTGGAAAGGGAAGATCTAAATATTATTTTAGAGTACTGGGTTCTTGTAGGCTAGTAAAGACTAATGCCAGCTCAGAAATCTCTGAATCCGTTTTAGAGTTGCCTATATCAATGGAAGGTTCTTGTTCTGTTGTGCCCAAATAGGTCATGCTGAGCAGTTGAAGACTGCAAGATCATAGTTCTATTTACATAATTGCAGATTCATTTAAAAGGGATTAGGTGCTCTCAGGTCACCAGGAAAAAAAAAAAAAAAAAGAGTCAAATATATATTTTAAACATATTTTCCTGATATGAATAACCTCAAAGGGTGATTTAAGGAATTTTTCTTCAGAGAAATCTCCTATTACTCCTTCAATAGTATTAAGTCCAAATTGACTTGAACTCTATGTAACATTCTGGAATTAAACCTCTGTAAAAAGTGCTAGCATTTAAAGGATAAGTCACTTAATGACCTTTAAACTGCCTAGTAAGATTTTACTTGTTTCTCATTTGGTATATGTCACAATTTGTATTAGTAACAGAACTTTAAAATCTGCTGCTAAGAGGGCAGTGAAAGACTGAAGAGTGTATACTATTAATAGCAGTAATTGAGTAATTGCAATCAATTTGGTGGTGTATTTGTCCAGGAATTTTTAAAAAGGTCCTGTATGTTTTTAACCACATAAGAGAGAAAAGTTTCTTTTGAACTGTTCTCTCTTAGCATATTTTTTCTCAGTTCTGTAATAAAAATCAAATCTTTCAAATCTTTGAAAAGGCCACAAAAATGTGAGAGAAGCTTATTTTCACATCTCATTTGTTTACTATAAAATCATATTTCATAATTCATCATAGTGTCCTTTACTTCTTCTGAGAAAACCAAGTAAAATTCTAGATGGATGCATTTTTCTCTCCTTTAAGCATGAGAATGTAGAAACAGAAAACCACTATGGTGTTCCCTAATAGGAAAATTGAAGCTACTAAGCAGCACAGAAACCTAACTAGTTTCTTTCAGATTTATCCCTGAAAATTCATCATTAAATTACTGCAGGATTTTATGCCATATCTTTCTTCAGTCTCTCCACTGTCTTCATGGTTTTTGTGAACTTCAGTTGTATCACTCCCAATCCCTTTCCCAATGAACCATGTGCTCAGTAATGTAATTCATCATTACAGGCTGTATCATATTACTAAGTATAGAAGTCAGATTCACTGATATGATAGATTTTCACTGGGACAACACCATACCTCTAGATCAGATCTTGAAATTATATGATACACATCTTGGTTCAACATCTCTTCTGGGTGAAAACAATGTGTTCCTGTTTTCAAATTAGTTTTGCTCTATTTTTTTATTTAACCTGTTATGTTTTATGACATTTTTGGAAAGACAGTTTGATTATTTGAATGTCAGTCCTTCCTCTAGTAGCTGCTTTAACTTTCCTGCTGAGTCACACAGACTTTCTGAACCCATTTTGTGTTTTTTTTTTTTTTTTTTTTTTTTTTTTATTCTGAACAGTAGTTGTTTTACTTAGTCTTTTAAAGTAGTGTCACTTAGCAGATTCCAATCTGCATAGCTTAGGTTTTGTATCATTTCTTTTCCAGAAAGTTCTCCTGGTGTAGAATAAATTATTTTGATTGTTACCTTGATGACATTTAAGACGTATGGGATGTTTCATTTTTAAAAATGTCACAGGACATTAGAGGTTGGGAGGGACCTCCAGAGATCATTGGGTCCAACCCCTTGCCAGGGCAGGATCACCTAGGGTAGTCCATACAGGAATGCATCCAGGCAGGTTTTGAAAGTGTCCAGAGAAGGAGACTCCACAGCCTTTCTGGGCAGCCTGTTCCAGGGCTCCATCACCCTCACTGTAAAGATGTTCCTCCTCATGTTGAGGTGAAATCTTCTATGCTCAAGCCTGAACCTGTTGTTTCTTTTCTTATTACTGCATACCACCAAAAAGAGCTTGGCCCCCTCCACTTGACACCCACCAGTCAGATATTGATAGACATTGATCTGATCCCTTCTCAGTCTTCTCAAGACTAAACAGCCTCACTGCATTGTTGCTGGTGTTTCCCAGAGGAAGCAGCGCATAGAACAAGAGCCTTCAAAAAGTTCCACAGCCAGCCCAAATCCTGGCCTCTGACCACTGGCAGCCCAGTTTGAGAAGTTTGCCTTTCTGGAAAAGAGGCACTAGAGATGAAACATGAACCACATTACTGCCAGTAGCCACAGCCAGCACCAACTGCTGAGCTTGTTCCCTTTCTGGACAAACTCAGAGTGGCCAAGAAAGATGTGACAGAGTTCAAATAAGGCTGCGTGCAAGCAGGTTACCAAATCAACAAGGCTGTCCTGCAAGAGAGCTGGGTTATTCTAATGAAAAGCTTTTATTTGTGAAGTAATGAGAATCTGTATTTTATTTATTTTGTTCCATTATGTTTACTTATTTATTTATTTCAGCATATCAGCTACAAAGCTGTCCTGATCCTCGACCTTTTCGCAATGGTTTCGTTATTGGGAATGATTTTACTGTGGGACAAACAATTTCTTTTGAATGTTTTCCTGGCTACACATTAATTGGAAATTCAGCTCTCACTTGTCTTCATGGCATCAGCCGTAACTGGAATCATCCTCTCCCCAGATGTGAAGGTATGTTCTTGGTGACATAGGAACCCTTCATTATTTCCGAGCTTTCCTGAGGACTGTTAACTAAGATTATTTCAGCTTTTCAGTTTGTAGAGACCTGTCTTTCTACATTACCATCTTGCAGCTCAAGTCTTCAATTTTCCATGTGAAAATGTTTGCAGAGAAGCTGGAATGTTTCATGGGAATATGAATAAGTTTAATTTTGGAAGGTTAGGCTTAAGGTCTGGAGTATGGGCATCTGTATTGCTTTTTAATCTGTCTGGCTCTACAGAGTAAAGGCTTTGCACTTCAAAAAATGACTTTCCAAATTTAACCACTCATGTTCTGTCTTACCAGTTAAAAAGAGATGTCTAACATGGCATAAATTGCAGTTGTCCTCCATTCAGTCATTACTACGTATATTGTTTTGAATGAGAATTAAAAAAGAAACCAAAACAAAAAGGGTATTTTTTAACCTTTTGCATATTTCTACACTTGCAACGAGCAAGGAGATACAAGGAACTGTGGCTTCTACACAGCTGAAATTTTAACAAGATGGAATGAATGTGCATGGTGATCCTGCAGAGGTATTTATCTTAGCCCTAACTATGCTGAAATGAGCTTGTACTTAAGCAGCAGGCCAAAGGTCTGTCATCCAGTGTCATCAGACTATGAAATAGAAAATGGTGGTAACACAGAAATCTCTTTGAAGAATATCTGTGCACAGCAAAATCTGTTTGTGGAACTGAGGGCTGAATTTTCTTCCCTATGAAATAGTTGTTTGTTTCTGGAACATCTATGTTTGTCACAACTGTGTCAACATTGAGGCACCAAAGGTGGGTTCGTAGAGATGTACAGATACAGTGACACTACTTCATATTCAGAACTGTCATCTCTGAGTCCTATATTATTGAGACCAAAAGATCTATACACAGTTAGCAATTAAGTTACATCAAAGTTCTCTATGTGCCTAAACATAGATTTCCACAAGTATGAGATCTGTATAAGGTTTTGAATGCTCACCTTCATATACCATGAAGACTCTCCACAGTTTCAGGAGGCATATTCAAGACCTGAGTTAAAAGTCTGATTTCTCTATATTGAATGCTAAAAGCTCAGCATAAAGAATGGAAACCACAATACTGAACATGCTGAGGAGGAAAAAAAAAAATAGAAAAGCGAAGCACCTGGATTTTTGCATTATATTCTGAATTATCTACCTAAATTAATATGCTTACTCAAAATTCCTTCTGGAGTCAGTGAGCCACAGGCATTTCTGGGGGATGTGGCAGCTGAATTAAGACTCATCTGATACTGAATTCATAAGGAGAAGCCATATCTTGTGAAAGAGAGATGACAGCTACACTGTCTTTTGAAAGTGGAAGAAGTTAATTCATCACAACTGAATTCATCATGCATTTTCTGGATCCTGAGGGAATAGTAAAAGTTCGTGTCTTAACTGCCAGACAGCTTAGTTTTCCCCTGCTACTTACCTCTAGCTGTATTTTCTGTGCCTCAGAATCATGACAACTAATTTACTGAACAGAATGATACTGTTTCATTGAAGTACATTACTGGAATTAATAATTTAATTAGTAAAATCTAAGATGTCCAAAGTGTGTTCCTATTCCAAATATTGATTTTGATGAAGTTCCTGAACAATGAATGGAAGTTCCTTGTTTCCTTCTTCATGTGATATGTAAAGATACAGATAAAATTCAACCTGATTTGTAATGGAAATCTAGCATGTCAGCTGTGCTGCATGATTACAGACTGCCAACATCACTCAAATCCCAGGGGAAAAAAAGTATATTACATGGGATTTGGTGAAAATGATTGCCACGGTATTTTCAGTAAAGAGGTTTTGACTTTTTTATGTGTTGCTGATATTTTTGAGTTTGTTTTGTTTGGTTGGTTTTCCTTACGGTTGAAGTAAAAAAAGCTAATTAAGTATCTTCTAGTTGTGCTTGATTTGAGATAAAGACCTAGTGTTCAAAAGCACTGAAAGGAATTGGGTTTTCTTTGTATATGGCTGGCGCCTGAAATAGATATGCTTACATCTATATTTGTTTAAATACCTTTATTGTAAGGCAGCACAGACTAAGGCTTGTTTAATGCTGCAGACTTCTTGAAGCAGTCTGAATTAAATATCACTAAATGTGGTCGCTCTTTAAACAGTTTTATTTTCTTATCCTTGAATCCTTATGCACCTAAAATTCCTCTAATCTGTGCTCAGCACCATCTAACTTCTCTGACCTTTCTTTACTCATCTCCCTCAGCTTCATCCTTTTGGAATCTATTCCCTATCCTTTTCAAGGAAATCTCATTACCTGACAGTTATCAGACCATGTCCTCACTCCCCTAAGACCCCGCTGCAAAATCAATTCTGTCTGCGCTGCTCAAAACCCCTTGAGACTATGAAGCTAAAAGCTGAAGAAAAACAATATAGCTGCTGTTGAGTCAGAATGGGTGAAGTGTGACTCTGAAAGTCTCCTTACCCTACAGTTCAGCACCAAACTATATCCATATATAAACCATACCGTGTGCCTTACCTAAATACAAGCAATACACAATCTCTGTACGCCAAATTTGTATTTCCAGTAACTTGTTTTCTTGTTAGAGGTTCTGAAGTCTATTTTGGGGACCATGGTTTGCCCATTTTGGGTGGAGTGGGGAGGAATGCAATAAAAATAAAACAAATGAAACCATTTCAGCTTTTGCTCAGTTATTCAGAACTAGTGTTCTGTAGCGCAAATTCTTTTCTGTGATAACAAAGTGGTGTAATATTCAACATGCATCTGAATGTCTGTGGAGAAAATCATATATTTTGGGCTAAAATGCATAGTTAGAAAGCTGTGTGGTCAGTCTTGCATTGTGTTGATGTCCAAAATTTGTGCACTTTAACAAGAATTATAGACAGGACTTTGTCTAGGAGAAGTTACCTCAGGAAATTCAAAGTTGCAGTTCATGCATAGATTATTTAATTGTTTAAAACTCCCCTCTAATTTCCACCTTCATCCATCCTCCTTCAACTTAACCAATCTCTTCTCTAACCTGACAATTTTGTTTTCCTACTTTCTTGAGACAATGAATTGAAGTGATTAAAGTATTTTGCTGCAAATTTGTGACTGGTGTTTACACAAAGCTGTAAGAATTGGGTTTCAGTTGTGCTGGGAATAATTTAACCTAAGGTCTAAGCATTCCTTTAATTCCAATTCTGTTAGTATTTATGTCATCAAAATTACTTTTTTTTTTTTTTTTTTTTCATATTTGACCAATAATACCAAATAGGTTTCTGACTCCACAAAAACATCAGTAAAACCTATTTTCTATACTCAGCAGTGGTTTTACATTATCTAGTTATAGCGTACCAAACATGTTTAAATGTGCAAGAAACGTGTAAAATCTTTTAAAAACAAGTATCTTCTTCTAGCCCTATGTGGAGGAAATATAACTGCAATGAATGGCACCATATACTCTCCGGGATACCCTGATGAATATCCAAACTTCCAAGACTGCTTCTGGCTTGTAAGAGTGCCACCTGGTAATGGAATCTATATCAATTTCACAGTTCTCCAAACAGAGCCAATATATGATTTCATTACTGTCTGGTAAGGAGACACTTTCAACATTTTTTTTAACCTTCATGTGAAACAATGCAACAAAGCATATATGAAAGTGTATATTTGTGATTTTTCTCCCTTGACACTGGTATTCTCTTCAGGGGAAATAAGTGATTTGCAGTAATCCGTGTTTTCCAACCCACCTTTCTCTCTGGGTAGCACTGGACACGAAGTTTCATAGTCTTTGTCTTAAGAATTCAAACACAATAGTAGTGTGGTTTAGTTTCTCAATTAAGAAAATTTGAAACTATGGTATGACAGCTTAACAGCAACTAAGAGAAGCAGTACTTACAAAGAAGTGGTGATAAGAAGTTTATTTGTTTTATCATGCTTTACAGTGTCAATGCAAGACACTACAGCAATACTTTATTTCTTCCAAGCTGGCTTCTTTGAACTGTTAAGGGTATATAAAAGGAAAGACTATATATATATTTGACTATGAAGAAGAAGAAGAACAATAACAACAACAAAAAATAGAGCTGATCATAGCTGGAAACAAATTGCATCCTCTACATACCTGAGTCAATGCCTATCATAAATCTTTTCAGGCAGTCAGGCATCCATTTTTTCTTATTTGCAAAGCTGATAAAGGCAGGAGGCTGTAACCAACTGTAGTCTTGAAACTGTTAGCAGTCTTCTGACATTTCAACAGTGTACTCAGTAGAGTATAAGCATTTTGGTTTTACCAAAGACAATATTCACTCTTAAAAAAGAAATACTGTTCATCTCTTTTTTTCCTAGAAATGACCAAATTCCAGCAAATGTGGGAGATGATCAGTATTACATTCATTTATCAGTATTACATTCATTAATTTTCCAATAGCCACACTTGAAAGCATAGATTATAAAAAGTAAACAATTTGTGTCAGGAAGATGAAGCACTATTACAAATTCAATCATTTTGAGCTTGTGGCTATTCTATTTAAAAATAAGAATATTGCTTGGAAAAGTAAATTTTGATGAACCTCTAGGCTACTACTTATTATTCTTTGATCCACATACAGAATTTCAAAAGACTTTCAGCCCATAATGCCTACTTTATCTGATTTTAGATAATTCATTACTTTAGAGAAATCTAGATAAATTTTACTACAATGTATTTTAACTGGGAGGAAATGAATTATTTATTTGGGCTAAAAAATTATTTTTGGTATATTTCTTCTTAGGGATGGACCAGACCAAACGTCTCCACAAATTGGTCAATTTAGTGGCAACACTGCACTAGAATCAGTCTACAGCACTTCCAACCAGGTTCTGATCAAGTTCCACAGCGACTTTACTACCAGTGGCTTCTTTGTACTTAGTTACCATGGTAAGTGTGGCAAATTACACTATTTCACTATCTATACAGATTACTGAGGAAAGAAAACTCATTAAATGAATTACCTTTCATAAGAAGAGTTGCTATTACGGAGAGTTGCTATTACTGACTGACCACCACTAGGGTCATGCAAAATGGTCGTATCTAATAATAGAGTGTCTCTAAATAACTTGGTGCCCTTTCATTTGTTTCTTTTGTTATTATGGAAATTGTCATTCCTCAACTGTGGGGTCCAATGTGCAACAAAGTTGGAAACTGAGCAGCACAAATGATTATTCATGAAGGAACTTAAATCACTTTTTTGTTTGACGTTGCAAGATAAATAAATCTCACAGTATCCTTATGTCTGTGGTCCCTCCTATCAGCTACATTTAATTCACAGCAATAAAGGCAAGGCAGTGAGACATTTGAGGTTAATTTATTGAATCCATTTTTACATTACCTTGGTGATCTGAAAAAAAAATTAATGCAAATAGTACAACTATTCTTTGTTTAATTGGTATGTTTTCTTTTAAATTACTAAGGAAAGATGTTAGCTTGCTGACTCACTGATTTAATTGGCTCTTCATTATATGATCAACAGAAAAGCAGTGGAGCAGGAAGATGTCAAATATAGGTAACTCAGTAGCAACAAAAATTCTTACCTGGATAAAACAGAAATTTTGCAAATGACAAAATTTTGACTAATTTGATTACTGAAGTATCCAAGCAGAGGAAGTATAACTGACACTGAATCATCAAGTACCATAAGTACATGACGTTTCCTAGCTAATGCGAGATGTTATAAAACAGTGCTATATGAAAATATAATTATCAGTGAAAACCAGACATACATGACTCACTGATCAACCTGAGTGTACACCTGCAAAATGTGGAAGACTACGCTGCCAATATAATTCCTTCAGTGTAATTTCTTTGGCTGGATTCTTGTCCTATTTGCATTCAGACCAAAGGGAATTTTTTTTCTGTGGCCAAATGCAAGCCCATCTTCATTGGATCTCCATAAAATAATAAAGCTGTATAGCTTTTGCATACTCCACATACTTGTCTTTTTATTATTTTTTCACCTATTTTGCCTGGCTGTTGTATACATGTGTTAAAACTCAAAAAGTTGTTTCATGTAAGACTTTAAATGAGAAGTTTGAAAGTAAAATTATCCTCTGACCCGATCTGCAGGTGAGAGGTGTTCCCCAACTATTCATCTACTGGGAAATTTCACATTCAAAATGTTTCTGTCCATCAGTTGTGCTGCCTCTGGGAAGAATCTTTTGGATTCTAAAACTTACAGTTTCAAAGTGGAAGAGTTCAGCAGGAAAACTGTATTTTTGAAGAGGGCTTTTTATTGAAACCAAATTACCAATAAAGAACACAGATGCAACTTCCAGTTTTTTATTAATTGTGATGTTCTTATGCTTCCTGTTGTGTTAACTAAGTATGGGAATGTCAACTGTGGTTTTCCCCCTGTTTGCAGCCTACCAGCTCCGAGTCTGCCAGCCTCCAACAAATATACCGAATGCTGAAATTCTAACTGAGGATGATGAATTTGAAATAGGTAATAATGACAGAAAATAAATGCAGTGTTTCAAACAAAATGACTGCTCTGAATAGAAATTTAGTGCTTCTCAGGATGCAAATCCTACATGTAGTGTTTTTAATTATCTTAATTTTTTTTTTCATAATATTTGATATAAAACATTGTCTTATACTGAAACACACAAACAAAACCCACAGAGCTGCCCACGTAGCCAATGGCATACTCTGTGGCCTGAACAGTAAAATCAAGTTTGTAAAAATTAGGAGATTCTGAGCAGAGGATGACATCCTGATGTTCTAATACTTGATAATAATATTACTTAGCCACCTGTCATATAAACAAATATGACTTACCTGATCAGATGTCAGATGTCTGATCAGCTAGTTTTCCTCACATTTTAGCAAAAAAAACCCCACTCCAAACCTGGACCAAGAACAGAAGAACTGATGAGATATGTGAATTTTCAATTTTATTGGCACATGAAACCACATGAATTTTTAATCTCTTACTTTAAAAATGTCTGTTTCTTGTTCCTAGCATGCCACATTTAGATAATCCAGTTGCTGCTTGGTTTTGTTTTGTTTGTTTGCCTTTTTTTTTCCCTTTGGTTTGTTTTTTTTTCTTTTCTTTATTTCTTTTTTTATTATTTTTTTCCCCACACAGGATTGTATGGGTTCCTACCTTGATCTTATGTCTTTATTTAATTTCATTATCATTATCCAAATAATTATAATAAAACTTTGTGGACATGTGGTTCACACAGCATCAAGTCAAACTCCGACAAATTAGTGAACTCTCCATGTAATAGTGTGGTGTAAAGCAGTGATAGATGAAGCATAGTGTGTAACACAATGCTCATTTACTGCATTTCTTAGACTAATCAAAGTTGTTGATGCCAGAGGTCATTTAAGCCATTATATATGGCTGCAAGAAATGTCATTAATCAATAATGTTTTCAAAGCTAAAAGTCCTGGTTAATTGTTTTTTAATGTCTCTTTTGTTTATTTGTGATTTGTCTTCTTTCTTTTTCCCAAACAGGAGACATAATAAGATACCAGTGTCAACCAGGCTTTACATTAGTTGGTAATGAGATTCTGACATGTCGACTAGGTGAAAGGCTTCAGATGGATGGAGCACCACCTACCTGTCAAGGTTTTTTCTCTATTTTTCCTTTTCCTTCTGCCAGACCAGCTGAATTCTGATTCCTTAAATCCCCTCTGCTGTCTCTTTACATAAGATGGCGCATTAAAAATATTTCGGTCTTTTCGATGCTATTCCCAATATTTTCATGCTGTTATGGTGACTGTCTGTCAAATATTAATGCAAAATGATTAGCAATGTTTTAATTCATTTGATGGATTTAAAGGAATGAAGGAAAGGCCCGAGTTTATGTTTTTTTCTAGTCATTCCATTTATTTCCAGAAAGATAAATATGAAAATACAGTTCTGACATCTTATGTTTATGTTTTCTTTCTAGTCTTTCCATTTATTTCCAGAAAGATAAATATGAAAATGCACTTCTGACATCTTATGTTTATGTTTTCTTACTAATTTTTCCATTTATTTTCAGAAAGATAAATATGAAAATACACTTCTGACATCTTACCTATATCATGTATGATAAGACATTTCAAGGAAAAAAAACCAACAACCAAACAAAACCCCCCAAACCAAAAACAAGCAAACAAACAAACAAACAAACCCCCACAAAAGCATCATGACTGCATAAAAGGATAATTTTTGGAAACAAAAGCGACTTTGAACCCTGACAGTTGTGATACTCCTTCATGATCCATCTACTCCTGAGCTTAATATTCTAACATCAACGGCAAGATTAAAATACTTTCCCAGATCAGCCATAATAACACAGCTGATTTACATTTATATTAAATGAAAAATACTGCCATCTGGGTTTCCACCAATCAGATGTTCCTTGTTGTTTTTTCCCCAGCAATTTTAATTAATTAGCATATCTATAAAACACTCATGATGAAAGATTTATTTGCAAATAGTAAATTAATTCTGAATAAATCTACTACTTTTACAAGTAAAGCTTTAGTATTTAACCATCTCTTGGTAATTTCTAAAGAGTCAAACTGGTGCACAATTTTGCTTGTTACACATTTAAACATCAGCACACTAATACTTAGAACTTAATTATGACTATAAAGTTCAACCCAGTTTTTAGCTGAGAGTTGAAAAATTACTGTCTTGTACCCTTTTTCTTGCATTCCTGGAAATCCAGAAGGGTCAGCTACCACTGCTGAATATCCCATTTTTCCCTGGTTTTATGTACAAAACTATGCAAAATAATACCTATCGGTCTAGCTCTTAAAAATGCAAAGTGATCTCGAATTGTGTTTTAAAAGAACTTTAACACTGATAGTTTCTGAAAATTCATGCCTTAATTTAGGTATCAATGTGTCTAGGAATACCTTCCAATACTCCAGTTTAAATTATAATCCTAACTTAGCAGACTTACTGCATTTAATGGCCACAGTAACTTCCAGCCACTTGTTTAAATATTAAAATGATTTAATAATAGACAGGACAAACATGGACATATGTGTTGATCCTGAGGCATTCCCTGTGAATGTGTTGCTGAAGGCATATTTATATCAATTTCAAGACCCAAGACAAGAACTCAGGAAATATAATTTCAGTTAGCATGGATAATCTTTCCTTTGTCACATAGAAATGCTGCATATCAAATCAGTGCTCTTATTGTTACAGTCTAAAGCTGAATGATATTAACAAACTCTTTAGTTAGCAGATTTGGAAAAGAAAATAAAAATAGAATGAAAAAACCTCAAAGCACTTAGTTAAAACATGTTTAAAATGCCTTTCAAACTGACCACTAGAGTAAACATCAGTAGAATTTTCTTTTGTATTTATTCATATAATCTGCATGTTTGGAAAGAGCAATATGTATTGAAACCCAGATTAGTAGAGATTTGTGATATCTAGAGGCAGCAAAATCATATTACTAAAATGTATGTCTTTCATGATCTTAGTGTACTATACTAGTTCATGTATAAACTCCCATACTTTAATTGTGCAGGCTGCACTGCTAGCATTCACTCCCTGTCCTGAAACGATGACAGTTAGGAATAGCTAGAGTTGCTGGTTTTACAGTACAACTGTAAAGGGAAAATTACTAACTTCAGAATATGTTGTGGGATATATATATATATAAAAAAATTCTTTCTTCAAAGTGAGGTGAAGATATGGTAAGTAATACCTGATGAATAAGTCATCAGGGATGCAGCAGGTGTCTTCTTTTATCCCTGCAGGAAACACTTTCATGTTGTGTGGTCTAGCCTCTCCCAGCAATGTTTTTGAGCAAGGGTAAAAGCACATTGCTTTTCTTATTTCCCAGAGTTAAATCTAGGGAAAAGACTGTCAGCAATTAAGAACTTCAGATTTTTATAATTTCTTCTTCAGCTAAGTTACATCTACTCATCAGAATACTAATATGTCTGTGTGTTAGAACAAAGAAATGATCCAATTGTCTGAACTTGAGAGTTCACTACAAATGTGAATGTATAACCATAAACTTCTCATATGCAGATTTAATTAAAGTTCTGTGTAGATACAGGTCCAATATGAATGTAAAATATGCAGATACACCAGTGTGATATTTGGATCTTTCCTTTTATGTGGGGCGGAATCAGCTTTATGTTTTCTTTCTCCTCATTTGATCTTTGTTTCCCGAGAAAATGCTTGTATTATGGTGAACTGTTGTGTCTTTTAAAAGGAGGAGCTGTTAGATGAATTGCCAAAAGTCAGCCTGAGATTCTTTGGCTCATTTAGGATTGTTACATTAGCATCTTGACTGCTAGTCATAGGCTTTCATTTTAAGAACCCTTTGCTGTTTCTTTTGGTAAGAAAAGAAATAGGACTATATTTACATGTGCTGAAGGAAAAGTAGGATTTCAGGTGGATTTGTTTCCATGTGAAGGTAATAAGATCTCATTTTCTTATGTTTCTATGAATCTAAACAACAAATGACATCTTGTCTAATTAGTCCTCCCAAGCAACAAAATATTGGCCTGAAGCATGTCTTTTATTTTCTATACCAAAGCATCATGTCTGAATAGTGCTTACATTGTATGTGGGCACATCAATATTCTTGGAAGCTGATTGAGGATCTCAAAACTTACACCGATTGTGGCAGGGGTACATTATTCATTATTTGGAATCTGACAGGCAAAAAAACCCATAGTGTCTTCAAGTTCTTCTTCTAGTGTAAAAATTCACCTGAAATTACTGCTAACAGTAATAGTAATCTGAGGAAAAATGACAATTCTATGGTTCGCTTTTTAAACAATGCAGCAATTTAGTGCACAGCCCACAGGAATATTTAAAAAAGCATCATGAAGGGATAAATTCGGAAGGTTACAGGGTTTATTTTCAAGATAAAGATTACTTTAGGGTTCTTTTGGTTTTGTTTTTCTTTTCAACTCGGGAAAATCTTGCAATCACATCAAATAGAATTAGTGAGCTTTAGATTTTTTTTTTTTTTTTTTTTTTTAACCAATCTTTCTGTTTCCCAGTGCTCTGTCCAGCCAATGAAATGCGTCTGGATTCAACAGGAGTAATACTGAGTCCTGGATATCCTGACAGCTATCCAAATCTCCAGATGTGTGCATGGACCATTACTGTGGAAAAGGGTTATAATATCAGCATGTTCTTCGAATTCTTCCAGACGGAAAAGGAATTTGATATACTTGAGGTGTTTGATGGTAACTATAGGATGCACAAATTTGGATTATGCATTTTCTCTCTCTGTGTGCATTTTTATAGTGCATCTGTGTAATCAATATTGTTTATCTAAACCATAATTTGTCAGCATAAAAAAACCACATTAAATAAGAAAGCATTTGCATTTTTTGAGTTAAAAAGAACTGTTGTATTGCTGTGTTCCAAGACTGCATTGCAATAATTATGTTTAGAAATAATTTTTGTCTGAAAACAATATGTACTCTAGCGTTCAGCATGCAGTATCCACTTCTTTCTTTAACTCAGAATAATTTACCATTTGCTTGTATGATGGTTTTTGTGAATATTAATTGTATGCTTTTTTAAAACTTTGTAACTCCCTTTGGTTTTTTTGTTTGTTTGGTTGTTTTTTGTTTTGTTTTCCTTCTTTCTTACATCAAGGACCAAATAGTCACAGCCCATTGCTCATTTCCCTCAGTGGAGACTATTCGTCTTCTCTAAATATAACCAGCAACGGCCATGAAGTCTTTCTCCGCTGGTCAGCAGACCATGGCACCAATAAAAAAGGTTTCAGGATAAGGTATATAGGTATGTAAATCTAACTTTCTTCAGTGTGTATACAATTTCAGTGTGAAACATTTATTTATGTGAAAAGGGCAATATAAGTTATAATTTCTAACATTAATTGCCCGTTCAAAGGAAATTCGTAAACAAACAATATGCATCTTAACCTGGCTGCCAGGTTGTAAGTCACTTCTGCACAAGTCCTCTGGTAAGGTAGCTAAAATCAAGTGACTCTGTACTCATAGACTACTCATAGAACAAGTAAGTTAAAAGAAAAGCAAGTGTAATGACAGTGTAACAGGTAAGCAATCTTTAGTGTCAGAGACACTTAATATATCTAAATCCTTTAGACTGTAACAGCTACAACTATTGAAGATCATTTTGCTCTCATAAAGATTTCTGAACTGTGGTAGGGTTATTTTGTTGTTTGGGTTATTTTGTGGTTTGGGGTTTTTTGAGTGTATACTGCTGAAATGTCTACGATTGCAATACATTTCATCATGAACTGAAATTCTCTAGCTTACTTGGTGGAAAAAAAAAAAATTATTAAGAAAACCTGTTCCACAAGTGATATATCACTGCATTTCCTTTGAGACTACTAAAATCTGAAGCATCTATAAATCCCTATTCTTTCACATTTATACTTAGCTAAATTGCTTGATGCACGCACAAAAATAAAACAACATTTAGTGACATTTTCTCAGCTTGTTATCGGTTAGCTTTCCGCTGAAATCAACAAGAATTTGTCAAGAGGTGTCGTCTGGATTCTAAATACATCTTTTGTTTATTCAATATTCATGTTTAAAGCTCTCTACTGTAGTACTCCAGAGTCCCCTCCACATGGTTTCATTGTCAGTCAGACAGGTGGACAGCTCAACAGTATGGTTCGCTGGGCTTGTGATCGAGGTTTTCGGCTTGTTGGGAAAAGTACTGCTGTATGCAGAAAGTCTCCACATGGTTATTACTCATGGGACGTTCCAGTACCAGCTTGTCAAGGTAAATTCTTTCATTATAAAATAATGCACCATAAAAAAAAACTTTCTTTTTCCAATGTAAGCTACCATTTGTCTGAAAAGCAAGTATTTTTTTTCTGCCTGGTAAAACTTACAAAAGCTAATGTATTATTTAAAAAGAGTATTTCAACAGAATTCACTGACAGTAAAAAAAATAGATAATAAAAATTAAATGTGATGGAAAATAAATACCTTGGTTGTTTCAGATGCAGTAAACACCAGTTTGGTCACATGTTTTCATTTTAGTGTCATGAAGGCTCAGCTTCTTTCTTTGGCCGTGTGAGGTGACAGTACACCTTTGTCCAAGATTTAGTAAGAAGTGGTAGATGGACATTCTGGTTCAGTTAACCTGTCACTTTTTATCCCTCTAGGATCATACCTCTGGAAGACAGAATGCAATAACTCTTTTAAGGTCTTCACTGTCTCCTAATCACTGTTTTCTTCTTTTCTTCAAAGTGTGTGTTTGTCTCTAGTTGCCAGCAGATATTATGATAGCCCTAACATACATGCTTTTTTACGGTTATCTAGATGAGGTAATAAAATTGGTAATTTTCTGTGATCTTCTCCTTCAAAAAACAAAGTTTGAAAAATTACATGTCACGTTCACTTTCTTTTTATGGTGATGGATGTATATTTTAACGTTGATCCTACTACCTCTTCTCTGCAAGTCGTGACAGCATTAGTGCATTACCTGTGTCTCCGCTGTGATTATTAGCTTTGGTACTGTGCCACGTTGTTGTTATATTGCTCATGAACCATATCTGTATTATGTTAGATCAGCTCACAATAGGAACAAAAATAAATTACTTTTTTTTTTTTTGTATCAAGTGTTTATGCATAGTTTGAGAGGCTTAACTTATCATATCTCTGTGTAGGCAGGAGAGGTGATTTCTTAGGGTTTGAGATTCCACTTCAAAGTCAGATACTTAAGTGTTAAGTGCTAAGCCCTTTTTGATTTTATTCCCCAGAGAGCATTATTTAGAGCCAGATCTTGTCTTAATACTTTATTCCTATTGGTCATATTTTTTCCCCCAGATATTCTCCATTCTTTCTTCTCCAATTATCTTCTGTGTTTTGATTGGATATCTCTGGAGTTATAAACCATTGTTCTTATTTTTAACCTTCTCCATCAAAAAGATAATAAAAATCCTGAGACTTATTTCCCTAAAATTTTAAGGGCATTTATTTGTAAGCTTACAATGCACATTAATATGTTAAAAGTTTATTTTTCTGAATTAACAACTCTTACTGTTACCATGCATATATGAGTGGATGAGTGGAATCTTATGATGAAGAAGATACAAAACAACTGTGTCTTTCACTTTACTCAGCAATATCTTGTGGAATTCCTAAAGCTCCATTAAATGGTGGGATATTAACTACAGATTACTTAGTTGGCACCCGAGTTACATATTTTTGCAATGATGGATATAGACTATCAGCCAAGGAACTTACTACTGCAGTCTGCCAGCCAGATGGTACCTGGAGCAATCACAATAAAACACCTCGCTGTGTAGGTAAGGAACCTGAAAAACCTCTCCTGTGAGTAAGAGCCAGGCTGTACATTTTATTTATTTATCCAGCACACAAATTGTCACATTGCTTAAATTTTCATCTTCAGATTATTTTATTCTGTGAATTATTGCTGGCATTACATTATTGTGAAATAGATATTTGAGATGTATATAGGTGAGATATATATTGAAGCATTCTTTGACAGCAGAAGAAATAACACTAGAGAATTCATGATAGAATACATTCAAACTAATTAATTAATTTACAGCTAAATCAAAGTCAATGTTTGCAGAGATTTACGCAGAAGACATCCTTCAGTGAGAGTTGCACAGTTCATATACTGTTAACAAATCCGATTTACTATCCAGAACTGCAAAGTCTCTGGTGCTTTGGGTTACATATTCATAACTGCTGCTTATTGTTTATGTTCATTCTGTTGTTATAAACCAACACCATCTAAACTTGGGGGAACATCACTGAAGAGAAAATGCATGCTCAGTCCCAAAGAGAAGTTATAAATGGGGTATGCAATCCCAGGTGATTGTAAGGCTGTTACAGAAATGTCAGTGTTGTATGCATGATATCATTTGGATTGTTCCAATCAATTAATTTTAGAAAGAATAGAAAACATATTCTAGAATAACTTTCAGGAGTTTTCTTCTTTTGTTCTCCTCCCACCCCTATTTTCTAGTGAATTGTATTCTGTCACAAATTTTGCTCCATCAAAAGAATTATAAATGGAAGGAATGTAGTATCCAGCAAAGATTTTCCTCTCTGCTTTTCAATTATGAAAAAAAAAAAAAAAGTTATATTTGTTAATCTTTTTCTATTACATGATGGTTCTAGAGGGTGTTTGTAGGAAGAACACGTAAAATTAAGACATTAGCTAGAAATGCATAGCTGCTGCTGAAAAACCATCTTGTATATGGATATTATGTTATCTGTTGCTAGTGTGCAGCCTCTCCAAAGTCTATGAGTCTTTAATAACTCATAGAATTTACATGTGTAGAGAAATAATTCCTATACTGAAATGTAGCTAACATTTCAGTAAAGATTCTGGTGTCTGAGCTAAAGTGTCACAAGAGTTCTAGGATAACGAATCTATGGTGAATTCAACTGTGGTATGTTGATTCTATCTACATCACGTGCGTAGCTCTGCATGCAGTCACTTTTCTGACTTGGACCATAGATTGTTATCAATTAAATGAGAGAACCTGTACCTGCTAGCCATAGGCAATTTCAAGTACAGACTTGCTCTTCGAATATTATGTCACTATGTTTAAAATACATTTCTGAGTTGATAATGGTACAGACTTTCCTAATTTGCCTGTACTAGGCCACAAATAACTATGTGCTTTTGTTATTTTGGAAGTTGTTACGTGTCCAAGCATCAATTCTTTTACACTGGAGCATGGAAGATGGAGAATAGTGAATGGCTCACATTATGAGTATAAAACAAAAGTAGTTTTCAACTGTGATCCAGGGTATTATGGTTTGGGACCAGCATCTATTGAGTGCCTTGCTAATGGCACCTGGAGTTGGAGAAATGAGCGACCCTACTGTCAAAGTGAGTATATGTTGCCTCTGCATCTGCTGTACAAACTTCCGATAAAAATATTTTATTTGTCTGAATTAGAAATTAACTAATTAAATATTAGTATTAGCCAATTAAAAAAAAAAAAAAATTTATTCCTGGCTGGAAATTCGAAGTATCCTAAAGGCCATTATTTGCAAATATAGTCCATTATATTTAGTGTCAAGGAAATGTCTTTCAGCATGCTTCTGCATTTTAAAGGTCCTTAAATCTATAAATGTACAAAAAAATGACAGAAATCATTATCCTATAAATCTTTCTAGGTCAGGAATGTTGTATAGTCTATAAAAATGCAAAATCTTTTTATTCTGTATTTACACTTAAAAACACTAACCAAGTTGATTCTGATAATGCTTAAAATGAAATTATCAAAGAAAAGCTATGATTTTGAGTCAAAAGATGTTTTCATTTGTAAAGAAATATTGAGGAATTCCATGTACATTGTTCACTCATTATGAGAATACATTGTGTGAATGCTAGGGCAGCCATTTCATTATGAACTAGGAAACAAAAAATTGTATCTTCCTCAAAAAATATAATGGTTATTTTTTTTCCCACCTCTTTCTTAAAGTGTTATTTCTGGGGAAGGAATAGCCTTCATATGCAGTAGTTTTGATTTAATTTTTTTAAGGAGTAAAATACTTCTAGCTGTGAAATTTGTTTTTATGGTTGACAATTATCACTAGCTGGTATGTATATATGTTACTGTGTGTCAGTGATAATCAGCTGTACCTTTCTATTCTGTCTTGGTTTTGCCATAAGTTATTTCTTGTGGAGAGCTTCCTACACCTCCAAATGGGAATAAGATTGGAACTCAAATTACATATGGATCTACAGCTATATTTACTTGTGATTCAGGATACATGCTAGTTGGGTCAGCAGTGAGGGAATGTCTGTCTTCTGGACTCTGGAGTGGAATTGAGACCAGATGTTTAGGTATGAATACTACTGACATGGCTTGCCTATTCTCTCTCCTTAGCAGACAAAAGAAAGCATATAAAGAAAATAATAATAATTGATTGTGGAAACTGTGAAAGGAGCACTGCACCCTTATTTCTGAGAGAAAATCACTATCCTCACACAATTTCTAGAATTTGATACCCTTTGCTTGTGCATGTTTAGGCATCTTCACTTATTTAAAATATTCAGACACCAGTCCCTGAATCTTTTATGATGACAATGAACATATGATTTCAGTGACACAATTTCAGGGCTTCTTTTTAATTCATTATTATCATCTACATTATGAAAACTTGATAGTTCTAAGAAAAAAGAAAAACAAAGCAAAGTATATTGCTTCTAAATATTGGTGCTTATTAGGAGCCTCATGTTTTAGGGGTTTGTGGGTTGTTTTTTTGGTTTTGGGTTTGGGTTTTTTGAACAAAAATATATTATAAAAGGAGAGCAGAGTGGCTTGGGTGGCTGAGTTGTTTGTTTGTTGGGGGGTTTTGTCACTAAGGTACTAGCTGAATCACTTTTCATTTTTCTTGCTTGCCTTACTTGTTTCTGCAGTGAGTTCCCTGCTATATGTCACAGTTTCCATGAGGTCAACAACTCTCAGAGAATTTTCCATTGCCATATTATTTACTGATACATTCTTTTTCCCAACCTCTCTCTAGATTAAATGTCTGTTTGTGACTTTCATAGTGTAAATAAAATATTTGTTGTATTTTGAGAATACAGAGTAGAAGATTAGACCAAGATATAGAAAGTTTTTTGGCTGCAGGACATTTGGATGTATTTGCACTGACTACCTTTAACCCAAACATGGAATCAATTAGGTTGGAAAAGACTAAGATATTGAATCTCTTAGCCTAACACTAGCAAGTCTGCTGATAAAAGATGCCTCTAAGCACCACATCTCCACATCTTTTAAATACCACCAGGGTTGATGATGAGACCACTGTCTTGGGCAGCCTGTTCTAATGCTTGACAGCCCATTCAATGAAGAAATTTTTCCTCATCTCTGACCCAAACCTTCCCTGGTCCTGCTGGCCACACTATTTCTGATACAGGCCACCTGGTCACACTGCTGGCTTGTATTCAGATGGCCATCAGCTAACACCTCTGGGTCCTTTTCTGCCAGGCAGCCTTCCAGCCTCTCTTGCCAAAGCCTGTAGCATTGTATGGGGCTGTTGTGACTCAAATGCAGGACCTGGCACTTGGCTTTGTTGTATCTTATGCAATTTGCCTTGCTTTATCAATCCATACTGTCCAGGTCCCTCAGTAGAACCTTCCTACCATCAAGCAGATCTACACTCTCTCTCAACCCAGAGAGTCATCTACAGACTTACTGAGGGTACACTCAATCCTCTTGTCCAGATCACTGATATTAATGAGAACTGACCTCACTACTGAGCCCTGAGGAGCACCTCCTGTCACTGGCCACCAACTGAGTTTAATTCCATTCACCACAGCTATTTGAGCCCAGCCAGCCAGTTTTTCACCCAGTCAAGTGTCTACCCGTCCATGAGCATCCAGTTCCTCCAGGAGGAGGCTGTGGGACACAGTACCAAAGGCTTTACTAAAGTCCAGGTAGACAACATCTACAGCCTTTCTCTCATGTGCTAAGTGGGCAGTCTTGTGTTAGGAGATCAGTTAAGTCAATCAGGACTTGCCTTTCATAAACCCATGCTAACTGGGCCTGACCACCTGGTTGTTCTGCATGTACTGTGTAATGGCACTCAAGATGATTTGCTCCATGACCTTCCCTAGCACCATGGTCAGATTGACAGGTCTGTAGTTCCCTGGATCCTCGTTCCATCCATTTTTGTAGGTGGGTCTCACGTTAATCTCTTCGGGATTCCTCTGAGACCAGTAGGAAAGAAAGAAGACAATCCAGAGATTCAGATTCCCACAACAAATTGTCAAGGAAGTTACTAATATTTAAAAGAAATTTCATAGAATCATAGAATCAATAAGGTTGGAAAACATTTCAGAGGTCGAGTCCAACCTGTCACCTACACCTCATGACACCATGGCACCAAGTGCCACGTCCAATCCCCTCTTGAACACCTTCAGGAACGGTGACTCCACTACCTCCCTGGGCAGCCCATTCCAATGGCCAATAAGTCTTTCTGTGAAGAACTTTCTCCTCACCTCAAGCCTAAACTTCCCCTGGTGCAGCTTGAGACTATGTCCTCTTGTTCTGGTGCTGGTTGCCTGGGAGAATAGACCAACCCCCACCTGGCTACAACCTCCTTTCAGGTAGTTGTAGAGAGCAATAAGGTCTCCTCTGAGCCTCCTCTTCTCCAGGCTAAGCAACCCCAGCTCCCTCAGCCTCTTCTCACAGGTCTTGTGCTCGAGACCTCTCACCAGCCTCGTTGCCCTTCTCTACATGTAATGTACATGTAATATTTAATCTTTTTGATATACAGTATCTTTTGTAATTTTGTGTGCGTGTACAGTCCTACCTATACAAATGAATCACTGTAGTTTTCCCTACGTTATTAAAAATAAAAGTGAATTAAGTAATTTTAAAAAGCAGTTTTTAAAATATTTTTTTTGTTAAACATAGGCTTATTTACATTTTTTCATGTATATTTACTGATATTTTTTTCCCTTTTTTTTCGCTTTTTTTTCCTCTTTACTTTGATAAATCCAGCTGGCCATTGTGGCATTCCAGATCTTATAGTCAATGGCCAAGTAATTGGAGAAAATTATGGATATAGAGACACAGTTGTATACCAGTGTAGTCCTGGTTTTCGGTTGATTGGCTCTTCTGTACGAATATGTCAACAGGATCACAACTGGTCTGGTCAGCTTCCATCCTGTGTGCGTAAGTAAGCATGGCAACACACACTGATTCATACTACAGGGATGTCTGACCTACAAGATGAGCAGTGCCTTTGGAATTTAGTATTCATGGTCCAAAAAAACCAACAACCGAACAAAAAGATTTAAAGCAGTTTATGAAAATGTTGTGGCCATCTTAAATGTGTTGTCACTTAATATTTCCACTGCATCTTTGGTTACTAGATACTTATTGTCCATTGCATCTTTGGTTACTAGATACCTCTCGTTTACATACGAATATGGAACTTGCTTTTTTGTTTCTTTATTTTGTACTATACTAGCTGTTAGCTGTGGTCACCCTGGTAGTCCTATTTATGGAAGAACAAGTGGAAATGGTTTCAACTTCAACGATGTTGTGACATTCTCTTGTAATACTGGATATGTTATGCAAGGACCAACCAAAGCGCAGTGTCAGGCTAACAGGCAGTGGAGCCACCCACCGCCAATATGCAAAGGTAAGAAGGCAAACATTTAGAGATTTCAAATTAAAGTGGAAAAATAAACTGAAGGTAAAAGCACTCAAGCACCCTCTAAGATAAAACAATGCCTCTGTTACTAATAGGCATCATTTTATTAAACAGCAAGACTCATAGTTTTGGGATCCTATGATTTTTCTGTTCGATCTGTTCTATATTCTGGTTTCCAGGATAACTGTTACAGAGAAATGTTTTTATGTGTGGGTAGAATTGATTTTTAAAATGTTTTCTACAAGTTACAACAATATTCTCCCCAATTTTAGCCAATATAGTTCTAATAGATGCATAAGATTACATGCTTTTCCCCCTCCTTTTTATATTTCTATCGATCTGACTGCTCATGAAATTGGTTCTGTCCAAGTTTTCATAGGCACTTCTAGAACCATTTTATTACCTCTGTCCTTTTTAAGTCTGTTGTTGTGTGCTTTTAAAACGTTTTGATTGTTCCCATTTAGAAATATGTACTTTTGTTTTCTGTAACCTGCTTGTACATATGCAGAAACTGTATTGATTCTTTTCAGCATCTTCCAGGCAGCTTCTGTGGATTATCTGTACACAGCCTAAGTCAGGTTATGCATTCATAATAATTTTATTGGCTCTGTTTTCCTTCCAGTAGGTGTTCTCCACACTTCTTTCATCACTTTACCTTAAACAATACTGCCAAATAGTTTCCTGAACTTGAATTTCCATGGAATTTTGTGTTGATGAGAAGATACTATTTCTATTTTTAAAATTTACAATGCTAAATACATACTGTGTGTTAAGGGTATCTAATAAATCTTATTTTCACACAGAATCACACAGAATGTTAGGGGTTGGAAGGGACCTCTGAAGATCATCTAGTCCAACCCCCTTCTAGAGCAGGATCACCCAGAGTAAAATACACAGGAATGCAACTTAACCTTACATAGCAAAATATGCAGTGTTGAAAGGAAAAGTAAATAGAAATACTTCAACCTGTGCCATTGTACTGCTGGATTTGCACACTGAAAGCCTCAAAAGCTACACATTTGCAAAGAAAATGGGCTTTCAAATTGTGTACAGTCAGGCAAATTCAGAACCCAATGTAAGTCACAGTACTGCTCAGAGACCACAGTAGAGCTGTGCCATTACACACCACCCGCTCTGGCCCCTGATATTTAAATTGTATAAATTCTACTACCTACCATTTCTGTATTGCTCATGTATTTGTAATACAGAATACATAATTTGTAATACGGTACAGTTGCTATAAATCACCTCAGTGATCTGGAGTTGCAGAGTGATGTGCAAAGCTCTGTTATTTTATTGGCCTGTAGGGATCAATAAATAAGTTGATCGGGTTCTTGTTTGAGATTTTTACAGTCTTGAAATCTTCTGTTGGCTTTAGAACAGACTTTAAAAATAAGAAGTATCAGCTTTGTGTAGAATATTATTAGTGTTGTCTGTAATATGCATTGAAATAAATTCTCTTTAATGTGAGAAATTATTCTATCTGCTTTGAAGTTAAATTAAAAAAGAAAAAATATTCTTTTGCATATTTGGAAAGTGCCTAAAGTGCAATATAACAGGAAGGGCTGACTCCCTTGTGAAGGCTGAATTTGCAATAATCATATAAATTCAGCAATGTAGCTGCTGCTATACTGTCTACAACTGTGCTAAACAGCTAGTTTCCTAATCAACTATAGTGATACTGGAGAGCTACCTAAATGATCAAAGCTTCTTGTATGTTCTTTCAAGTGTTCACTGTTCACAGAAGCAGACACCAAGATACAGGGTAATGATTAGAAAGAAGCAGGAGAGCTGTAAAATAACTACACTGAATGATGTATGTAGAAAAAAATTAATATCTTAATTTACCTGTGGCCATAGCTTTTTTCATTCTAGATTAGAAAGCTTTTCAGCATATTTTGCTATTTTTATGTATGCAGCATGATGCACATACACACAGAGATTTATTACGTAATTGCACACAGGTGTATATACACATGTATGGATATAAGCATGCAATTGATTTTTAAGGATACAGAAACAGTAATTTTTACATGAACTGTATCTTGCTAAAGTAACTTTAAGTAGGTGAGGAACATGTTGAGTTGGCCAGAGGAGTCTACTCTATATTATATATAAAAGCAGAGTATATAAAATCAGGGTAGCAACACATTGGAATTTTCTCATACAAAGGATAAGAGATCTTTTAAAGACATTTTCATTAGGCTGTATTTATATGACTCTATGCATTTTTTTCTTTTCAGTGGTCAATTGTTCTGATCCTGGAATTCCTGCAAATTCTATAAGAGAAAGTAAAATTGAACATGGAAATTTCACCTATGGCACAGTGGTATTTTATGACTGTAATCCTGGATATTTTTTATTTGGCTCTTCAGTTTTAATTTGTCAACCAAATGGCCACTGGGACAAACCTCTACCTGAATGCATTAGTAAGTAGATAATGTGTATGCTTCTACGAAGAATGCAGGCTACAGTAGGTACTATTTTACATAACATTTCCATCAGTCTCATGGCAATAATTAGAATAAACATATTTGTATAACATCTGTGTGTCTGCAGTAATGATGGAAGGTCTCCACAGCAGCTGAAGTAGTGTAGTTTTTATTGTCATTGTATGTAGCAAATAACAGAATCCTTATGAAATGCAATAACTGAAACAAGCCTCTCTTGAGTGCTTCAACAGAGTGTTCTCTGATAGCAGTGACAGAAGGTGAAAACATATCCATTGAATCTGTCGATGCTTGGCCTCCAATGTCCACAAAAGACATAATCACACCAAAAGTTAAAAACTACAGTACCTAGTTGCTGATTTATGCCACTATAGTGCTTTCTAGACTTCTCTTGGGACAGCAGCAAGTTCTGACTATCTATGAAGGCAGTAAGCAAATAGCAATGGCACTGTAGAGCACCAAAAGTGTCCTCTGGGTCATGTCCCCGACTTAGCAAACTACCAGATGTACCTGAAATCATAGTAATATGCAACCTGTCCATGAAGGCAAGTGGGTCAACTTATTCCTTATTGAGGAGTCATGAACCAGTATTTGCAATATTTTGACGATATTAGTTCTCAGCTCCACCTTTATTAGTTTTCTTTAACTAAGGTTTCTCCAGTTCTGCTATTCTCTCTTTTATAAAGAATCATAGAATCAATAAGGTTGGAAAAGACCTCAAAGATCATCAAGTCCAACCTGTCACCCAAAACATAATGACTACTAAACCATAGCATCAAGTGCCATGTCCAGTCCTTTCTTAAACACCTCCAGGGATGGTAACTCCACCACCTCCCTGGGCAGCCCATTCCAATGGGTAACAGCTCTGTCTGGGAAGAACTTTCTCCACACCTCCAGCCTAAACTTCCCCTGATGCAGCTTGAGACCATGTCCTCTTGTTCTGGTGCTGGTTGCCTGGGAGAAGAGACCAACCCCCTCCTGGCTGCAGCCTCCCTTCAGGTAGCTGCAGATAGCAATAAGGTCTCCCCTGAGCCTCCTCTTCTCCAGGTTAAACAATACAATACAATACAATACAATACAATACAATACAATACAATACAATACAATACACCAGGTTGGAAGAGACCTTCAAGATCATCGCGTCCAACCCATCAAACAATCCAACCCACCCAACAACTAGACCATACAGCCAAGCACCCCATCAAGTCTTCTCCTGAACACCTCCAGTGAAGGTGACTCCACCACCTCCACGGGTAGCCGATTCCAATGGCCAATCACTCTCTCCGTGTAGAACTTCTTCCTAACTTCCAGCCTAAACCTCCCCTGGCGCAGCCTGAGACTGTGTCCTCTTGTTCTGGTGCTGGCTGCCTGGGAGAAGAGGCCGACCTCTGCCTGGCTACAACCTCCCTTCAGGAAGTTGTAGAGAGCAATAAGGTCACCCCTCAGTCTCCTCTTCTCCAGGCTAAGCAACCCCAGCTCCCTCAGCCTTTCCTCACAGGGCTTGTGTTCCAAACCCCTCACCAGCTTTGTTGCCCTTCTCTGGACACGTTCCAGCAAGTCAACATCCTTCCTAAACTGAGGACTGTGTCCTCTTGTTCTGGTGCTGGCTGCCTGGGAGAAGAGGCCAACCTCTGCCTGGCTACAACCTCCCTTCAGGAAGTTGTAGAGAGCAATAAGGTCACCCCTCAGTCTCCTCTTCTCCAGGCTAAGCAATTCCAGCTCCCTCAGTCTCTCCTCATAGGGCTTGTGCTTGAGGTCTCTCACCAGCCTCGTTGCCTCTCTGGATATGTTCAAGAGTCTCAATATCATTCTTAAATTGAGGGGCCCAGAACTGGACACAGCAAATTATATCTGAATTTTTTTTTCCTTATTGCTGTTAAGCTCTCTGCTTCTGGAACTTGTTACTTTCCTTGGTGGCATAACTCGATTATAAGGTACAGTTCTAATCACAGTCCCTAAACCCCCAGACTCTGAAAAGGCCAGCATTTTCACCAAATTTATGTGTGGAGTTATGAAAAATGGTAGCTACAGAGTGTTTGATCAGTGATAATAACCGTTTTTTATCTCCAATAATTATGCATTGTAGTGGTTGACTGTGGCCATCCTGGCATTCCTCCTAACGCGGTCCTGTCTGGAGATAAATACACATTTGGGTCGACGGTGCATTACGCTTGTACAGGTAGACGATCGCTGTTAGGGCAGTCATCTCGGACCTGTCAGTTAAACGGACACTGGAGTGGATCTCTTCCTCATTGCTCAGGTAATATTTTTTTTTTTTAACTAACATAAATATCCTGATATTGGTTTTTTATTTTATCAGAAGGCCATTTTAAAATCTGGAAAATCGTGCATGCAACTGAAGTACTGTCTAGGGAGAAGTGACAATGTCAAACTAAAATAAACAGAAAGGTAGAAGCCCCATCCCTGTACATTTTTAAGACCAGGCTGGATGTGGCTCTGAGAAACCTGATCTACTTTGAGGGTCCCTGCCCAGGGCAGGTGGGTTGGAACTGCATGGTACTTGAGGTGCCTTCCAACCCTAACAGTATCACAGTATCACCAAGGTTGGGAGAGACCTCGAAGATCATTGAGCCCAACCTGTAACCACAAACCTCACAACTAGACCATGGCACCAAGTGCCGCATCCAGTCCCCTCTTGAACACCTCCAGGGACGGCGACTCAACCACCTTCCCGGGCAGCCCATTCCAATGACGAATCACTCTCTTGGTGAAGAACTTTCTCCTCACCTCGAGCCTAAACTTCCCCTGTTGCAGCTTGAGACTGTCCCCCTTGTTCTGGTGCTGGCTGCCAAGGAGAAGAGGCCAACCCCTTCCTGGCTACAATCACCTTTCAGGTAGTTGCAGATTCTATGATTCTGTCATCAAGAAAAACAATAAAAATGTAAGAAGAATGCCACTTTAATATGAATGGGAAATCGTATATTCAATACAGTGTTAAAGGAACCCGTTTGGTTTGGCAGTATTTTCTTTGTGACTTCTGGAAAGAGTATTAATTTCCACAGGAAGATCTTGCATCACTATTTCTTCAGTAGAATGTTTTGGGTTTTGTTTTCTTTACTTGCAAAGTATCTGTTGACTTGATGGCATCTCATATGTGTCTTAATTGCATAATTCATCCATCTTTATAATAAGGCCAAGAGGGTTTCACATAATTTCATAATAGGACGCTCTGGTTTTAAGGCAACACCATCTAATCCCTGTAATAGATTAGCCCTCACTGAAACTCAGATATGTTTTCTGAACAGCTTACTGCATGGGAATGTTCTGTTTCACAGCTTCAGTTTGATTCATTTTAATAGTAGTGATTAAGTGAAAACCAGAAGTATGAATCACACACTAATTTGGGATTTGGCTATATCCCATTTCTTATCTTAGAGTATGTAAACACAGATTGTGGCAGTTTTAATTCTCATTAAATACTGGGGGGTGGGGATACTCTTTCTTGCCACCCTCATGTTTTCATTGTATGGTTTTTAAGAAATGATTGTGGTTTGGGAATTTATTCAGACCTATGTAATTCAGATCACTTAGAAATCTCCAAAGGCAGAAAACAGGAAGAGAACAAGAGACACCTTCTTGTTGTTGTTGGGTTACAACTAGGGCAAAATGAAGAGGTGAAAAATAATTGATACTCAAATCTGACAGTCCTACTATACCATATAACGCTACAAAATAGTAAATCAAAGAATGACAGAATGATTTGCGTCAGAAGGGACTTAAAAAAGTTACCTAGCCCAATCCTACAGCCATAGGCAGGAACATCTTCCACTAGAGCTATAAAATCACAGAATATTTTGGCTTGGAAATGAGTTCTAAAGGTACCCTCTGAGTTTAAAACCATTGCCCCTTGTCCTGTCACTGCAGGACTTGATAAAAGTGTCTCTGTATCTTCTATTCTTTAGATGTTGAAAGGCTGCAGTAATATCTCCTGGAAGCCTCTCCAGGTCGAACCACCCTGACTCTCTCAGCTTTTTTGCATGGAAGAGGTGTTCCATCACTGATAATTACTGTGACTTTTCTCTGGACCTGCTCTAGCAGACCCATGTCCTTTTTGTACTGGGGACTGCAGAGCTAGATACGGTATTTCACTTGTAGTCTCACACATTCCAATAATTTTTCTTTTTTTCCTCCTGCATTCATCTCCTTAGTGTATTCAACTATAATCTGATTATATCAGCTAGAGTTTCAGAATATGCTTTCTTTTTTTACAGCTCATGGCACAAAAATGATTAAAAATTCATAAGAAATATTAAAATAGTTCTTCTTGGTTAACGTCTTGTACTAAATTCAAAAGGATTGGAAGAATTTTTTAGTGTCTGAACTTTCCCCAGCAAACTTTTAAGAAGTGGTTGCAAACAAGGACAATTTTATCTATTATGTCATTTATATCTATTGGCATTCAGAAATAGTTTTCAGTCATCACACGGATATCACCTGGAGTCAGAAATGTACAGCAACTCAGAATTCTTCATAAGTGCACCAATGGCTGTGTACTTAAGTGGTCTAAACACCCTCCTTTTTCATTAAGACTAAATGTCAGTTGAGAATTTGTTACATGTGTAGGTGAAGGATGGCTCATAGCTGACTGTGAAAATCACTTAGTTGAATCTCTGCATGAGGTAATAAAAACACATTCTGTTATGATATCATTGATTATATCACTGTCACTTCCTGATGTGATTAGTCATTTAGAAAAATTATTTCTGTAACCTTCAATCAAATGAGCTGGAGGTTAACTTCTCTAAGATTAAAGGAGTAATAATTCACATTAATAATTAGGCATTAGGAAAGAACACATGATTTCATTTACAAGAGGAATATGTAGTTTATACTCTGCATAGGAAAAAAATGATTTTCAGTTTTTAATCATAATATTATTTGAGGCATAATGTCAAGTAACCTGCGGAAAACAGAGTTCTCAATGTAGAAAATTTGCAAGTACAGAATAATGATTAGGCCCTGTCCCAAATTCTTCATAGTCCAAAGGAATCATACTGGAAAATGTAAGACACAAATCCCAAAAATAGCAAAAAAATCTTGATCCTGGATATTTTTTAATTAATAAAAATGTGTAGCAGGCTATTTGCAAACTAGAGGGATGTTATGTCACCTAAGTAGCTTGAACATGATGTATTTTGAAATTATTTTACTTACTGTTTACAATTTCATTTCTTCCTTTCACTATTCAGTTCTGTATATGCTTCTCTTAGTAAAGAGGTATGTTTAACCAGTCACACCAGAAGTATAGTTTACATACCTACAGTGCCAACTAAGACAAGGGAAGCTCTGTTTTCATCTTCAACTCCTGGGTCCTAACTTCTCATAGAATCCCTAAATAAATTAGTTTATCAGTTTTGGTGTTCTGGGCATTTGGAGTATCCAACGTACTTACTACTACTGTAAGATCTTCTCTTGTTGCTACTGTTTAAGCTCTGGTATATATCAGGACAGTATGGTTTTAATACAGAAAATATACTCCTCTTCCTCCTTCCTAATCCTCCTCCCTCCTACTTCTCCCTTCTCTTCTTCTCTTCCTCTCTCCTCCCTCCCCTTTCATCCTCCTCTATGTTATAATTTCCTCAAACATTTCTAACTGAGGGAAAAGCTTCCTATCGGATATATGTAAAATTGCTGACTAGAGCTTTTATTTAATGGTAAAACTCTTACAACTGCAACAATATAGAAAAAACAAGGAAGCATTTTATGAATGCCTCTTACAGGCAGACAAAATGACCTTTTTACAATCAGGACCTTAGTTTTTTTTTCTCTGAATTCCTGATTTTAATTGAAAAATTACGAAGGTGTTCTGGCTTTCTTCTTGTTCCCTAATGTTGTTTGATGATTCTGTCACCAAAATTTGATGGTCTAAAAGGAATTTTTACATAGTTAAACCTGCTGTTCTGTACTTATTCAAAATAAGTAAAAAGAAATTATTTGAAAATAATATTTTTTTTTGTTTACATACAGGGACTCACATCCACTAAGGTATTTGTGTTTGGTTGGGTTTTTTTTCTAAAAAATATAAAAATATTTAGAAATACATAGAAGCATATACTTAAGATGCAGTAGCATAGCAATATTTCACATTTATTTCAAGTTTTACACTCTAAATTCTAGGTGATACAGCTGGCTCCTGTGGTGATCCAGGTATCCCGGGTCATGGGTCTAGAGAAGAAAACAATTTTAAAATTAAAAGCACAGTCCATTTCAGCTGTGATATTGGCTATATCCTCCATGGCTCAGAAGAACGGACATGCATGGCAAATGGAAGTTGGACAGGAAGACAACCTGAGTGCAAAGGTAAATCACAGTAATCACTCTGGTTTAAAATAGCCTTGTTTACAGTGCCAATCAGATAAGCCATTATGCACTGCCAGTTTTGCATTGTGAATGGTATACAGTTGATTTTGGATTGACCATTGCATTTCCTCAAAGAAAATGTCACAGTACAGCAATAACTTGGCATCAGGTGACAAATTTGAAATAATTTCCTGGTATACTTGAAATAACATGATTTCAAAGTTTTGAGAAGAAGAGTGTATTAATCTGATTATTTCTTCTCAATGTCACATCAGTGTAACTGTGTGTGCTATGTGGTACTAAAAGAAAATTAAAAAGTGGGGAATAAAAGGCTTCAAGAACTCTTTTTTCTCTTAAAAATCTCTCACCATCACCTGGAATTTAATTAAAATGCTTATACAGCTGAATTCCAGAGAAAACAGCTGAGTTTTTAGAAATTATCTATGTCAGGATTTCATTAGATAGTTCTTTGTCATAAATGATTGGCTTAAAATTTTTATTTACTAATACCGTTGGCCTCATTATTAATTTCCAACAGAAAACAAAATGCTGAAATAAGTTTATTTAAACAAATAAATTGACATTTCAAGTTAGATGCAGTGTCATAAAAAGAAGTTTTAACAGGATGGTTACAGAGAATCATTTATGGCCTTAATTATCTTGACTCAAAAATAGGAACTAACTCCCAAAGGATTCTTCTTCAAAGAAAAGCTTCCTAAATAATAGGAAATCATTTTAGGACCTGTACTCTTCTCTTCTACTTCATCACTGTTGACTGTGTTATCTATATGAAACAGTCTTATCATTTAAACAACTTATTTGACAAGCTTGTTTCATAATGTCCTTTCTGATGAAAGATTGCTACCTTTGCACAATGTAAATGCATATTTGTATATATGAATAGGATTATGTGGTTTTTAGTTTTGTTTTATGTGAAGGGATATGCTTAACCCAGCTGAACTTTCATCTTATCCTCGCTGTGGATCAGGCATTTTCTTAATATTGGGAGTTCATCTTGTTGCTAAAGTACTTTTCCTTTAATTTGGATTTTACAATTAAATTCATAGGCTGTGTTTCACTACATACAAAAGGGTAAAACCAAATAACTGATGTAAACAGATATTTACTGTGCAAAAAGCATTAAGTAGATGGTGAAACTTACATTTTTCAGGAAAAAAGCATGGATTTCTACCACATAACACTGCTGGCAGTGTTGGCAGCAGGAATGTCCTTAGGCATTACTATTTCCAAAATTATCTTTACTACATTTATAAGTATTTTTACATTTTACTTTATAGCTGTGCAGTGTGGTAATCCAGGAACAACTGCTAATGGAAAAGTGTTTCGTATTGATGGAACTACATTCTCCAATTCAGTAATATATTCATGCATGGAAGGATACATACTTTCTGGATCGTCTGTAAGACAATGCACTGCCAATGGAACATGGTCTGGATCTTTGCCAAACTGCACAAGTAAGACACTTCTGTAATGAAAAGTCTTTGTTTTGCTCTCCTCTGAAAGACAGTAAAACAACTATAGAAGTAGGATGCAAATAAATTGTCTTCATTTTTTCTTACACTAGTTCATGACAATTTTGACATAAAATCCTTTAAAATTGTGTAGTGCTATGTGAGAAGGAAGAGTATTTGTGTGAAACACAGATACAGTAGAGTAAACTATATAGACTGCTACAGTTTAAAAATTATTATATGGTTATATGATCTACCTGCTTTAATTCTTTCCTAGTATATAGTTTTAATGTTGTTTATGTTTTGTGGTATATTCAGGCATTATTCATATAATTGTTGTTTTGCCTTTTTTTTTTTTTTTTTTTTCCATCATGAAAACTTAGAAGTATAATTTTCTGGCCTTCCAGAGTGGAGAAAATAAAAACCTTGCTTGAGAAATTTTTTTTTTCTGGTGACTGTCAGTTCAAAACTGTTGTCCTACTGTCGCTTTATATCTTCCGTCTGGCCTTAACTCCCTATCACTAACCTTATACTTGCTTTGGTTACTCAGCTAAAAGAAGCTATTTCGGCTTCTCTCACATTCATAGTAAGCATTTTGCAGCAGACTATTTTCAAGCCCATCTTTTCTGCTTTATCTCATGTCCTGGTTCATCTTCTGGTAACATTTATGAAAATGTTACATTTATATGACAGGAGACTACCTATCATTTTAAGGAAACATATCATCATCATCCATACAGCAAACTGCTACTGCGTGCTACAATTTGTATCTAAGATGATGCTGGTACTAACAGCAACTTTAAAGTACCTGTAAATGGAGAGGCATTTTACAGCACTGCAGAATGGCTGAGGTCAGAAGTCCCCTTTGGAAGTTGTCTAGTCCAACGCCTCTGCTTGTGGCAGGATCAGCTAGAGCCAATTGCCCAGAGGTGTGTCCAGTCTGTGCCCCTTCTACAGATCTTTAATTCTCCATTGCTCTAGCACATCTAAATATTAAATACATATTAAGCTTTATCATACTTGCTTTATTCTCTCTTATGACAATACATACATTTTAAATGACTAACAGATAGCTATGACGAGCTAATGGATAATATTAATTAGAAAGCTAGTTAGCAGATCATGGTAGTTTTATATCTAGGTCTGTAAAATATGATTGAAGAAGATTATCTATTGTGAGGGAACAATTTTCTCATGATGATTTCAAAGTGTATCCAAAGCAGTAGAATTGGCAGTGTCAACAGACTTTGCTGACAGGTCAGGTTTTAAGCCATATTTTTCATAACCGGACTCTGACTCACATGCAGCATGTCATTCAGGCCTTGTCCACAGCAAAGATTGTCCTCTTCCCGTTGTTCAAGCTATTACAGGATATTCCTAGCAGGAAACACCTCTGTCATTTATCAAGTCAAACAGAAACAATGTTATCCTGAGAGTTTCTTGCTGCGCTGCTAGGCAAAAAGCAAGGACATGCAATAACTTACTGAGTAGAGCTGTCTGCAGTTCCTCTGTTGCAATAAACTGCTTGAGGTTGTGCCCTGGCCAAGGGATCTCTGTGGCTCAGCATAATTCTTAAGGTTATGCTGGGTGTGCAGCACAGTGCAGCACATGGCTTGTGTCCCTCAGGTTAACTGTATCATGGATCACTGACTGCTCAATGTACAGTGATCTTCTGGTCAAGATCACTACAACAATTTAAGGTGTTGCCTACCACAGCGATTGAAGTGTGTGGCCATTGTGTGTGGCCATTGTGCGGGCTGCCTGAGCTGGGGAGTTGGACAAGACAAATTCCAGAGGTCCCTTCAAACCTCACCATTTTATGATTTATTGTCTGAATCTATGAACTTCAGAAAATGCCACTGAGTTTTCTAAGTAGCTACTAACTGCTTCTTTTAGTTAAAGCTTTATTCCTATGTTTATGACAAAACACAGTGAAATCTAGGTCACCTTATAACTATTTTTGCTTTCTTTGAAAGTCAAATGCTGCTTCTAATCACATCTATGAGCTGTTCTAATGTTACAGTATGAGGACTGACTTTTTTTATCCCCTAAGTCTTTTCTTTCATGAAACTCTTTCCTTGAGTAAGATCAAGACTACTAAGTACAGGAGAGCAAAAGCATAGAAAATCAGGTCTGGATTAGGATTTTTTTGTTGTTTGCTTGTTTTGTTTGAAATATATTTACTCTGCTTTGGTTAGGCCGCACCTTGAGTACTGTGTCCAGTTCTGGGCCCCTCAGTTTAAGAAGGACATCGAGACACTTGAACGTGTCCAGAGAAGGGCAACAAGGCTGGGGAGAGGCCTTGAGCACAAGCCCTATGAGGAGAGGCTGAGGGAGCTGGGGTTGTTTAGCCTGGAGAAGAGGAGGCTCAGGGGCGACCTCATTGCTCTCTACAACTACCTGAAGGGTGGTTGTAGCCAGGAAGGGGTTGGCCTCTTCTCCCTGGCAGCCAGCACCAGAACAAGGGGACACAGTCTCAAGCTGCACCAGGGGAAGTTTAGGCTCGAGGTGAGGAGAAAGTTCTTCACCAAGAGAGTCATTGGAATGGGCTGCCCGGGGAGGTGGTTGAGTCACCGTCCCTGGAGGCGTTCAAGAGGGGACTGGATGTGGCACTTGATGCCATGGTCTAGTTGTGAGGTTTGTGGTTACAGGTTGGACTCGATGATCTTCGAGGTCTCTTCCAACCTTGGTCATACTGTAATACTGTAATATGTTGAAAAGTTAGTGGTAGAAAGGTGGGAATTTTGAGAAGAACATTCTAAAGATCTACTAAAGCAATGTTAAAAGTGTTAGTAACAATCATTACGTACAGCTTTGGTTGGATTTACACAAGCAATGAAAATAGTTTTCAACAGTATAAAATAAATGGAGCTGTTTGATCATGTGTAGTGTACAGTGTTTACCTGTCCCTAAATGTGTAAGGCAGTGATTTAAAATATTCTTCACACAGGAAAATCTAAAGAGATTAAATAAAGGTTAGGAAAAAAACATAAGGATATAAGCATTGTGCTGTAAACCTGTTGAAACCACAGTATACCTGGAAAAAAATATCATGGATAATTTTAGTTCAATTTACAGCATTAAGGATTGTAAATGGACTATATCAAATAAGAAATTGTAGAATGTGTAGAGTAAATACTCTTACTCATGTAAGAGAAACCAAGAGAAACAGTTCTGTCTTCCACAGCTTTATATTTTTTAAAGAATGACTAAGAAAAATCTGTTACTTGTTAAGCTAAAAAAAAAAACACCACCCAGAGTCAAACCCAAACCATGCTACCAGATAAAATAAAATAGGCTGATACCCAATTTTGTTTATCACTGCACTAGATACCTCTAGATTAAGTGAGATAATATACCACAATTGAGACTTTTTTAAACATTTTTTTTCTTTTAACTATTTTAATCATGCTGCTTGATTAGTGTCTGCTCACTGGACTGTGATAAATTGTAGAGTAGACATAGCATATACCTTGGACTCTGAGTTCCCTAATTATATAGATTGAGGGACCTGGCCAGAATAAACCTACAAACATGTACTTTTCTTGTAGGTTTTTGCTGTTGTTTGGAAACCAGGATACAGAAAGAGCTCCATTCACATTGGTCGTGCTTTTGTATAGATTTTCAAGTGGCCAGGATGTACTTTCTGCCTAAGAAACTGCCTCCTATAATTTTTCAGCAGTAATAATATGCTGTAGAGGGATTTTCAAGTTTAAGATAATCTAAGACATGAGTGCTATATTTTGTATGAACTAGATTTTTTTCCCCAGTGTTTGTTTGCTTTCTGAACAAAACTTCTTATCATAGCCACTGAAGATTTTTTAACTCTGAAAACTGTTCCATAAATTGACGGATTCAGTTGGTCATATCTGAGAGAAACTCTTGGATTATATTGATATAACTCTTTATTAGCACTTGATGAATATTTAATCTCATATGGAGATCAAATTGTCTCCTGGCAATAGGAGTCATAAGAGGTTTTACAACCACTCTCATTAAAATACTTTAGGCCTGATTTTGATATAAACCACGGACCATGTTTGGGGGATACCTGAGTATTCTCATCTGTTTATGTACATAATAAACTTGAGTGCATTTACAAAGTGGATGCTGTTTGCAAATGTATCTATTAAATTTTCCAGATTGTTTGCTTTTGGGATGCACCTAAGGAAAGCTAAACAATAGGTGTCTGCTTCTTGAATAATTAAAATCTGAACTGTCAGGAAAAACTGAGGATATGAAAGGGTGCTAGTGATGTATGGATTATTTCTTGCTGCTTTCTTTCCTTTCATAATCTTGAAATTTTACTGAATAAAATTGTACTGTCCATTAATTCTACTTTTAAACAGATGTATTGATGTTCTCCAAATACAACTGGTACACAGCTCTCCATGTTGTGTTTGGCAGCCAATTCAGGTGATATAGATGTTTATTTTCTCTTGATGGAGATCTTCTCCTTCCCCCCACCCCAACCCTCCAGTGAATTCCTACTTTTGCCTTATGTGTTTTCCCCTCACATATAAGTAAATCACATTTAGGTTTTAAAATCTGTTCCTCAACTATTTAATTGCAGTTATCAGTTGTGGAGATCCAGGAGTTCCAGCCAATGGCATGAGATATGGTGACGACTATGTTGTTGGCCAAAATGTCACTTATATGTGCCAACCTGGTTATACAATGGAATCAAATGGCTCCTTAACTCGCACTTGTACTAGTAATGGCACTTGGAGTGGAGTAATACCAACATGCAAAGGTACAGCATTTATTTGTCAACTGTTTCTCCTGTGGCACTTACATTTACTGTTTATTACAATGAGTCAACCAAATATTTCCACATAAATCAAAACTTAGTGTGAATGCATTGAGCTGATTTTTTGGCTCCATGAATGGTGATTTCATCCTTCAATTCTTTCCCCTTTTATTTTTCACATCAGCACAGTATGTTCAGCATTTTTTGGTAGCTTTATGGAACATGTTAACTACTTTGTTGCTAAACTGAATTAGCCAATATGAACTGATGGTTTTGATTTGTTTGCTTATTTGTTAAGCTTAACATGTCATACCAAAAATTACCTTATGTGTGTCCTTGTCTTTATGGAAAAAAACACTCAAGCACATGATAGACACCTAGGTCTGTGTATATATAACTCAGCTTTGTCAAAGGCAAATTGTTCTGGGTTATCTTATCCATAATACTAAGATTTTTCTCTGATCCCTTCTTCATCAGAGGTCACTGTGATGTATTGACATACTCAGCAAAAAGACTAAAACCTTCTAGCAAATTTCCTAATAAACAATTTTCTGATTCATGTTATTTTTTTTATTATTATTTTTTAGCTGTGAAAACTGGAAGGATTAATCTCCAGACCTTCTTTTTCTCTCTATTACTAATTGCATTCCTGATTTTCTGGTTTGTTGGAATATTTTTATGGTTTTTGTTTAAATTTAAACAGCAAAAAGTCTGTTACTGAAAGACCACCTTATCTATGTCATCAAAACAGTTTTCTGTGAAAAACTGACTTTCTTGATTGCTAAACCCTAAATTCTGTTCTATCTAGAGTAATTTTTCTCATTCTTCCTGATACCACAACTGTAGAGAAGCAGCATTACTGTTTTGGTAGGGTTTTCCTGAGTTTGCACTACCTGTGTTTGTTCTCTGTTATTTTAAAATGTAGTCAGCTAAGTTCATATTTACTTTGTTCTCACCCATAAAATCATAGAATCATAGAATGCTGTATGTTGGAAGCAGCCTTTAAAGGTCATCTAATCCAACACCCTTGCAATAAGGGACATCTTTAACTAGATCAGGTTGCTCAAAGCCATGCCCAGTCTAACTTTGAATGGGGCTTCTGCCATCTCTCTGTTCCAGTGGTTCACTACTCTCATTAAAAAGATGATAAATCTTCCTTCTGGTTTGACTGTAGGAATTATGGTTACATACCTGCTCAACAGTTCTCATCTTCCTCCCTTGAATTTATTCAAGAGAACAGATCGAAAAAGATTTCAGATTTCTACCTCAGTTGTAATTACCTTCTTCTCTGAATACAATTTGCTCAATATCTTACCAAGTCCAGTTTAATTGCAATTCACCTTTGACAGTGAATTTTTAAAGTTATTCTCTCTGCATTTTCATGAGAATGTCAAACTTCAAGGTCCTCTTAGCAAGTAATTCTTTTAATATCCCCTCCCTCCCCCTTCTCCCCCCCCCCCATTTGTATTGTGCTCTTAGCTAGCCCCAGCTTCAATTACAAAACTGATTTTAAGAACAGAAGAAGGGTCATACCAAGACAGTGTCTGTCTCCCAAGAATGGCTGTAAGCATAACATATAACAAGCATTTGTGATATAACCTTCCATCTTGAAGTCCTTAAGGACTACAGGGCACCTAATCAGAGATTTAACTCTGATTTGATTCAAGCAGAATCACACAATAAAGGAGTTAGACTGTCAAGCTTGGCTTTCAATTTTTGAGTGTTTCTGGGTTGAGGTCATACGTATTTATGACTTGTATAAATCCTAAATAATAAGAATCATATGCAGAATCTCTAGTGTTTTCAAGATTTTGTTCTACTTCTCACTGGTTTGTGTAAGTGCACTAGGTAAGTTACTAACCCTCGCTTCTTTGTGTAATTAGGAGTAATATACAATATGCCATATTGTATTTGAAATGTATGACAATTAGTGCTTACTGTCAGGAAGAACTGCCAGGATCCTCTGGTACCATTTACTTAAAATAATTGAAAAATTAACTGGGCAGAAAATGTATGTGTAATTGTCACCATGCCATTCAGACAGGGGATATAAATAGTTCTCTGGCTCTGCCTAGTTGGAAAAGGATGCATGTTCATCTGCAACTAAACAGCTATCCAAGCACTGCAGACTTGTGTGTGTAGTATACTTTCAGCTCTTAGGTTGAGAAATGTTGTTACACAAGTTTATGGTTAAAACTCTTGACAAAATATTTAGACAGACATTTGGCCTTGCTGCTGGGTGTTGGTTTGCTTTTTGTGTTCCCCCAAAATTCTGATATTACAGCTATTTTCATGTCACTTCTTCTGTCTAATTTCCTAATTATTGATGGGTATGTCCTCCTTTATTACTCAGCTGAGAAACTACAACAAAGATCTTTTCAAAAGGAGTAGTCATGAAGCTCTTAAGAATGTGCACAGATTTGTTGCTTTTAATTTACTTTTAATTTACTCTTGTTAAAGCATCATGAAAATGTGACAATAACACTGTCTAGTCTGGTTGGTTGTGTTGTTATTGTTTTGGTTTGGTTTACTTTTGCTTTTTTTTGGGGGGGGGAGGTGGGAGGCTTTTATTTATTTTATTTTTTATAATAAAAATCAGCAAGAAAAACATTAAAAAGAGAGCCTGAAAATGTAGATTTGGTTTGCTGGTTGGCAAAGGATTGTTTGATAATAGTACTACTTTCATCCAGTATTCTCAAACAGCTATGAGTGATGGCTAAAGAACATCTTTGTTGTGTAAATACTTGAGATTCTCTCACTCACAAGTTTGATAAGAATGGAGAAATGGTACATGGTGAACATTCTGCATATCACATTCAAATATACAGTACAACTGATCTACTGCCTCTGATTCTTTTGAGCTTGCAAGATGACAGCTGTCCAAACATAAGTGTAAAGGCTATGAGTGCAGCAGCATTTAATTCTCTCCATTCTTGTAACATGTTATTTTTAGTCAGCATTTGTTTTCATTTACTGTTTCTTTCTCTTTTGCTGCCATATTTTCTCCTTTTTCTCTTTTTGATTCAGACCTTTTTCTTTCATGTCTTTTATACCCTTTTCCCTTCAAACCTCAATTAGTAGTTGCCTTTTACTACCACATTATCCAGTGAGCAACACTTTTATTTTAATCACCACAGTTCTCTCTGCATGTCCTCCTGCAGTGTTTTTCAGTCCTCTTTCTCACAGCTGAGAAGATGTTTCTATATTTTCATAGGATGCCTGGAAATGAGAAACTATACTGAAATATTTCTTGTTGGTCTTTTTAGAAGTAACAACACTAACAATTTCAAGAGATTACAAACCCTTAGATTTTCTTCCTCTAGGAGAAGCTACGCATTTTTCAGTGAGGAGCTATTCTTTAATCAAATGCTATCCAAATTATGGTTCTTAGAAACAGGTTTTCAAGACATATTTTGGAATAACTGTCCTGGAATTTTATCTCTGGGCAATAATATCTAATTAATGTCTAAGATGGTTAACAGGAAGAAAGTATTTGACTGTTGTACTCTATGATGTCTAAATAGACAAACAAAATTCGTGTAGTACCAGACTTATTTTAAATGTTATAGGCCTCTTAGTCTCCATACTGATTTTTAGGTAGTCTTCTTATTTGGTTTGATGCAGCATCTTGTTTTATTTAAGACACTTCTTCAATCAGCCATTGTCTCCTAAATGGAGGAAACCAGAAGTACTAACTTCAGGAAATGTGGCAAGAATACAGTGAGGAAGATAGCATGTCCTGACTGTATTGTCCTCTAAAAAAGGTGAAATTACCACATATGGTTCTTCTAGTAATGATGAACACTGGGAATATTTGCAGCAGCTGGGCCTAATTATTTTGAATATTATTGCAGCTGTTACCTGCCCAACTCCTCCGCTGATCTCTAATGGAAGGTTGGAAGGAACAAACTTGGACTGGGGATTTAGCGTTAGCTATGTGTGCTCGCCAGGATATGAACTCTCTTTTCCTGCTGTTTTGACTTGCGTTGGTAATGGAACATGGAGTGGTGAAGTACCTCAGTGCTTGCGTATGTATTTACCTTAGAGTCCTGTTCTTTATTCACCTATACTGTTTTATCCCTCTTTAATTTGTTGTCTCCTCTACCCTTCCCTTCTCCCCCTCCCCTTTTTTTTTTTTTCTCCCTCTTTTTTCTTTTCTTTTTTTTTTTTTTTAGCAGTGGCTCAGTTTACCTCAAACCTGGGACAAATACAATCCTTCTGGATTTTCCAAAACTGTAACATAATTTGTACATTGAAGAGGACACAAGAACCTCTGTTACTCCTGTGGGAACATATAGGAAGCTTTGAATACAAATACAAACACAAAATATTGCAGGCAATGTGTACCAAATGATCCAAGGCAAAACAAGATAAAGATGTGCTATCTTGTTTTCAGTTGCAGCTACATATAGACTATGGGAGGCTTCATTTTAATCTCTTCTATTTGCTCATTACTCATCCTAAACAGAGATTTCATTCTGTTTTTAATGCCGGCTGGACCCCAGGGTAGTTCCTTGACAGTCGTCTATTTTCCTCCCCCTACACTAAATGAAGTTATATGCTCTATGCAGGAAATTTTGTTAACCTGAAAGTTATAACAGGTTATATTGCTACAAATGTCATTACAATAGTAAATATGGCTTTGTCTTTAGGTTGGTGTCATTCCACTCATTATTTACAAAATCTTTTTAAATAAGTGATTGTGATGCTTCCAAGAGATACTCCAGTGATTTCACTGAAGAAGGAGGTTCTGTAGTTAGTTTTAGAATAATCTATACTGCTGGAACTCCATAATGGTCTTAAGCAAGGAGTCTAACTGGAAGAGGATAATTTAATCCTCTTGGCTTTACAGTTTCTGAAGTTTAATTCAAGCTTGCCAAGAAGTTGAGCTCGCCAGGTAGCTTGTTGAATGTTGCAAAATGTAGTTCTCCAATCTTTTACTATTTTTTTGCATTCTTCATCTCTCCCTATGCAAAACATTCTCTCTTTCAGGTTTAACCTGCTACTATGAAAACATATCATATAGATATCTTTTCCTTTTGTTTTCTTTTCCTTAACGATAGTCTTGTATTATCAGCGGAGTTGCATAGTGCTGCCGAACCTGTATGTGCCAGAGCTGGAACGTGGTGAAAGGCATTGTTTCTGGAAGAAAAAATCCCTACCATTTGTTAAGTTATCTAGATGTAGCTCTTCTACAGTCCAGTATATTATGGATATCAAAGATCATAAAAAAACACTTTTCATTGTTTGTTCTTGGTTGATATATTGTTGATACATTCATTTTTGGATACCACAAGCTATTTGTCACCTTAGAGGTTGAAATAATCAATACTCTCAATGTGGTCTGAAAAGAAGGGCTCACCTTAAAGCTGTTTAGATGTTATAGTTAACATGGGATGCAGCTTCCTAGGAATTAAAGGTTGTTGCATGCAGGCATTACATTACCTGAATGTTGTTATGTAGTGTTTATCCATTGGCTTGCAAGAGAAATCAACAGGCAGCCAGTGCTTGTCAAAAAGCTTAAACTGGCTGCCATCTGGCATAAATGAAAGGGAGCTGGTGAAAGTCATTTTCAATGAGCAATCTTTAAGCAGTTCTTGACATCAGATATTTAGTTCCCAGCTTGGTTCCACGGAGCCTGTAGCTAAAGATAAGCAAGATATAGTTATAATATGAAATAAGTATTCAGAATGGAATATGATCATGTCTTTGGTTGAGTATTTGTCATCCTCGACCTAATAAATTTGTCTGCTGAATTACTCATACAGTAATTTGAGTAAAGGACTGCTGGTCTTATAAGCTTGGCAATAAATGGCAAAAAAGTATATAGACCTATGCCTGAAAATTCCTATATGGATAAAACTTGCAGTTTAACAATCAAATGTCTTTAAACAAAGAGACTAGCATCATAGACTTAGTGCCGGAGCTCCATAGCTCTCTCTGTGTTAAAGGCTTTCAGAGTCCTTAGGAAAATATTTCCAAGGAGTGGGAGTACTCCCAGAGATTCCAGTTTGCTGCAGCTGTAGTTTGTTCTATTCTCCCTTGTTCTCATAGCAGAGGAAAGCGGTTGTATTTTGCCATGCTGCCTGGTTTCTATGGTTACCTATATAGAGTGCAGATATTCAGTAGCTATTCAACAGTTGGGTATAGTTGAATGACAACTACATGGTGGAGTTTACTTTGTTTTATAAAGTAATAACCATTTTTCTAAAACCTCCTTTTTGTAATGTGAAGATTCCTCACCCCCGCACCTCCCAAAAGTGGTTACTACTTTGTTGGTATTAAAAAAGCAACACAACAAAACACCCACAAAAAACAACAAGCTGTTCAGGAGACAATTTCAAACCTCTGTGTTGAAAGTCTGTAAGTTTCAAGTATTTCCAAATTAAGACTTCCACAGAATTTTCTAATGAAAATCTAGATTGCAACCATAATCTGTCAACCACATAGTGAGGTTCACTGTGTGGCACTGTCCAAAATCTTGTTAGAATTTGGCTTATAAGTCTGCAGACACTTCCATTCCACTTAATGAAACTCTACATATTTCTGGCATGTTACATATTATTCCCTTTTTCTTCAACAACCTGCATGTGCATGGATTTCCTGTATATTCATTGTCTGCAGTAAGAGGTACATAGTAGGAATCACAGAGTCACAGAATGTTGGAGACTGGAAGGGACCTCCAGAGATCATTGGACCCAATCCCATACCAAAGCCTCCAGAGAGGGAGACTTCACCACCTTTCTGGGTAGCCTGTTCCAGTTCTCCATCACCCTCACTGTAAAAAAGTATCTGCTCGTTTTGAAGTGTTTTAGCTTGTACCTCTTGTTCCTTCTCCTATCACTGGGCATCACTAAAAAGAGACTGGCACCTTCATCTGGACGCCAGCACCTCAGATATTTACAGACATTGATAAGATTCCCTCTCAGCCTTCTCAATGCTATGGAGTCCCAGTTCTCTGTGTCTTTCTTCATAGGAGAGATGTTCAGGTCCCCCAGTTATTCTCGTAGCTCTCTGATGGAATCCCTGTCTCTCTTGAACTGGGGAGCCCAAAACTGGACATAGTATTCCAGCTGTCCACAGTATTCCACAGTATCACCAGGGCAGAGCAAAAGAGGAAGAGAACCTTCCAACACCTGCCGGACACACTTTTCTTAATACAGCCCAGGATCTTTCGGAAAGCTTAAGGAATAAGTGATGAAGATACAGATGTTAGAAATTTATTTTGAAGGTGGTTGTTTAAGAGATCTACCTTAAATTTTGTTTGTAAATAGGAAAGGTGAAACAGACAATTCCACTGTGTATGCAATGTGACTTTTTAGAACACATCCAGGTTAATATTTCAGTTTTCTATGTGTATTACAGGGTTTTCTCTTTGACAGGAAATTAGACTCTACAATATTGGAATTCATGGTGCATCAGGGAATATTATAGTCTGATGGCATAAGGTTTACCATAGTTGATTGTATTTCCTGAATCAATTATTCAAAATCCAGCATCTGACAATAATCAATATTTTATGCTACAGAAAGTGGCCAGTAAATTTGCCAGCAGTGCATTCACTTAGTTATGCTGTACTATAGATATAAGGAATCCTTAGAAGATAGGTGTGAACTAAAAAGATCAATTTAAGAATATATTCTTACCAGTGAAATATATCCTACCTAGCAAGAGCTTACTTGCGCTTGACTTTTAGATTGCTGATGAAATTTCTTTGCTACGTTGGTTTATTTGTTAGCTGTACTCATTTCCAGGTGTTGTGCTTCCATACATACCAATCTTTTATTTCATTAAAGGATGAGGAAGTAAGTAAGAATTTAGGATCCATAAAATATATCTGATAAATTCTTTAATCATACAAAAATATTGAGCACTGGGTAGGTGGCAGAAAGGAGAGGAAATTGACGTGAAGGTTGGGTACACTCTCTGATTACTCTCTTTAGGAGGATTTGCAGAGTTGTGTAATTTGGGAAGCAGTGAGTTGTGAATATTTGGACCTTATTAAAATTAGTTGTGTAAACTTGAGTGTCAACTACGAGCTACTGTATAGGCATTTTGAGTAGCTAGCAAAGCTACTGCAAACTGAAGCAGTCCAAAGATTGGCTGTCTACTCTCTCTTTTAGTTCCTATTAAATATTTTTACACTTGACTTGTGTATAAAGGAATTTGGACTAACTGTTTGACTGAGTTCAGGTGGTATTTTTGTTTATGTTCTGTTTCTATGACTCTTCTCTCACAGCGAAGTTTTGTGGTGACCCTGGAGTACCTGCTCAAGGGAAAAGAGAAGGGAAAAGCTTCATCTATCAGTCTGAAGTCTCTTTCAGCTGCAATCTTCCTTTTATTTTGGTTGGCTCCAGCACCAGGATTTGCCAAGCAGATGGCATGTGGAGTGGTTCTTCTCCTCGATGTATAGGTAAGGCATCTGGCCCCCAGCCTGGGCCAAACCACCACACACTCGTATTATTGAAATACCCATTACTAATTTTCTTGCTAAAGCAATCCAGTTTTCAGCCATCAGTTTTGCTGGTGTTACTCTATACCCTGGAGGAATCAAGTAACTTTATTTTTATTTTTCATGTTGACTCAACTGCACGTTGTTGAATAAGCTCAATGTTGTGATACATTCCTGTATTTCAGTAACAGATTGTAATTTGGTTTGTCTTTAACTTCTTGTCATTTGTTTTTAAGAACCTACTCGCACAGCATGTGAAAATCCGGGGTCCCAAGGCATGGGTTGCAAAACAACACATTTGGCTACCAGGTACAGTATCCTATTTTTAATTAACTTGCATATTAAAATATTTTCAGAATACCTCAAAGTCTAGAAGCTTCTGATTAGAGGTCCAGAAACTGCCCAAGACCTGGTTGCTTGCAGTGTTGCTCTGTTTCCTTATTTCTAGTGGTTGGATTGCACTGACCTTGTGTCCCTGTTAGCAATATACTCTGTGAAACACTGGTGATCAAGTTGAAGGAGTTTAGCATCTCATCACCACTAGCATGGAGTGCTAGAGAGGAAGCTCTGGGGAGACCTTATTGCTGTCTACAACTACCTGAAGGGAGGTTGTAGCCAGGTGGGGGTTGGTCTCTTCTCCCAGGCAACCAGCACCAGAACAAGAGGACACGGTCTCAAGCTGTGCCAGGGGAGGTTTAGGCTCGAGGTAAGGAGAAAGTTCTTCCCAGAGGGAATTGTTAGCCATTGGAATGTGCTGCCCAGGGAGGTGGTGGAGCCACCATCCCTGGAGGTGTTCAAGAGGGGATTGGACGTGGCACTTGGTGCCATAATTTAGTAGTCATGAGGTGTTGGATGACAGGGGGACTTGATCTCTGAGGTCTTTTCCAACCTTATTGATTCTATGGTTCTATGATACATGCTTTTTATCACATGGACTTTCTTTTTTCTATGTGCCAAACCGCTAGTGTGGACACACACTAAAAACCAGTGGATTTTGAAATTTACTTCTCCTTTTTTTTTCACTGAGAGCAATTATATGGCCAAAAGTGAATTGTAGAGTAACAGAGAGTGTCAGGCATCTCGGGAGAACTTCTACGTCAACTCTCCTTCTCAAAGCAGGGTCAGCTAGAGCAGGTTGATCAGGTCTATGTCCAGGTGGCTTTGAATATTTCCAGAGATGGAAACATTCTGGGAAACCTGTTTCAAGTTGATCATTGTTGCACAGGGAAACCTATTTTTCATAAACAGAATTTCCTGTTTCAAGTTATATCTTTTTCCTCTTATTCTGTCACTAAGCATCTCTGAAAAAGTCCATCTCTGTAGCCTTTCCTGCACTCAGTAAATTTTAATATACACTGATAAGATTCCCCTTGGATCTTTTCCTTTGAAGACTGGATAATCCAAGCTCTTTGAGCCACTCTTAGTATTTCAGAGGCTGTAGTCCCTTTGTCACCTTTGCGGCCATCACTGGCATCAGTATTCCTGTCTCTCTTGCACTGGGAGCCCGGGTGGACCTGGCGCCCATTTATGCTTCACAGATGCTGAAAAGAGGGAAAGAATCACCTCTCTGTCTGAGGGGTATGATCTGCCTGACGCAGCCCAGGAGGCTGTTGGCTGCCTTTCTACAAAAATGTGGTGTGACAAATGGTGTTTGTATATGCTTCTCTTACAATTATGAAAGCGAAAATGTTTCTGAATTTCTGATTTTCTGCATCACAAAAGGCAGTGACATCTGTGAGATGTTTTCATGGGTGAAGGGTATGCACATGCAAAAGTGTGTCCTGCAATTTTCTAGGAGATAATTTGATAAGGCAGCTACAAACCAAGAGAGAATCTAAACTATCATGCTACATCTATGTTTTGTGTCTGGGTTGAAAGCTCCAGACACAAGGAGACAACCAGGCAGAACAGTAACTAGCAGCTCCCAAGTTTTACGTGGTGCCTGACTAGTAGAAGGAGTCACATGAAAATTGCTTACTGCCAGAAATGTGATGAAAGGTTGATTGCAATTTGAGTAGGTTTACAAGGTGAAGTTAGTTTTTGAAAGCAAAGAATTTGTATAGTTTCATGGCCAAAAATTTCTTTGAGTTGCCATTTGTTGGCATTATTCCTGCTTAGTAATTGTTTTAGCAGTCTTCAGGTTTTCAGATTGTGCTAGGTAACAATCATAGGCGAGTGGTAATATAATTGTCTCCATTTTCTCCGGAGGACAGAGTGCTGCCTCGTGCCAAGAGAGAATTTACAGGAGCAGTCTTTGCGCTAGCTTCCTTTTGGTGTAATACAGTATTATGCTAGAGGGCAACTCTTTATTCAACTGTGTAAGAAATGAATCATTGCAATGACCATTTTCTACAATTTTATTTCCACAGTTTCTCTGGCATATTAATGGCTTTTCTATCACTGAAGAAGCCAGTGCAGAATTTCTCATTTGTGATGTAGTTGTTGTAGTTGTGGATGAAAGCATCACTCACAGCTAACATGGAACTGTCAAAATAACCAGGCAAAATGTCAGCTGATAAATAATTTCTAAAAGGATTGTAACTGCTGGCAGGATTTATAACATTGATCCCACAGTTGTAAGGTTAGTGTCTACCAGATTTAAACTGTATAAGCAATAGTTTCCTTTCCTAGCCAGCAGCTTACACTCACACCTATGCACTAAATTTGGCTTTATATTGTAACCAAATGTCTGCTTGCAGTTTCTGGTTACTTTAAGTATGGTTGCTTAGTTAGTACAGAACAGGGTAGGAGTATTATTAGTACAGATGAAGCTGAGTTTAGCTCTTTCTTGAGTGGAAACAACTATGAAAATTATCAGTTTTAAACAAGTTATTCTCTGTAGATCCTGGAAAGAAATATTACATTACTATATATTCAATAATGCTATGACTAATTTAAACCACCAACATACTATAAATTAACTTCTATTATATAATAATTAACTTCCTATATAAATGGCATAATAACTACTCTGTTCAGTTTTGGGGCTTTCACTACAATAAAGATTTGGAGTTGCTGGAGGAGATCCATGGAAAGGTGATGAAGCTGCTGGAGGGTCTGGAGAAGAGGTTGTGCAAGGAGTGGCTGAAGGAGCTAGCTAGGACAAGTGGTAGGACAAGAGGAAGTGGCCTCCAGTTGTGCTAATGGTGGTTTAAATCAGATATTAGAAGAAGCATCTTCACTGGAGCAGGCTCCCCAGAGAGGTGGTTGAATCCCTGTCCCTGCAGGTGTTTAAAAGATGCATAGATGTTGTGCTGTGGGACATGGTTTATCACCAGACTTGGTAGAGTTAGTTAATGTCTGGACTCAATGACCTTAAAGATCTTTTCCATCTGAAACAAGCCTATGTGTCTATGATTCTATGATAATGACTTTTGTTTCCATCCATAGCAAAATACTGAAGATTACATGGCCTCTATTTTCTTTTGTCTGATAGATCCTTTGTCTACTATTTTAAATAACAGACAAATAGAGCTTATGCAACAGTTAAATAGGAGCTTTGTAATGAAAAGGTAACATAATTTTGTGTAGGTTTTGTTGTTTGGTATTGAATTCATCAGGCAGAAGCAGTTCAGGTTCTTCATTCTAATAACATAAAAATTCCAGTTTAGTTCTGCTTAGATATCAGGCATAGCATCCAAATAAGTAACATCACTTGCTTCAATTGTTATGAATATGTACTTCCAGGATATTTGCTTTTCATCTGAGTATTTTGGGTTTGCCAGATCTACCTTAACAGTGTGTTACAATGAAGACAGAACTTAGTCACTACTGACTTCATCTGTAATCTGGAAAATACATTACTCCTTGGAAAGAAATGGTTGTTTGGAAATGTTTCTTCAGATATATTGCTAGGAACACAGAAAATTGCTTATAGCACTTTCACTATAAGCAGTTGTAACACAAGATACTCCTGAATCGAAGGAACATTTTAGGACTCCTTAGACCAATCAGTCATCCATGTAAGATTTATTACTTCTCATACTTTTCCAACACATGTTTTTGTAGAAATTCAGCTATTTTCCCCTACATCAAAGCCTGAAGGGAACCACAGGGCAGTCTGAATTTTGGAAGGAAAATAGCCACATTGCAGTAGTGGTTGTAATGTGTTAGCTCTTGGGTTTCATTTTATGAAATGCCATATGAAACTTGATCTGCAGATGTGGAACGATATCGCAAATAAACTCCTCCTGTGAATATAATGATTATAGAAACTTTAGTGTTGATTGAATTGTAGGAGGAAATTCCAAGAGTAATGCTTCACTATCACAGTATAGCTGTCTCCATTGACACAGCTAGCACCATCACTGCATCAATGGAAATGTAGTTTAAGCCTTATCAGACACCATGTAATTTTCCTGGTTCCTTCTGCTTCTCAGAATCCTGAGGTCTGTGTCTTCAGCCTGGTCAGTAGGGCATCTTAGTGTCAGAATCTGGAGTGCTTAACTGACAGGAATGTTAATGTGACCACATTTTCCTTCTCTCTCTCTTTTTTTTTTTTTTTTTTTTTTTGGGGGGCAGGGACAGGGTTTGTTTACTTGCTTACTTTGGTGTCCTGGGTTTGGGGGTTGTTGGTTTGGTTGGTTTGTGGTTTCTTGTTGGAATTTTGGTTTAGTTTGGTTTGGTTGGTTGTTGTTGTTTTGGTTTGGGTTTTTTGCTTGTTTGTGTTACCATCATTGCTTCTTTCAGAGCAGGTTTGGGTATCTTTTTGTCTTTGTCACTCTTGATTTACCTGGGGTTATTTATACTGTCTCTAATACACTTTTATCCCACTGCAACTTCACATTATATTCCAATCTACTCTGTAGGGCACATTTCACCTATATTAAATATTTATTCTTTTTTATCCCTGAAACACTATTCTGTCCAAGTCTGCATTTCTTTAACTGACCATGAATGGGTGGGTTGTTCACTGCAGTGAGATGTCTAGTGCTGAGCCTGTGTTATGTCTCTTACCATACCCACACTGTAGTCCTCTTCATGGTATCCTGTATCTCAATTTTCAGGGCCTTTGTTATCATTGCAGTGCCAGGCCTGTATTCCTGCATCACACTGGTGATCACATAGCTTCTTCTGCACATAATAGCTTATTGTTTCTGCTATGGATATAAAGCTGTTAGTCATAGCCACCTGAACACAAGACAGTTGGATGTTACAGTTAAAACATGTTTTTTAAAAGGAGCAACAAAACTCTAGACAGCTCAAGACAAAGGAAGCTTGGCAAGCCTCTGCCCATAGGTCTTGCAAACTCCTTAGCCTGTTACTGTATTACTGGGCTTTCAAGCTATAGATGCAGCAAAGACTTAATGAGTTGTATTGTCATTCACCTAAACTATGATTCTAAAAGTTATTATGAAGAACTAACTGATATTCTGCTGACCTTTTGATCCTTTGTCATGAATTGCAGGGGATAGAGAAGCTTGTTAGTTTACCTTCATGTTCTTTGGGGAACTGAAGTCTAAAAAAATTCATTGTGGAATAACTCATGAAAGTTATATTCTTCTAAGGAACATAGGAAATTAAGAGGATAATGATTTATTTTTTATAAAAATTATATATTATTATTACATTGTTTTAGTGGGAAATAAAATATCTATAATACTATCTTACACTTTATAAATGGATTCAGGTTGTGGTGTGTTTTTTTCTGAGATTGTTCTTTCTCCTGTTAGAGAATAGCAAATATATGACCTTTGGTTCTTTGCAAAAGGAAAAGTTAGTGATAGTGATTTGGGGAATATCTAAACCATAAATGACAGTGTTGAAAAGGTAGCTATGGAGCAGAGATGCTCAAGCAGTATACAAGGAAACCTTTTTTCTTTCAGGATGGATGCAAACACTGTTGCGTATAGAACAGTTCTTCCCTAAACCCAGTACAGTGAACAAAGATATGTCATCTGTTTGATCAGCTATCCCCACTAGTGCCTATATGCACGCTATATAACCAAAGATTGCAACAAATCAGAACATCTCGAGACAGCGAATGTTAAAGCCCGGAGACGGCTGTATTGGAGCGCCACCTGCTGCCTTTGCCGTAGCAGCACTGCAGAATGGGCTTCCCCTAAAGTCATTTTTTAAATTCATTTGTAAAATTTTTAGTTGCAATAATTACACGTTCACACGTTGCTTGTAAATTTTTTTTTTTCTTTAAATGAGCAAGAGTCAATTTTGAAAGAATAAAATGCAAATAAAATGAAGTTCCTAATCACATGTATATTAAGAAACTGCATTTAACAGTTGAGGGGGGGGTTGGTTTTGGTTGGATTTTTTGGGTGTTTTTTTGTGTGAGCAAGATTGAATGGGTCCTGGTTTTAAAGACAGAGTTGAAGACAGTGTTGAAGTATTGTCTTCCTTGGTACCAGGGGCACTTGGTGCCATGGTTTAGTTGATTAGATAGTGTTGGATGATAGGTTGGGCTCGATGATCTCAAAGGTCCTTTCCAACCTGATTAATTCTATTCTATTCTATTCTATTCTATTCTATTCTATTCTATTCTATTCTATTCTGTTCTGTTCTGTTCTGTTCTGTTCCGTTCTGTTCCGTTCCGTTCCGTTCCGTTCCGTTCCGTTCCATTCCATTCCATTCCATTCCATTCCATTCCATTCTATTCCATTTCTCTTCCATGGAGGATTTCAGTTTGGGGAAAGAGTAATTTCAGTGACAATGAAGCAAATATTTATTCCATATCAAAATGCTTCATAAAATTCATTTATTTTCTACAGAAAGATCATCACAGTTTATCAAGCCTGTGTTATGTGAAGGAGTTTCCTATAGAATTTGGGGGAAAAAAATAATACCAACTGGCACTTCTTCATAACAATATTATTGTGTTTTCTACCTATCAACAGGTAGGAAATATTGTGCAATTTCAGTGTAAAAAAGGACACCTGCTCCACGGCTCAACAACACGAACTTGCCTTCCTGATCTTACATGGAGTGGAATCCAGCCAGAGTGTATACGTAAGTCAATGATAGATTCTTGGTTTATCATTTTTGCTTACATTTTTCTACAACAGTTTATACATTTAAAACAATAAATTAAAAATATTAATAATGAGGATAACAGCTCCTTATCTAGAGAGATCCTGAAAATAGTAAATTTCTACCTATGAAAATGCAGCCCTTCCATTGAGTTGGTGAGGACAACTCCAACTTGTACTGGAGCAGATTGTTACAATGAGTTAAAGGAGTTTGAGCGTTTCCCAACTTAGAAGTATTTTAAGGGTATGTTAAGACAGATTCAAAGGGATTGTAATTGGATTTTTTTTTAAATTTTGAAATGGAGAGAATCTTATTTGCATGCAGGAAGTAGCACTTAATTTCTTAGATCTTTTTCATTTCAATAAACAGTGCTGGTTTGTTGAAGACATAGCATCATGGTTCATCTTTCTAGCTTCCCAGCTAGCCAGCTGCATTTTTCTGGAAACATTCTCACCTTCTGAAGTCTGATATTACAGAATCACTTGAATGTATGGAGACCATATCCACAGGAAAAACAAACAAACAAACAAACAAAAATGCATTAGTGTTTCAGTTGGTGCTAGCATTCCCCCTAAGCAAACAGCAAATCAGTAGCTCAGTATGTTGAAAGATGAGGGTGTAATGGTTTTGGGACAACAAAAGACAGATTCTGATACAAGGCACTACACATGGGATTAGGTAATTAATTTTTTTGCCTGATGTTTATGCTGGCCTCACCTACAATGTTCACTTTCCACAGTGCTTTCCAAATGATCCGTTTATTTACTGTTATTCAGTGCCACATAGATATCATAAGTCATGAAAGTCACAAGCCAGGCTTGCTTTTAACTGTTGTAAGCTTTGTGCTGTTTATGCTCACATATGCAGATAAGTAATTTTTGTTGGGCATGTGTATTTAAGTTGGTTCTTGATCCCTTGAAATCAAAGGGGACATTCTAAAAAGCTCAGGTCAATAATTTATAGACTATATAGTAATTTTGAATGTGAATTTAAAACACAGTAATATGTTATTTCTGTTAATTATCTGTTGGAACATGCATTGATTATTTTTTTAAGAAATATTTTCCCTATTCTGACTAAAGGATATTTTCTCTTTTCTTTGCAGCTCACAGCTGTAAACAACCAGAAACCCCAATCCACGCCAATGTTGCAGGAATGGACCTTCCCTCACTTGGTTACACATTGATTTACACTTGTCAGCCAGGCTTCTTCCTGGCAGGAGGATCAGAACATAGAGCCTGTAGGTCTGATGGCACATGGACTGGGAAAGTTCCAGTTTGTGAAGGTAAGCTCTTCTGTTTCCCACTGCATCTCTTGTATTTCAGTGATTTTCTTTACTTGCAGTCTAATTACATGGAATATGGAATACAGAATATGGAATTAACCAGGTTGGAAAAGACCTTCGGGATCATCAAGTCCAACCTATCACCCAACACCATCTAATCAACACAAGACAGAATGTCAAAGAGAACACCTGAGAGGGTAACTAATTGCCACTTGTGTTTAATGGGACATGTACTTTCATGTAGTCTCACAATTGCTGTCCCTTGTTCTCATGAGGGCCTTCAACTCACCAGATGTCTGTTAGAAATACAACACAATAGAATGAAACAGTTCAGGAGGTTTCTGGATGTGTGGATCATGACTTCCTGACATAGCTGGTGAGTGTACCTACTAGAGAAGGTGTCCTTCTGGACCTGTTTATTGTGAACAGAGAAGGACTTGTGGATGGTAAGATAGTTGGAGGATATCTTGGCCATAAAGATCACAAAATTAGATAGTGTTGGATGATAGGTTGGAGTCGATGATCTCAAAGGTCTCTTCCAACCTGGTTAATTCTATTCTATTCTAGTCTAGTCTAATCTAGTCTAGTCTAGTCTAAAATGGTAAGGTTTTTGATTCTTGGATAAGTAAGGAGGCGGGCAAGCTGAACTGCTACCTTGGGCTTCTGGAGGGCTTTGGCATGTTTAGGAGACCAGTTGAAAGAGTCGAGGGGCAGCCCTGAAGGGCAAAGTAGTTCAAGAAGGCTGAGCATTCCTCAAGAAGGAAATCTAAAAGGTGCAGGGGAAGGAGAAAAAAAAAAAAAAGAGGGAAGGGAGTTTATGACCTTTGGAAAAAAAGGGCAGGCAACTCAGGAGGACTAAAAGGATGTCATGAGGTTATACAGGGAGAAATTAATTTGGATAGCTGCCTCAAAAGACAGTATGGGATGGCATCCACCTAACGGTACTGAGGGAGCTGACATTAGTGCTCACCAATCACTTACCAGCAGTCCTAGTTGACTGAGATGGTGCCAACTGAATAGAAGTTAACAAATGTTATGGCCATTTATAAGAAGGGACAGAAGGAGGATCCAGGGAACTACAGACCTGTCAGTCTGCCCTTAGTGCTAGGGAAGGTAACATCAGCTGAGGTGCAGGTACCAATCTGCTTCAGCTGAGTTCAGTTGTGTGAGATCAACAAGGCCAAGTGACAGGTAATTCATTCGGGTCACAACAACCCCAAGCAGCACTACAGAGTGCTGGAAGAGTCACAGGAAAGCTGCCTGACAGAACAAGACCTAGAAGTGTTGGTTGTCAGACAGCTAATTGTGAGCCAGCTGTGTGCCCATGGGATAAGAAGGCAAATAACATCCTGGCTCATATCAGAAATAGTTTGGCCAGCAGAGCTAGGGAAATAATTTTCCCCCTGTACTCAGCACTGATGAAGATGCATATTGAATACTGAGTTCAGTTTTGGGCCCCTCATTACAAGTATACTGATGAGCTCTGTGTCCAGAGAAGAGCAATGAAGCTGGTAAAAGGTCTAAAGGGAATAAAGGGAGACCTTATCACTCTGCCCAACTATGTGAAAAGAGGCCATAGCAAGTCTGGGGTTGGTCTGTTCTCCCAGCGTAACAAATCAAAAGATGAGAAGAAATGAAGTCAAATCGCCCTAGGGCAGGTTTGGACTGGATATTAGAAAAAAAGTCTTTAACCAAAAGGGTTGTCAAGCGTTGAAACAAGCCACCCAGGAAAGCAGCTCAGTCGCCATCCCTGGAGATGCAATGCTTAGGGATGTGGTTAGTGGTGGACTTGGCAGTATTAGGTTATGTTTGGACTCAATGATCTCAAAGTTCTTTTCCAACCTGAATATTACTCTACTCTAGTACTGGAGAAGGTATGTGAAGTCCAAGTAGACATCTGAATCATTGCATGGAATTAATCCATAGGATTTAATATAATTTTATATTTGTCTGTAAGCAACAATATACTTGCAGACAAATGTCTCTACTTTGTCAGTGATGTAGTGATGTATGTTGTCATGGCAGAGCATGAAGAATCTCCTAGCAAAACTGGTGTTTCTCGTGTGAAATCAGAAACATCCTCAAGTATAAAAACTGTTTGGAATTTTATTTCCTGAATAATTAAAGCACCTTCAGATCACTGATACCTAATGTTTCAGATGGTTATCCCCAGGGCTCTTTCAAAGGCTGTATAGCTCAATACTGTTACTTGAAAGGGAAATAGGAAATGAACATTTTGTATTACTGAAAAAAAACCAGATGTCCTGGCATTACATGCCAGGCAAGTGCTGGGAGAGAACCGAACAAAGCTTTGGGAAAGTGTTAGAAAGCAAGCCACCAGGAAGCTTATGACTTGTTCTGCACTAAGGTGTTGTTTTGGCAGGGCCAAGTGTAATTCACGGGTTGTATTTTGATCCAATAATTTTTTTGCTGATGATATAGAAACCAGTAGTATTAGCTGTCCTATCTGATGATGTGAAACTTTCATAGGAAATTTTTTTTTTAAGTATTATGTGGCAATTATGAGTGTGTCTCATCATATAACTTATTTTTCCAAGGTCCTGAAGCAATGTTACAGAAATACAAAAAAGATTAGCATCAGAGGTCTGTTTAGCAGTGGAGAAAGTGAAAAGTGAGCAATATATTGTAAAGTATTAAGTCTAACTAGGTGATGTAAAATATCTCTTAAATATTTTCAAATTTGCCTATCACGAAAGGATGAAACAGCTCTCTTCTATGCAAGGGAGAAGAGCACCAGCTTAGGCTGTTCATCTGTGATTGTGATCTGCAAAACATGTCTGAAAAGGAATAAAGTATTTGGAGCTGAGTGCTCTGAAAGAATTTGTAGGGAAATTCAACTGGAACTTGGTCCTTTAAAAAACCTGCCATCTTGTAAGTCATCTTGAGAAAATACATGGATCTACAAACCTAAACTCCATAAACACAAACCCACAACTAAAACAGGTTAAGAATTATATTTAATTTTTTTTTATTATTATTATTTAAAATTTCAGTTTGGAACTTGACTAGAAATGTGTTCACTTTGAGAAGAGTGATTGACTCTGCAGCTTTTTATACTAAAATGCTTTGGAAAGTATGATCCAGATATTTCTAACCTGAGCTTGATGTAGTCAGAAAGCATATGCTATTGAAGCAAGCCCTCCAGGTCAACCATGTTCAGTGAAGTTCAGTAGGTTTCTTTCAAAATAGAGAGAAAATGGAGATTAATCATTCAGTAGTAACAAGCATGAGAACTTCAGGCTGAATTCCAACCTCTGCCCTTGTTTCTCACCAGTTAACATCTATATAACAAGAACAAGCCTTCTGTAATAACCTAAAAGTTATTCTCAATAAAAAAAAAAAAAATATTCTCAGTACATCTTGATAAAGTTTCCTTTCAATGCAGAAAGTGCTTCACTCAGGGAGAAAGAAGTTCCTTTTCTTGTGTATTTTTCTCTAGAGGATAGATCAGAGAGAAAAGGTCTGGGTTCAAAGCCAAGATCCAAAATACTGAAGTAACTACTGAAGCAAGGAATGGAGTGCAGTGCTGCATGAGAGTATTCTACATTAGGAGACAGAATTATATGTCCTCTTTATAGTCTGGTGAATCCAAATGAGCTTCTGCAAAATAAAACAGCCTCAGCTGCAGGAAATGACACTGTCCCATTGCATTTAGTTCTTCATCTTCAGTGTTGGGAGAGTTCCTGCTAAACAAAGAAATTAAATTCTCCAAATTCCAGTGCTCAAATCACCTGAGTAGTTGGAGGTACTGTGGACAGTCTCATTTCTTTCTTTCTTTCTGTTGTTATTCTTTAAAGAAACAGGGACTTTTACACCCCACCGTACCCACACCCTCGTTGTTAAGGGATTAAGCATGTATCTTTGGGGTTTCAATCTTGAACACAAGATGTCTCACTCACTACTGTTGAAGATGATTAAGTCTTAGAGAGAAAGGTGTTTTTAAACACCCTTGTAAAGTACCTCTTAACTGTTTGGTGTTACATTACTTAGGTTCAAAACACTAATCTCAGTGCTGTTTTCATATGGATGTCAGTTTAAATGATCTAACTTGCCTTAGCCATGTTAGAGGACACTTCACATATTAAGTACCAGGGCTGTGAATTCTGAAATACAGATTCTGAAGTGTAAGTTGTTTAAGTATTGTAAATAAATTTGGTAGCATCCAGGTGACTAACTTAGAGGAAAACATGTTAATGGAATAAATTGGTGGGCATGTGCTCCTGTGATTCTAAGGCTTGATAATGACTGAAATCTCATTCATATCTGGGTTTGAAACGCTATCTTATATCCTTTATAACAAACAAATTTCATTATAGAAATTAATTTCCTGGTTTCTATGTAACATATTTGCTATTCATTTGTCTTTATGTCATGCATTCTTTCTAACAGCTGGTTCCAAAATATTAGTGAAAGATCCCAGACCAGCTTTGGGAACACCAAGTCCCAAACTAAGTGGTAAGTACTTTGAGGTGTATATTGTTTTGAAGAATCTCTGTAGAAAAGATAAGAATCTATGAGACTGCACTGAATGGATTAGAACAAATAAGGGGTGTTAGATTAGGTATTACATTAACAGAGCAAACCCCTAATTAATGAAATTATTCCTCAATGTTTAAATCCATCTAGACTATATGGTATTTTTTTTATGTCTATACACAATTTCTAACTGTTATGTGATGAGAGCTTTCTGCAAAATTTAATCCTAGCTGAATGTCCCTGACTGTCTGTGCTGGCATACAAAATATTCTGCAGCTGTTTACAGCTGTTAAATTAGATTTTGTGAAGTTGGTTTAAGTGTAGGACATGTCTGTATTTGCCTAAAGGATCAAATGAGGGTAGAGTTGTGGTTGTGTACTTCAGAACAAATATGTTTCTTTCATAAATATTCATGCCAGGTTTCTGTGCTTTATAGATGAAGATTACGCCTAATAGACTTTAAAATAGAAATGGTGAAGTAGAGAAAATGCTAATATTTATCGTATATCATGTTGGATGCTTGACTTCATAAATATTAAATATTATAATATGCTTTTAAATATGTTTGATGTCTGTATAGTTCCTGATGATGTATTTGCCCAAAATTATATATGGAAAGGATCTTACAATTATAAAAACAAGAAGCAGCCCATGACATTGACAGTCACCAGTTTCAATGCAACTTCAGGAAGAGTAAATGCAACACTTACAAACAGCAATATGGAATTGCTACTATCAGGTATGCAATAAGAAAAATTAATTTCTATTTATATTTTTATGCCTTATATACATTGGTTCCCTGCATAGCACTGAAGTTATTAACATCTGTAAACTTTCTTACCTTATCAAATAAATTTTCATTCTAGTTCAGTTTGTTTTCAAAGGTAGGGATTCTTCCACCTTTTCCTTCTCTCACCATTTCTATTATATTTTGAGTTAATAGTCTGTAAGGAGTGAAAGAATTCTCCTGATTCTCATGCTGTGTTTTCAGAAGCCTTTTCATGCGATCTTGGTTTGTGATATTCCAGTTCCTGCCACACCGAGCACTGTTGCTATAATTATGTTGGCACAATATGCACAGTTTTCTATGCTGTGAACCATTAGCAGACACTGCAGATGAGGCTTTACAGGCAAGCAAACCAAAAATACAATTAAAAAAATATTTGAGTTTATAGTTTTTGTTGATTTTTTTCAAACTGTTTCATTCTTAATATTGAGAGATTTCAGCCACACAGCCACACAGGCCAGTCATACCAGAGGAGTGGCAGGTTATGGCACTGGGGTATGAATAAGCATAAAAGAAACACCTGAAATCAATATTATCACTCAAAATTTAGCTTCTTAAAACTACAATATTTTTGCAAGGACTGAAGAAGCCTAAAAATCACAGCTATATACTGACTGAACACTGCTGGTATTAATCTTGTTCATCATTTAAGGACTATTTTCTTTGAAGTAGTTTAACACCACTTTTTATCCCAGAGTTGTTAGCAAGGACAGAAGTGACAGAACATTAAATTGTTGGGGAAAAAAAGGGGGAAAGTTCACCCTGTGTATTGCTGGGAGAGGTGGTCTACAGGAAGAATGTGATGGAACAAAGAAGAGCTCTTAGTTTCTAGCTTCTAGCAGTATGGTCAGTTTTTGTCAATAGCTTTGTCTGTCAAAGAGGTTTTTGTAGGTGTCCTTTGAAGTGCCAAACCATAGATGGACTGAATGGTACATAAAATACTTTCTGTCTTGTAACTGTTTTTGTTCTGATTGTGTGAGCAAATTTATTCTACCATGTGATGTCCATCCGGTTTCAGCCATGTAATCTCTAAGAAATTATTCCTCCAGTACATGTTAGGGGTTGACCTGCTGAGAAGCATCTCTGCAGAGAAGGACCTTGGAATTCTGGTGGATAACAATCATGGGCCAGCAATGTGTCGGTAATGGTGCCTCTGTGAGCAAGAAGGCTGCTGTTATCCCGTGGTGCATTAAGAAGACATTGAGGGAGGTTCTCTTCCCTCTGTGCTCTGTCTTAATAAGGCCGTATCTGGAGTACTGTGTCCAGTTCTGGACTCCCCAGTTCTAGAGTTACTAGGAAGAATTTGAGAGTGTCCAGTGAAGGGCTACGAAAATGCGCAGAGAACATCCATCTTATGAGGACAGGCTGACAGACCTGGGGCTGCTTATCCTGGAGAAGGCTGAGATGGCATTTTATCAATGGTTATAAATGTTGTCAATATTTTTTTCTGTCTAAGACTTGCTACCATAACTGTTAAGTAACAGCTGTGTGTATATGGTTTCCCTTCTGTCCTCTCTACAGGCTAAGCTAAAAACAGTTTCTATTGAGATCCTGTGATAACTGAAATAATTTCACAAAAGAATGCATCTTGCTAAATTGCAGTGTTGGTAACAGTGCTGCCTATTTTTCCCACTTTCCCTTTTTAAGGCAATAGATTAAATGCTTAAAGATGAAATTGTTCCTCTAGTCAACACATAAAATTTTTTAACACTATCTTCTACAGGAGTGTATAAAAGCCAGGAAGCTCGGCTAATGCTCCACATATATCTCATTAAAACCCCTTCCCATACATCCGTGAGCAAGTTGAAAGAGGAAAAATGGGCTATGGATGGTTTTGTGAGTACATTTCTGCTACAAAAGAGAAAGATTGGGTTTATTTGTAAACATGCTGTTGTTCTACACCCCAAAAAATCCTGAGATGGACCAAAAAGAGTCTTGTTTAGGAATGCTGATTTGTTAAATGAAATGAAAATGATACAGGAGATCAGTCTGAGGGACTGATAGGCACAATTATGTTGCGTGTTAACACAGAAGCCTTTCTTTTACTTCTATTTGAATTTCATTTCAATATATTGAGACATTTTATCAATTTATAATGACATCATCTATGTTATAATACAAATGTTTATCATTAGACCAGAAGTCATATTTGATTTTTTGGTGATATTTAAAAAAATGCCATGAGAAAGCTGAAATGTTATGTGTACAGGGAAAAACCAAATAAAATGCTCCAATTAAGCATTAAATTCCTTAGAGGCTCTGGGTCTGAGCCTATTCTTTGAAAGAGAGGAGAAGAGGAGAGGTGAATGCAAGGAGTAAAAAGAAGAAGTAACAGCCCAGATGGCTGGGATGTGTTTAAAACATGAGAAGGAAATCCCTCCAGAGAACAGGCAGGAAAAACAAACAATGCCCAAGATAGTGCTTAAGCCTGTAAAAAGCTGAGTATGTTAGGGGAGCAGAGAAGAAAATATTTTTTTCAGAGAAGAAAGGGCTTATCATAATTTGGATTATGATGAACACTCATGCATCCCTGTTACACTCTTATTTTTCAAGGAGTCTATTTTCACATACTGGTAAAGCACTATGGGGAAACCAGTATGGGTGCACATGCCAAGAGAAGAGCAGAGGTGTACACTGAAGTGTATGCATAAATGTATAACTTGTGGCACTGCTTCCGTAATAATTCTTAAAAAGGTGTAAAACCAAAACCAGAGGGAAAAAACCCTAAACCACTTAAATAATATATATACTTGTAAAAGGGCTAAACTTCCTTGGTTTCTGCAAACTTTAGGCTGCATGAGCATGCTCCTCAGGTGAAAACGACATGGTAAAAGCAAGAAATTTACTGTCACGCTTCTACATGTGTAAAAGTATACAGAAGAGTCCTGGCATTCCATAGGCTATTTACATATTGTTCTTTTTAACTTTTTTTTTTTTTATTTATTTTTTAATCTTGGGATAACTCAGGCTGCTTTAGCCCAAAGTAAGATATTCATCTGAGAAACACACGCTTTCTTCAGGAAAAACAGTAGCTTCGGGTCATTTCTGAAGGTGTACTGTTGCCTTGAGAAAGGGAAGCTTAAGGGAAAACTTGGGAAAAAAAACCAACTGTCTGAGCACCCTGAATTTAAACCTAATAATTATCTTGGGAAGCAAGTACCTGTAAATTTTAATAAGAGATGTTAGTTTAGAATGTACTTACCCTATAAGGGAGATATTAATAGAATTTCAACCCTTTCCTCCCTCCCACAAGTCTTTTAGCTTATTAAAGCATATTTTGCTCTTGTAGCAAGACCTCATTCGATATTCTTCTGGTCTGCTGCAGTATAATTAAGCAATTATTGGGATAAGAATAGTGAAAGATCAATTGAATGCAGTCTTTTTTTATTTACTTTTTAAATAATCATTAAAACCTCAATACTCTCATGCTTAGGATTATTAACAATATGACTTTTGTCATCTACTTCCTAAACAAATCATGTAATTAGGAAGTATGTAAGATGCTTTGACATACTGACGTATTCAATTACCAGAAACTTTTAAGTTCTCTTGGTTTTAATAGATAATGTAGTTAAAAGGAATACTATATGACCTTAAACCACCATAAATAAGTTGTTGCTTTAGCAGTTCTGTCTTTAATATTGAATTTCCTAGGGAAAGGGAAAAAAAAAAGGATGCTTTGATGTTTTTTAATAGAGAATAAAACTGACAGTCAAACATATTAGGATATATCTCTTCCAAATACCTACTTGTAACAAACTTTTCCCCATTTAGTTCAGAGTACTTTTTGTCTACAGGTGTCTGCTGAACCTGATGGAGCAACATATGTTTTTCAAGGATTCATCCAGGGTAAAGATTATGGACAATTTGGACTTCAAAGATTAGGTATTCAGCAAATTCTAAGTTTTTGCCTGGTCATTGTTCCATATCCTGTTTGAAGCTGTATTGCTATTCCTTTTCTGATAAAGGTGTATATCTTGTCTGTGTAGATAATGTATATAAGGTTTTCTTCAAACATGCAGCACATCATACTTTTAATTTTCACCTCTAACTGGCTTTAGCTCTTCACAATAGTTCCTACCTCTTTCACTGTGCTTATCAATAGAAGTGCCTAATGAAATTGCCATGGTGAAATTTCAGTTTGTCTGTTCAGGTGATTTGCCCTTTCCTTGAAATCATGTTTGTTTTCTAAAATAATACAAATATTAGTAATATTATCAACCTAGCATGCACATTATTATAATTTTTTCTTTGGTAATGTAGTACATTAATGTGGGTTAATAATGTTCAAAACTTGAATCACATACAGAATTGTGCAATAAGATATTTGTTACATATGAGTGTAGATATTGTTCTCCCAACACTTTGCATCCACTTACTAATCACAATATGATATCTACATTTACATTCCAGATCTCAGCTTACAGCTGTATGTATACAGCTGAACATTTTATAATTGTAGAATCACAGAATTGTTAGGGTTGGAAGGGACCTCAAACATCATCTAGTTCCAAGCCCTGTGCTACAGGCAAGAACACCTCACACTAGATCAGGTTGCTCAGAGCCACATCCAACCTGGCCTTAAAAACCTCCAGGGATGGGGCTTCTACCACCTCTCTGGGCAACCTGTTCCAGTGTTTCACCACCCTCATGGGGAAGAACTTCTTAATATCAAGTCTGAATCTACCCATTTCTATTTTTGCACCATTCCCCCTGGTCCTGACACCCTGAAAAGTCCTTCACCAATGATGACAAAGTGTTACTGAATTCTGAAGTTACTGAATAGTATGTGCACAGGATAATCAATATGATATTATTTATTTTGTCTTATTATTCTTTTTAGGTCTTAACATGTCTGAAGGTTCAAATTCTTCTAATCAACCACATGGTACAAACAGTAGTTCAGTGGCCATTGCTATCCTTGTGCCTTTCTTTGCCCTTATATTTGCTGGTTTTGGCTTCTATCTTTATAAACAAAGGTAAGTACAAATCATTTGGTGTTTCTATTGCCTTCAGTCTTTGCTAGAGTGAAGAAAATATTCTGTAAAACCACAAGATGTTGCAAAATATGCATGTAGGCAGTTCTTCCTACCTCCACTAAGGTCTGGCACAACAACTGAGAGATCAGTTTATTGTAGTATGCTCTACTACCTATTCCTACCTATTTAAAAGGTTATAAATTTCACTCTTTATGATAACAAAATGGGTACTATAAATGATTGGCCTATAGGGAATAATATAATGGTTAGAGTTAGTGCGCACTTGTGGTAGATTGCTTGCTTTGTAGTTGGATTTTTTTACGTGACAGAATTATGAGGCATATTTGGAGTAATGTATTTTAATGCCTGCTCTGCTTATTAGCTTGTACAACCATTATGTCATTGAGAGATTTCATTATGGAACTGTTTCTACATCTGAAGTTATTAGTTCATATGCAATTACTTTACATACCCACCAGTCTTCTCAGTTTCATTAGTATAAGTTCAAGAATGTTGTTCATGTTATCGAGGCTGGTATTCATTCTTTGGATTTAGTGTCAAGTAGTCTTCTTATAGCTTTAAATCATTCAATAACTAAAGAAAATTTAATCACTTCAATGACAATACTTTGTAGGCAATTCTTTGCCTACTACCTATCAAAATGGTGGTATCTACCTGACAATAATAGACAGTAATTTATCCTGCAGGTTAATATTAGTTTAAAACATGTGCCATCATTTTTAAATGGCAACACATGCTTTTGAACTGCTTCAGAAGGTGAAAAAATATATAATTTATTAGACATTTGTTATTAAGTACATTTTGTAAGCACTTGTCTTTGCACTTTATATTGTTGCTGTGCAATACAATATGCATCTTGCATAACAATATATATGAAATATTTGCAAGGGATCGAACCTTGGTATTTTGAATTATTTACTATAAATGAAGATCTTTCACCTATAAATTCAGTCTTAATAAACTTGCTGAGTCTCCAAAGGGAACTGAACAATCTCAGTCATCTGGCTGGGGAATGATTGTATCTTTATAAGGTTTTGTTGTGCCCTTAAGTATTTATCTGATCATCCAGGTGGAAATACCTACCTCTTCTCAGATTTTCAACTAAGTTTTTAATTGAACAGCATTTTAAATTAATTATAATTCCCTTAAATTGTGATAGAATATCAATTCTTAGCACAGAAAGAAAAATTGAGAATAGAAAAATTGTATATAAAATCGAGATGTTGCATTTAGCTCCTGGATCTGGAAGCTAAATTCTGTTCGGATTCTTAAATGACATCCAAGTCACGAGGAATGAGGAAAACTGCAGTTACAAATATTTTCTTTCTTCTACAGGACTGCACCTAAAACACAGTATACAGGATGCTCTGTACATGAAAATAATAATGGACAAGCTGCTTTTGAAAACCCCATGTATGACACAAATGCAAAGTCCGTGGAAGGGAAAGCCGTACGATTTGACCCCAACCTGAACACTGTCTGCACAATGGTATAATGCGGTAAAGATATATCTTGAAAGTCTGGCAATTGACACACCACACAGTGCACACACAGTTCACTGATTAAAAGGAAAAAAAAAATATTAAAGCACACTTTTCAGGATATACTGGGTCACCTTTTCCTGAGGATGATAGACAAGAATGGATAATGGTTATTTTGGTTTGATTTTGGTTTTCATAAACTGGATCAGAACTCTTCTTCGTGTACGCCACGGAGCGTTTTAAAAACATTTGCTGCACTCCATGAGTGCTACTCACAGTTTATTTGCTTTTTTAAAAAAGGAGGTTATTCTAAAACATAAAACATATTTGCATATATTGGAGGAGCATCCACTATCAGTGTTTCTGTGCTTTATAAAAATTATAATAGAGGGACTGGGTTAAAAAGAAGATATAGGTAGAAAATAAGAGCTATACTTACAGGAGACAATAGGTCACTGACATCTCCTTAACAGTCACATGCTACATCTTTCTCATGAGTTTGTACCTTTTTTTTCATTTGATCAACCAGTTTAGGTTTTGTTTGTTTGTTGTTTATTTTTTGTTTGGTTTTCTTTGCTTTTTTTAAAGTCCAGGATGTAGTATCTAGAAATCAGCAAGTGCAACCTACTCTTTTCAAATCACAAAAGGAAAATTATAATGCTACGTTCTTATTTACTGAATTTCCTTCCTTCCTTGATATATTCTTCCTTTCCAATTTCCTGGCCAAGCTCCTTTGTCTGTTTCCACTAATAGTATCACAAATGGTAATGTTTCTACGTTTCCTTTGTCCATCGTACAACCAGACAAATTTTGCAATCGAGAATTTAGTATGAACTGAGCTTTGTCATGTGGCTGTGTTCCTTACTGTTGATGATCATTCAGAAGAGTGACCATCTTACATTTTCTTCAAATGTGAAAATAAGAAGATATTTCCAATTAAAAAGTGAAGTTTACAGTAACATTAGTAATCAGATCCATCTAATTAAAAATTAAGAGTCCATTTTTCAATTCATGCTAGCTGAAGCTAGGCCATATCACATCACTTTATTCCTTTACTGTGATTTTAAAATGCATGCAGAAAGCATGACAAAATCCCATTGCAAGCTGATGCATTCCAACAAACTTCAATGAACTCTTAATCAGACCTGCAAGGCAAAAAGGAGGTAAAATTTGGAAATAGTGTCTTTTCACATCCTTTTTATCTATATATTGTTAGGGAAACAAATCCTTACAGCTAATGATTTAAAACTGACTATATTACCATAGTGCAATGAAAACAAAATTATTAAAAATAATTATATATAAAGCCATGATCTGAATAAGGACAATCCATTCATTTTAGGGACAATTCAAGTTCTTCAGTCCTCAGATACAAGTTTTAGATGTTCCAGAATCACGTCTAAAGAAACATAGCTTTGAGTTTCACAGTTCCAGAACTCACATCAGAAGTATTCAATGGCAACGCAGTAATTTATTTGCCATAGGTCATTGTCTTCCATTCATAGCATGACTCACAAATTCTGTGTGTTAGCCAGTGTGAATTATCTGTTATTATCCCTTTCTGACATTAATAATTCTGTGAAAATCTGAACTTTTTATTACCGTAATAGAGAGTGCCTACCAAAAATCATTGTACCCAGGACTGCTGCTTGGATTTCTACAATGTTTGATGAATTTCTTATAAACCATTTTACAACACTTTGTTTTGAAGATTCATACAACTCTGTCAAACTGTACTCTACTAAAAGGATGCTGTTTTATATTTTATACCATTGGTTGTTATTTATTCTTGTTTATTCCAATGACTGCAATAACTATGATTCATTCATTAATGTTAAGGTTAATACATTTGAGATCGTTTAAAATGTTTCTTCTGCAACTGGCTACTCCTCTTATATTAATGCATACACTTTTGTAAAGAAGTATATTTTTATGAAAAAAGGATTTGTAAAAGTCTGATGTAAATTTTCAGTGCAATGTAAACAAAATAAAAATGGACAATTGCTTTTTTTAACCACGTTTCTTCTTTGGAAGATGGGCTTTAAATCCGTTTCACTTGTGAGGGCAGGAAAATAACCCAGTTTGGGATTTTGGGGAGGGTCTTCAAATCAAGTTGTTTTATCTGAGTCTTCCTGTGACCCTTAGGTGATGAATGAATTATTTTCAAAAATAACTGAAAGGACACAATATGTAAGGGCTTTATTTTTGCTATTTACTGAAGTGTACTTTCTGTTTACATTGAAGTAGCAGAGTTACGCTCAAAAAAAGGCCTATACTTGTCAAGTCACTGCAAAGCATGGAAAAACTTCATTTGCTTACTTTAAAAAAAGAAAACAACACAACATCCCCCCCAAAAAAACCCTTAATGTTCCCCAGGGTTGTAAACAACCTACTTTGCACATTAATTTTGCTACCTTTCTGCAGAACTGTACAGGATGTATATATTAAGAAGCATTGCCACTGCACACAGTGGTTTAGAACAATAGAACAGAACAATAGTATAAACCAGGTTGAAAGAGACCTTCAAGATCACTGCATCCAACCCATCAACCAATCCAACCCACCTAAACAACTAAACCATGGCACCAAGCACCCCATCAAGTCTCCTTCTGAACACCTCCAATGATGGTGACTCCACCACCTCCCCGGGCAGCCCATTCCAATAGGCAATCACTCTCTCTGTATAGAACTTCTTCCTAACATCCAGCCTAAACCTTCCCTGGTGCAGCCTGAGACTGTGTTCTCTTGTTCTGGTGCTGGCTGGCTGGGAGAAGAGACCAACCACTGCCTGTCTACAACCTCCCTTCAGGTAGTTGTAGAGAGCATTAAAAACCCCCATGCCTTTCAATGACATTGGACTGGAGGGGAGGAACTCTGAGAGGGTCATCCAAGCAATGGTAAATTCAGCAACCAAGATCCAGACCTCCCCTCACATGTAGTGGGTTTGTTTTCTGGTAAAGTTGAAAGTTATCAAAAGCTGTCTTATGGGTTAGCAATTAAACATGTTATTCTTTGCTCCTTTTATATCATTTTCTGTGAAATAATTAATTGCCACAGAAGAGAATATTCATGTGAGGGGAGGATGATATAACATTTAGGAATTAATTTGGATGTGGTAGTTCTGCACTGTATATCTATCCATTTATTTCCCAAAATCTTTGTGTTATCCCAGCTGGCATTTTTTAAACAAATGAAGGCCTGTCATTTCTGCACTATGTTGGATTTATCTTTAGTTCCAGACTAAACCTCCCACTGTTTGATCATTTTGTTCATCTGCTTTGTACTGCTGTCCTAAGTGACAGCTAGGACAATGGAAAAATTATTCATAATTTGATTTCCTTATATAGCAAAATAAGTACAGTGATTAATAGCTTGGGCAAGTAATTTTGAATAAGATTTCGTAGTGTCAAATATTAAGCAGGATTAATATAAAGTGAAAATTTTATCACACAAAAAAATATTCCAGCAAGGTATCTATGCTCCCCCCATTTACTATCTTCTTGATGCTGAAACTATGGCAACATAGTCTCCTGACTTGCTCAACCAGGAGTAAGGGTAGTAGTAGTTCTGAAAAGTAGGTCCCATCACTTTGTGAAAAATTACGAACATTGAAGACATGTATCATTCTTTAGCCATTAGTCAGGTATCCAGTAAATATCTGCCACAGTCCATACTTTGCAGTATGCAGAATCATGCCAAATCAAACAGATTAGATTGATTACTCCAAAACAGTTTTATGTCTGAAGTATATTGAAAACACATTTGCAGAAAATGCTCTAGCTACCAAACAAACTGGAGATGGTGACTTCCTTCAAAGGAGCTGCACATCCATATTAAGGTAAGGTCTTGAACTATATTAACTAGTATCTGGACTTTTATGCTTTAGCTACATGTCCACATTTCTAAGAATATACATAATGTTTATCAGGGTGATAATTACAGAATCACAGAATCAAACAGGTTGGAAAAGACCTCAGGGATCATCAACTTATTACCTAGTACCTAACACCTCATGACGACTAAACCATGGCTTCAAGTGCCATGAACACCTCCCTGGGCAGTACATTCCAATGGCCAATTACTCTCTCTGTGAAGAACTTTCTCCTCACCTTGAGCCTAAACTTCCCTTGGTGCAGCTTGAGACTGTGTCCTCTTGTTCTGTTGCTGGTTGCCTGACAGAAGAGGCCAAGCCCCACCTGGCTACAATCTCCCTTCAGGTAGTTGCAGAGAGCAAGGTCTCCCCTGTGCCTCCTCTTCTCCGGGCTAAACAACCCCAGCTCCCTCAGCCTCTCCCCATAGGGAGCTGTTGTGGACAGCATCCATCTTATTTTGAGGACTTACTAAAAACTACAATTAACATGCTTTTGGTTATCACTTCTGGGGATTATTTTTTTATTGAAATAGAAATAACATGTTGTAGCTCTTAAAATAACCTCAAAGATTAAAAATATTTTGGGACTTGTAAATTCATACTTCGGATTTTATCTGTGAAAGTTATTTTTTATATGGTATATATAGTGCCATGACAATCTGCTGCTGTCACTGTTGTGTAGAATACAATACTAATCTCTAAGGTGGTGGACACTGAGAAAATGAATGAAAACCTCTCACTGCTCATCTCTGGATGCTGAAATTATGTCAATGTGATATAGATTGCCTCTAACCAAATCTAAAATTGGCTAATTGCACAGTATCAGTCATGTCTGTGATTCTAAAATAAGATGATGATGGACTTTGTCTACAATGAAAAGCAAAAATAATATATTTGGCCTGGAGTACAGACCTTTCCTGTAAATGAAGAAACTGATGGTTACTAGATCTTAATGAGCTAAGATGAGCTGTCAATTTTTCTTCGAGAAAGAGATTATATAGCACAAGAAAAATTCAGGAGAATAGGCAGCTGTCCTCACCAGTGCCACAGGCTCCAGAAAATAATGCAAAGTGACAAAATCAATTAAGGAAGCTAAGGAGCTGATAGCTGGCACAGTTAAGACAGATGTCTCTATAATTTTTAAGTATGCCCAGAGGATACACACACACACACATACATATATATATATATATATATATATATATATATATATACACAGACACACATGTTTAGTCATGAGGTCTGTGGTGACAGGTTGGACTTGGTGATCTTTGAGGTCTCTTCCAACCTTGGTGATTCTGTGATTCTGTGTGTATATATATATATATATATATACACACACACACATACAGATACACTGAGAGTGTATATATACTATGCCATAAATAAAGAACTAATATATACCCATGCACACATCTATTGTAAAATCAAGTCAGTGATGGTAAAAGTTTCCTTATATTTTGAATAGAAAACCAAAATACATAAAATATGTACTATATACACACACTATGTATAAATGCCATACTACTATGTATAACATCATGTATGTATATAATACAGAGGTTATATGTTGTGTGTAGTATAATATATATTTATAATATGAGAGGTATGCATATATGAGACTCCTCCTGGAGTACTGTGTCCAGTTCTAGAGCCAGTTCTAGAGACAAGAAAGGTCTGGACATGCTGGAACATGTCTAGAGAAGGGCCACGAGGATGATCAGAGAGCTGAAGCACTTCTCCTCTGAGGACAGGCTGAGAGAGTTGTTGATTTTCCATTTAGACAAGAGAAGGCTCTGAAGAGTCCTTATTGTATGCTTGTATCTGAAGGAGGGCTACAAGACAGCTGGTGAGGGACTTCTAGGGTGTCAGGTAGTGATGGGTCTAGAGGATGGTGTATTTAGATTAGATGTTAGAAAGAAGATCTTCAATGTAATGGTGGTGAGACGCTGGAACAACTTTCCCAGGGAGGTGGTAGAAGCCCCATTTCTGGATGTTTTTAAGGCCAGGCTGGATGTGGCTCTGAGCAACCATGGCAGGGGGCTGAAACTAGGTGATGCTTGAGGTCACTTCCAACCCTGACAATTCTGTGATTCTGTGATACATATATATATATACACACACACACACACACACACTCTCTCATATATTCATTTACTTACATGGTTATCAATTTTGCAAGTAATAGATCCCCACAAAGTGTTTATTGTTTCAGACTGGAGTATATTTACTACCTATTGAACCATAACTGCAGAAAAACCTTGTGTGTAGATAACTGCAAAATAAGAGTATCTAATATCTGTTCTAACACACTATATATTTTTGTTGTTAGAGGTCTACAAATATAAAGTATGACTTTTGCCTTGACTTACATGGAAGGTAAGCTGTAGTTGTCTGGGCCAAAAATAGAGTTTTGCTATACTGAGAAGACTCAACTACTTTTTAAAAACACAGGGATTATAAATTTTATCATAAAAATAGGGCAAGCTTATATATGTAGATATATATAGACACACACACAGAGAATTAGAAAATGTGGTAGTAACTTTCCTCCATTATTGGCAGAATTAGGAACCAATGCAGGGTAAGTAACACTTGAAGCTGTTTGAAGTGGAATTAAGCAATGTTAAAGACTGAAAATTAAGCTGTGATCTCATGAAATGTTCAGGGAAATTTTGTAAATACACAATAAATAGTAGAAGACAGTACTGCATCAAATACCATGATGTTAATAGACACTTAGTCATTATTAACCTCATATTTAAAAACAGAAACAAAAACCTTTATATAATTTTTAAGAGCTCTTCAGTCCAGTAACAAAATTCTATGCTTCATGCCTTAATTCACAGATTCACAGATTGCACTGGGAAGGGACCCTCAAATGTCATCTTGTCCAATTTCCCTGCAGTGAGCAGGGACACCTCCAACCAGATCAAGCTGTAAAATTCATTATGAGACAGTAATAATAACCAGTTACGTGTAACTCTGTCCTTTATCATGGTTCTCATTACCTCTGTGTAAGACCTGGGTACCTGCCTAGGTGGGATATCATGAGCATGGCATAGCTGACTTTATTTTGTCAATTAATATTACATCTAAGAAAGATACAAGAGTTCTGAACCTTACTCTGATGAAGCGCAGAAGTGTGATGCAACAGAAAGTAATGTACTACATGCCTTCTTTTATCTGTTCTTTTCCATCTTTCAACAGTTATCAGAAGAGAAAACTAGATCATTTTCCTCTTCATGTACAGAGAAGGCAGACTATGCCTTAATGAGAAGGCATCAGTCTCTTTACACTTTAGTCTCTTTACAGGTCTTTTACCTGCTGCTTCCTTAGTGAGCACAAAAGCTGAAGAACTAAAAGATTAAAGGATTTTTGACAAAAGTTAACAACAATGTAATCTTTCCCTAGCTGAGATTCTTAAAGAGTGAACAGAAATACATCTTAATGTATATATACATCTTTATGATCTTAATGTATATATACATCTTTATGATCTTAAAGGTGTTTTCCAACCTAAATGATTCTATGAGTTTATGATTCTATGCTGATATGTAGCAAGAGCAAAATGGAAGAGTTCTGGGAGGTCCATGTAATATTTATAAGTGATACAGTAATAAGGTTCCAAAAGGGGAGCAGATTGACTGGTCATAGAAAGGGCCATCAAAGTCACAAAGAAAAAACTTTGCTCCATTCTGTGAAGAGTTTTGAAAGTTCAGAGGCTTGCTTAGTGTTTACAAGTGAAGAGATGTCTCCAGCTACAATTACACTCTGTGCGAGAACAATTACACTCTCCAGAGAACGCTTGTTCACAAATACCTTCACCCTTGACTTCTAGAATGTGCTAGCTGAGACTCTTAAGCACTAAATAAAGGTAACAGGTTTCTGGAAGTAGTGTGCTGCCATTTAAACTATCTTCATGAAATAATTCTATTTTGACAGAGCAACAAAGTCTGTGGGGGAAAAAAATGTTTTGTAAAAGTGTTTTTACTATCTCTACCAGCCATTTCTCTGCTGAGGAGAAAGGGCTATATAACTCATGTTAGACATAGAAACAAAATTATATGTTCTCAGAACTGAAATATGCATTTAAAACAGTCTTTCCTTATAGTCCATTTTCCCAGCTTCTAGCTTAAACTCTTCTTGACTGTTCTGCAGTAACAGAAACCTGCAGTTATCATGGCCAGGCATATGACAATGGTGTAGGAAAAAAGTTTCAAAGCAAGCACTGAAGTAGTTCATTCTCAAGCTTAGAATTACAGGGCTCAGGGATTTATCCAACTGGGTCAGAAGTATCTCCATGAATGGAAACTGAGCAACCTTCCTTAGAAACATTTTTCATTATCTGAATGTCTTCATGGGGGAAATGTTTCTCACTGTGTTAATTTGGAGCCACTGCCTTATGAATTTTGTGTGTTATTTATTGCCTTTCTGTCATGTATCACTACAAAGATTTTGACTCTTACCTTCTTGAGACCTTCCTCACAGGTACTGAGAGAATGATATGATGACAAAGTTGTCTTTTCTACAGGATAAATAAAACCAGCACATTTTGCAGTCCCCAACCATCTTGGCAGTTGAATCACTTTATCAATTTCTTTCTTGAGTGTCTCTAAACTGGCTTTCTAATGTGTTGCTGTCAGAAACATAAGCCAACCACAAGAAAAATAAAACAAGTTTTCATTTTCTTGCTTTTTAGAGCATATGAATTAGGAAAGAGTGTTGAGGAAGCATATTTGAACTGTATGTGTTTTACTAGAATTACACCAAAAGAAATTAGAAACAAAATACATGCAATTAAACTGTCTCATGAAGTATTAATTTACAGGTCAAAATGTCAAACTCCAAGTATTATTCACTAGAGATGTTTTTTTCTTATTTTTCTATTTGGATTATCTTGCATTCAAGTTCCTTGTCCCTGACAAAAAGCTGATCACTGATTGCCCTTTGACTAGCAGCCCACATATAGACCACTTTAGAAAACATACATCCTGGGTTTAGATGGCTTTTTTGAGTGCTTGATCATGCTCCAAACCAAATGCACCTCTTGGCAGATCTTATCGCTGTAGAACAGCTGAAGAGTCAGCAGGTAGAAGCCCTGAGTCCCTGATATATCTCAGTGGGGAAAGCCCACGTATACCTTACTTGTAATGCAGATGGAGAATAAATATCAGTCCTTGCAGTCAAATCCCATGGCTGCTGGGCAGATGGCATGGTGACAAAGGCTTTCCTGGAATCTTTCCCTATACCTTCTTGAAAGCACACGAACCCTTGATATATGACAAAGTCAAATGCTCTTTTAAATAGCATTAATTGTTTGGTGAATGAATTGATCTGTGTGACTAAGGGCATCCAAACCATGCAGCAAATTTTTTGAAGTTGCCACATTGCTAAACCATAAGAAAATTTTTCTGCATTTTAGAAAGCAGCTTCACTTGCTTCTATCAGGTACTCTGACTAATGCATGTTTTATTAGAGAACACACCCTGAATGTTTTAGTAAAGAAATTAAAGCCAAAATGCTTTACCATGCAGCAAAATGGTCGATAATTATCCTCATCTTACTTTGAGTACTCATTACTTTGTTACTATGTCTACTCAGACATAATGAATAAATTAACTAATTTAATAGCTCTAATACTTGATCAAGGCCTAAATTGAAAGACACATTTGTAAGCCAAGCAGTTTATTAGCAAGTAAATAAAGGAAACTGTTTAAAAAAATAATTTAGCATTTAACAAACTATGTGTTTTGGGGATTTTTAGATTTAGAATAAAATCCAAAGATTTATTTAGATTTAGAATAAGCTCCAAATAAGTGAAATGATGGAAAATAAGAAAATCTCAGGGGGATGTCAGTCTCAAAAGTTTTGGGTAAATTGTATCCAATTATGAGGTTAAAAGCTAAATGATCACAATATCACAGTATCACCGTGGTTGGAAGAGACCTCAAAGATCATTGAGTCCAACCTGTCACCACAGACCTCATGACCAGACCATGGCACCAAGTGCCACGTCCAATCCCCTCTTGAACACCTCCAGGGATGGTAACTCCACCACCTCCCCGGGCAGCCCATTCCAATGATGAATGACTCTCTCCATGAAGAACTTTCTCCTCACCTCGAGCCTAAACTTCCCCTGGTGCAGCTTGAGACTGTGTCCTCTTATGATGATGATTATTTATTTATTCCCTCTCATCCCCCTCCCCCAAGAAATAGGAAACCAGTAATTTTCCAAGGTATTTATACTATTACATAGGTAAAATTAAGTAGAGCTTTTTAAAGTGTATGATTCCCATCAACTTTCAGAGAATGTTAACAAGAAATTAAAAAAAACCCCAACCAACAGGATGTTACATATTATGGTATATAGCAATCCCAAGAACTGCAAAGCAGTTGAGTTAAAAACTTGCGACCAAAAAGCTGAAAATTCTTTATTCAGAGTTGCCATTTATTCACTTGTATAAAACACATTGCCTTTTGATGAAACTTTTCCACAGTCTATTTACAAAATCAAGATTTTTCACCCCTGTGCTGTTTTTTTTCTCATTCAAAGGTCTAAAAATCCTGGTAAAATCCTGATAGAGGTCTCATACATTTTTCAGGGTGTCATTCTTCTCCTAAATGCTGCCAAATTGACTTTCCCTGAGTTAATCTTTATTTTGTATGCAGAAGAACTTAATTCTCATTATGAATACCTCTTGATTAAAATAGACGTAATTGTCTTGACTTATTTCAGTGGACATCTATACTGCTGTGTGAAAAAGTTGGCCTTGACCCTAAAAAATAAGCAGACATTCTGAGTCATTCTTGATACACACAGAAAAGTACAGGATGTTAAAAATTTCCATTGAGAACATTATCATGATCTTTATTTTACTGCTTTGTTTCACTTTAGAGAGCTCCTGTAAGATTCTAATTACAGAAGGAAAATCTAAAACCCCTGTCCATGAAGACAGTCAATAAAACCCTTCAGATCCTTACACTGTACTGCAGTTCTTTTAAGTTGCAGACAGTATTCAAGGGTCTGAACATAATTGCAGTAATTTTGTATTTTTTTTTCTCTCTGTTGAGAATGTATCACTGGGAAATTTCACAAACACATCATGTCAGATTTAGCAAGGCCTTCAAGAAGGTATGCTGTAATTGCAGATTTGCAAGAGAAAGAGAAATGAGCGACTGGAACCCATCAAGCAAACTGCAACGCAGTATACCCTGTATTGCTGACTACATGAAAAATATAGAGAAATTATAAAGTGAATTTTAATATGGACTTCCTTTTTTGTGTGTGTCTGAGAAATAGTAGTTTGCATGCAAAATTGTACTTGCACCTGTAACATCAACACAGCATTTCTAATGATTTTCAAAAGGCCTTTGAGCAGGCCATTGTAGATCAGAAAGATGAAGGTAATTTAACATTTCTTTTTAACTTATGGAAATGGAATGAACTCCAAGTTGGTTAAATGTTTGAACACACATACTGTTAAAAATAAAAATAGCTTTTAATTTGGATTTTCTCTCTCTCTCTTGCTTCTTTTTTTTTTTTTTTTTTTTTTTAATTGTGGGCACTCAGATGCATTTAATTTTAGCAGAACTTCCCAGCAAAGGTGGAAACTCATGTGGAATAGAAGCACATCTGTTTGGAGTCGCCATCACTGGAGGTGTTAAGGAGGAGACTTGATGGGGTGCTTGGTGCCATGGTTTAGTTGATTAGATAATGTTGGATGATAGGTTGCACACAATGATCTCGAAGGGCTCTTCCAACCTGGTCTGGTCTGGTCTATTCTATTCTATTCTATTCTATTCTATTCTATTCTATTCTATTCTATTCTATTCTATTCTATTCTATTCCATTCTAATTATCTGGTTAAGGACTATTCATTATGAAAGGAATAGCAAATAAGGAGGTTTATTGTTTGCTTTGTTGGTGGTGGTGTTGTGCTTTAACTCTAGTTCTATAGACTTTCCATAAAGAGTAGCATAATCTCCCTATTGGTTGTGACTATTTATGATCTTATTAGCACTAACTGAAATACGGTGCTAACTGAAATACAGTATGGCGATTGGCTGCTGAATTTCTGTTAATAATGCCATTATGTAATATAATACCAACTGTAGTATCAAATCTTGAGAATTATGATTTAATTTCTTTAATATAAGCCAAAGTTCAAAAAAAGGAAAGAAAAAAAGACAGAAAGGAAGTGAGGAAAGGTGACTCTGACACTACTATGTATTTCCCACATAAACACATCAAAATAGCAAAATCTAAGTAAATGGGTGCATGAGAATGAGAAAGAAAAAGAACTCTTGAGAGTGCATGAGCACTCAAAAAAATTTTCCCTGCTGGAAAATACTACCTAAATAAGTACAAAGAAAGGTCACAGAATTGAGCATAGTAGACCACTAACGAGTCACCAAGTTACTTACAGCTTTTGTAACAGAAAAAAAGAGGTTTTCTCTTTCTCTCAGTCCTAACTCTAACCTCAAAATTTCTCTTGAGCCTTAGAGAAAGGACCTCAGCCATGATGCCAGGGAAGAAACTCACACCGTCCAGGGGTCCTTGAAGGTCATTTTTCTCTTTTGTAGTGCCTTCCTGGCTCTGCAGTAAATCTCTCTCTGTTTTACTTTCAACCCAAACCTTAACCCTAAGCGTAGGCTTAGCCTGAAGCACTGCTTCTGTAGCAGGATTAGGTCTAACACTGTTTTATTCCAGGAGTTGTAGCATATGTCTACTAGAATTTTATTATTTTTTTTAAAGCAAACAAACAAAAAGCTACAATCACTCTACACATAGTGCATATTTCCCCTTCATGATATTTATCTTATTAAATGTTGATACTAATGTGTTTGTCTATTTTTTTAAATCCATGAACCTGTAGAGTGTAGTCCTTACGACAATCTTATTCAGTGCTACACCTGGTGGTTTTGTATGCTGTGACATGCAATGCTCATCATTAAAGGAGGCAATCAAGCACCTCCATTAATAACAGAATCATAGAATGATTTGAGTTGGAAGCGACCTTAAAGATCATGTCATGGGTAGGGACACCTTCCACTAGATCATCTTGCTCAGAGCTCCATCCAGCCTGGCACTGAACACTTCCAGGAAAGGTACATCCACAATTTTGCTGGGCAAATTGCTCTAGTGCCTCACATCCTCACAGTAATGAGTTTCTTGTCTATATCTAATCTAAATCTGGTCTCTTCCATTTTGAAACTATTTCCCCTTGTTTGATTACTATGCTACCCAATAGTGAGTCCCTCCTCATCTTTTCTGTCATCCCCCTTTAACTATTGGAAAGCTGCTATAAGGTGTCCCTGGAGTCTTGTCTTTTCTAGGCTAAACAACTCCAAATTTCTCCTCTTGACAGAGAAGGTACTCCAGATCCCTGATCATCTTCGGGCCCCATTCCAGCACATCAACAGCACCACACACTTGTAATCTGTCACAGGCAAATGTGCTGAAGGTGTACTCAATCCCACTGTCCCTGTCATTGACAAAGGTGTCATTTCTGGGATCCCTTTTAAAAGAAAAGTAATTCTGACCAGAGTTAACCTGACCTGTTTAAGACTTCTGCTTCATAATAAAATGAAGCACTGTGTAAAGCTTACAATTTCTCTCCTATGTTTTAAGGAACTTCAAATGACTAACTGTAATCATCCTGTCTTGAGCACTGACTAAACCTAGCTGGCTGATTTTAATATAGTAGTAAATAGCCCCCTTTAGCACCAGTGTAAGATTATGTAAGATTATCTATCTTCTTTTTCTTTATAGTTCTTGCTCAATATAAACCTGAAATTTAAATAAATACAGTCTGAATCTCTTTCTTACTTAGATCACAATGAATACAAACAATGATGTGTTGTAGCTGTTTTACCCTGAACTCTGGATTTGGTCAGCTGAGTCCTTTATTGCTCAGGAGCAACTTACCTGTCCACTACAATGTGGTAGTAAGATGTAAGTTTACGGACCATATTTAACACATAAGATACTGTTAGATTGTCCCACATCAAGTAAAAGTTTTGGCTGAATGCTATAATTTTCTTTCAATTCTATGTTAAAGTACCTTTTATATTAAGTTCTTCGTATTCTTCGTTGCACTGCAGTTAAGTTACTAAATTGCACCAACTAAGCCCATTACATGATGATTATTTATAGATTTGGGTGGCTATTAATAAATCATTTATAAGTTGTGAACAATAACAAGCTTGTGAGAATTAGCCTACAATATTGCTCTATGAATATGTATGCATTTTTGTAATGTTCATCCTTCACAAGACCTGAGAGGGAGAATGGCACAAATAAAGCAGACAGTAAGCGCTACATTCATAAAAGGTTATTTTGGCAATTTCTATGCAAATAGACTGCTCTCTGTGGAGAAAATGTGTGGAATGAGGAAAGAGAAGTGAATGCAAACTAGCTGTTCATGACTAGAGTCCTGGGGTCAAAGGCTTTTTAAAGTAATTACCTTCACAGTTTCAGGGTTGCAGTCAGCTCTTCATGATGTTAATGGAAATATTCTCACAGACTAGAAATCTTCAACAAAGGTTTGAAATTTATGAAAGAGAACAGACAAACCTTTAAGGTTAATTCTATGATAGAGGGAAAAAAAAATATCTTTGTTGTAAGAGTAACACAATCCAATAAGTTTAGTTCTTTACTTTAAGAAGCAATGATTATGACTTGCAAGTGTATTCAGAAGAATCTTTTTGCAGGACAAACATTTCCTAAGTCATCCCAAAAAGGACATAATAAACTGAGTAGCAAAACACTGGACAAAACAGGGTTGTTTGGGATAGATAGAAGAGTGATAGTATTAACAGTGAACTCAATTATTTAGGTTACTTTTATATTTTCCATCCTTTCTGTTGTGTAACTCAACTCAGGACACCTTTTAAATAATACAATGGAACAAACTGATGTAGAAATTGCCTCATAATTTTGTTCCGTTTTATTTCTTAAGATAAATATTTGATAAAATTATTGTGATTGTTCTGCAAGAAATTCAGATCTGTGAAAATCGATATCTACTGCTTCTTATTTATCTCAAAACCACCAGACTTTAAAGGAAATTGTACAAATCAATTACACACACACACAAAAAAAGAGCTGGGCACCCCCGAGAATCTATTCTTTTATTGCATTTCTTCATAATGGTCCTATAGTGAAATTTAAAGTCTTTTGACATACACAGTGAGACACTCAATTACTTTAAAGAGAACTGAATTATCCTTGTTACAAATTCCTCTGAAGTAATCCACTGTGTAATAGGTGGATGGGACACCTAAATCCTGTAGGAATGTTCTGTATCAAACTGTAGATGATAATTATACAGTTGGAAGGGAAAAATGTGTGGAAGGGAAGAATGACATTCAGGAAAGGAAAATTCTACCTTTCAATCAAATGAAACCTGTATGCACACTTTTGTGGTATCAGTGAGGCTGCAATGTTTTTCACACTGTGATCTCAAAATATTGAATGCTTTGGATCTTATCCCAAACATGCAATTCAACCTGGACTATCTAAATGCTGTTCTGGTACTAATTGTCTTAGCTTCTGTTGCTGAACTGTCTTCTATTGCAGGGCATTTAGTATGGGTCACTGTGAGGTAAGAATGCAAAAGCAAAGAGGAGGTGTAGCTACTAATTATGATCAGAAGAATGTTCTTCAGGCTGGAAAGAAGGAAATTGAGAACATGAAATATGAGATTATGCCATGATGAAGACCAGGTAGTAAAGAAAATATAATGAAAGTGTTCCTTTCCTTGAATTAATTAAAGGAAAATTAATTTCTTTTTATTTCAGCACTATAATAGTTTGCTAGTCATTATTTTTTCCCTGTAAGTCTTGAAGAGTTTATTGATTTTTATGATAAAAATAATCATGACAAAATAATACTACTTTGACTATAGTATCCCAGCTTCCAAAATGCTGCTGTACTCCATATATGACTGAATATGCAATAATAAAAAAGAAGAGCCAGGGACGAGGACAGGTAGGTTGACCAGTCACTGTATGTCTTTCTGTTTGATGTCCACACCAAGGGGGAAATTATGTGCTAGCACTTAGCAGCCATTTAAAAATGCACACTTCTGTCGGAACATCTGCTGCCTTAAAGTAATAATGGTTTTAATTTTACCTATGGAAATCATTCTGTATACTTTTACATGTTTAGGTGGTGTTTCATGCTGTGTCAAGTCACAGTAGAATTACCTACTTCAGAACAATTAAGTACTAATTTCTTCCTGGAAATAGAAAACGTTCACATAGGTTTCCCAGGAGGGAAGGGGGGGAAATTATTTCACTAAGTAGCTTTTCCAGATAGCCCTTAAAATGAATTACCTGGACCAAATGTAGAAGCTATTCCCTCAAAATTCAGGTCAAAATAATATAAACTACTTTCTACACTGCAGCCTGGAAGGATTACATCTTCAGCTGGCCAAATTTTGTACATGCAACTTTCAGACTCTAACATCAAGGATCCTTTTACAATTCTAAGGTCGAATATTTCATTTTAATCTGTGTTTTCTATTTTAAAAGATTATAAAGTGTTCCTATGTGTATGGTATGGTGTAAGTGTGTGTGTGTTTGTGTTTGCATATTGGTATTAACATTCTCTGCTTCACTTCTAGCTGGACCTAGGAGCACTGAGCTGCAACAGCCTCACCTCCATTGGGCTACTGGATTAAGTAACCACCACCAATTGCAAATCATACCCAGACAAAACATCTTAATGAAAAACAAGCAACATGCTGAATATACTAAGGAAGAGTACAAAAGACTTTTTTTTTTCTACATAAGTATCTTTTCAAAACTCATAACTTTATGTCTTCATACAAATTCAGTTGGAGTGATCAAAGACAAGACTTAGCTTCTCTAGCTGCTTGGCTACTGCTGTATACTGGAAGAGTCCCAATTTTCAGTTCTGCCAGAACAAAGGAAGACAGAAGAACTTACTCTGCTTCAAGTTAAACAGCCAGTTTGGCTTAAAATATCCTTTTAAGCTTCCATGCTTTGAAGGAATAGAGGGAGGCTATCATTGCAACAACTGTTAAACACGAACGCGTCTTCTTTCTTTGTTGTGTTGTTTATTTCTCAAGCCTCATCTAGTTAGTCCCATTAGGTAAGGTACAGGAAAAAATTGAACCAGAGTATAATGTAATAATGAATACAGATAATTTATGAAAAAACTTTTTTATTTTCCTAATGACTTTTAAATTTTCCCTTCCTGAGACAATGATATCAGCAGCCAAAAAAAATTAGTGAAGTATACTTGAGGTTCAGAATCAGCCCTTCTTCTTTAAGGGACTATGTGACCTGTATGTAACAATTTATATGCAAAGTAGAAAAAGGAAAGGGTGAAAAAATATTTTCCTGAGATGTAGCAGTTGGGAAAACTAATCTCTGGTTTTAGAAGTATTTGTGATGCTAACCTGGAAACAAGTACATTAGGAATCAGATAATTATAATGTTGCCTGTTGACGAGGCAGAAGTAATCCCTGCCCTAGTGTCAAGAAGTGAATATGCCACACCATCCCTTTGATTTGGATGCCAATCCACCCCAGGCAGAAACACTGCAAAGCCAGCTCAAAGAGAGTGCCTTGCTGGCTTCAAACACAGTAGGAAATCTACTTAGCTTTTGTCAGCTTGAAGTCACTGTTGTGTATATCACACACATTACATTTGGCAGCATTTATTCTCAGATGAGAGCTACAATATCAATAATTAAAAATGGTTATTTTTAAATGCACATAATTGTGAAATATGTTCTATACAGCTTTCTTATTTCCTTCTACAAACTGATGCATCATTAACAAAGAATAAGTATGTTTTTTTTCAGGTTTATCTAACAGGTCATAGTAACATAGAATCATAGGACTGTTTTGGATGGATCATTGAGTCCAGCCTTCAGCCTAAGACCACCGTAGCCATTGAACCATGTCCCAAAGTAACATGTCCACACATTTCTTGAACGCCTTCAGGGACAGAGACTCTGCCAGGTCCATGGGCAACCTATTCCAATGCCTGATAATTCTTTTAGTAAAGAAATTTTTCCATATATCCCATCTAAACCTCCCCTGGCACAATTTCAGGCCATTTTCTCTCATGCTAATACATGTTACCTGAGAGAAGAGAATGACCCCCACCTCACTCCAACCTCCTTTCAGGAGGTGGTAGAGAGCAATGAGGCCTCCCTTCAGCATCCTCTTCTCCAGACTAGACAATCTTAGTTCCCTCAGTTGCTCCTCATAACATCTGTGCTCTAGACCCTTCCCCAGCTTTGTTGCCTTTCTCTTAAAACACTCCAACAACTTAATGTCCTTCTTGTAGTGAGGGCCCCAAAACTGAACATGGTATTTGAGGTGCAGCTTCACCAGTGTCAAATGCAGGTCCACAATCTTCTCCCTACTCCCACTGGTCACACTGTGTGTGATACAGGCCAGGATGCTGTTGTCCTTCTTGATCACTGAACACACTACTGGCTCATGTTCTGATGTTTCCCCAAATACTGAGCTCTGGGAAGCACCCCTAGATGACTGTCTGCCAATTGGGTTTAACTCTATTCACGACCACTCTTTGGGCCTGGCCATCCAGGCAGTTCTTAACACAGAGAGGCATCCACCCATCCAAGCCATAAGCAGTCAGTTTCTCCAGGAGGATGCTGTGGCAAACAGTGTCAAAGGCATTACTAAAGTCCAGATAAACAACATGCACAACCTTTCCCTCATCCACTAAGTCACCTTGTTGTAGAAGATCAGGATATAAAAGGATTTAAAATGTTTTAAAATTATGGATATAAGAATATAATACTAAAAATTAGTGGGATTTTCTTTGCTTTTGCCATTATTTTGTTGAATAGAGCAAAATGACAGTGAAGAGAGATTAAGCTAATAAATGCAAACTTCACTGCTTGTTTCTCTTCACACAAATACCATGTTGGCCGTCAGAGCACTCAGTGATCCCTTTCTCACACCAGTAAATGAAAGACCCATATTCCTGAAAATATGTGGTACTCATCATATCCACAACAAACCTCATGAATAGCTAAACAGCAAAACTTGAGTGTTGAGTGTTGTAAAAAAAGAAAGAGAGAGAGAGAGAAAGAAAGAGAGAAAGAAAGAGAGAGAGAAAGAAAGAGAGAAAGAGAGAAAGAGAGAAAGAAAGAAAGAAAGAAAGAAAGAAAGAAAGAAAGAAAGAAAGAAAGAAAGAAAGAAAGAAAGAAAGAAAGAAAGAAAGAAAGAAAGAAAGAAAGAAAGAAAGAAAGAAAGAGAGAAAGAGAGAAAGAGAGAAAGAGAGAGAGAGAGAGAAAGAGAGAAAGAGAGAAAGAAAAGAAAGAAAGAAAGAAAGAAAGAAAGAAAGAAAGAAAGAAAGAAAGAAAGAAAGAAAGAGAGAAAGAAAGAAAGAGAGAAAGAGAGAAAGAGAGAAAGAAAGAAAGAAAGAAAGAAAGAAAGAAAGAAAGAAAGAAAGAAAGAAAGAAAGAAAGAAAGAAAGAAAGAAAGAAAGAAAGAAAGAAAGAAAGAAAGAAAGAAAGAAAGAAAGAAAGAAAGAAAGAAAGAAAGAAAGAAAGAAAGAAAGAAAGAAAGAAAGAAAGAAAGAAAGAAAGAAAGAAAGAAAGAAAGAAAGAAAGAAAGAAAGAAAGAAAGAAAGAAAGAAAGAAAGAAAGAAAAAGAAGAAAGGAAGGAAGGAAGGAAGGAAGGAAGGAAGGAAGGAAGGAAGGAAGGAAGGAAGGAAGGAAGGAAGGAAGGAAGGAAGGAAGGAAGGAAGGAAGGAAGGAAGGAAGGAAGGAAGGAAGGAAGGAAGGAAGGAAGGAAGGAAGGAAGGAGGGAGGGAGGGAAGGAGGGAAGGAGGGAAGAAAGAAAGTTCTCTGTAAATGGGTGAATGAATTATAAATTAAATATCCTCATGGACAATATCAGACTCTAGGTAGAATCTTCAAATGAATTCTTGTTGAAAGTTTTCCTTTTCAAAGACAGTGTCCTCAAAACCTGTCTCAAATTACTGTCTTTGACACATCCAGGCATGGCAGGTGTAAAGCAGAATCATGTTGCCACAGGCACAATGCAAGTAAGCCTATGTTGAGCCTTAAATCGTGTGGTTTTCCCCACTTCAGAAGGGGTGCAATTGAGGCGGGTATCTCTTGAGGCTCAGCTGATGCATGACAATTCATAAGCCATGGTGACTCAATAGCTTTGGCTCATTTAATAAAAAAGTATATGTAACCATGCAGCCCTTTAGTGTGCCTATGCAAATTTCAAAGTTCACTGTGCAGTTCTTTATGCTTCTATCAAAATACTTTTCAGCATTGGTTTTGTGGTAGTAGGAAGCAAATTTTATTTTTTTTTAATCATTTTTTTTTTGGTTCAGATACAGAAACAACAAATCTTAGTGTTAGGAATGAATCACTAGGCACTGATACAAAGCAGAGAAAACTTCATTTTGGTGAAAAAACATCCCCATGCTTATCTCTATAATAATGGATACAATACAATACAATACAATGCAATGCAATACAATACAATACACCAGGTTGAAAGAGACCTTCAAGATCATTGTGTCCAACCCATCAACCAATCCAACCCACCTAAACAACTAAACCATGGCACCAATCACCCCATCAAGTCTCCTCCGGAACATGTCCAATGAAGGTGACTCCACCACCTCCACGGGCAGCCGATTCCAATGGGCAATCACTCTCTCTCTATAGAACTTCTTCCTAACATCCAGCCTAAACCTGCCTTGGCACAGCTTCAATGGAAATTTTGCTAGTAACTGCTGTATTAATTCTTGGTTTAGGATTATGGTGCCAGCCACTTTAGGATAGCTGTGTTCCAGCAATGCTTATTTTCATGCCATTAGGAAAATGAAATTAATACATGTCCAATAATGCCTCTCTCTGTTGTTTATGTCCTTAGAAAACAATGATCTAGTTAAAGAAATGCCAGCGTACATCCATAGCTAGCAGTAAATTGAATACTTGAGGTACATTTGATGCTCTATTAATATGGTGTCTCGGGAGGACAGAAATAAGGATTGGATATTATATTTTCTAATACTTGAAATAAATCCTTGTAAGAAAGCTTTATGATTTCAGTGTGCTGTCAAGCCTGGAAAAACGTACAATTTAATACAATTTCTTGAATAAAAGGTCATAGAAAGATAGAGCACTTTTGTGTCAGTTTTCAGAACTTCAAGAACAGTGTATCAAAGCTTTGTCACTTCTCCATTTCTCCTTGCTCAAATTTGTTCAAAATTAAGTATTGAAAACATTTTATGGAAATGTCAAAATGACCTAGAAGAGAAAGAACACAGTTTTGAGGGTTTTTTTATTTGCTTGTTTTCTCAGATTTTTCTTTCTGTGTTTCACACAAGACATCCCCTCCACCCCACCCTATAGATAGATAGATATAGATATAGATATAGATATAGATATAGATATAGATATAGATATAGATATAGTTATAGATATAGATAGATAGGTTTATTTTTTCCTTCCTGATAATTCCTCTTCCAAAGCTAAAGACAGCTCCTGTATAAAGTTTCATTTCCAGGTAAGTCTTCCAGGGAATTCTTCAATTCATAAGACTTCATAACTTGTTGTATTCTTTATCAAGTAGAAATGGATGAAAGATCCCATCTGTGGTTTTGAGAGTTTCTGCACTGCAAATGTATTAGACAACATTAAAATGGACAGATGGGTAGATAATTTTGCCTTCTTATACAGTCATGCACAGAATGCACACAGCATTATGGAGTGAAGATATTCACTTTCCACTTGTAGCTCATCCATACCAGGAAGTGTGGTCAAACAGAAAAGCACCAACTGTTTCTTTGGCTGCTTTGTTCTTGAGCATCCTGCAGTTTCACAGTTCACCATTTAAATCATTTTGTAGACATCCTGACAAATATCTCCAAATGCACAGGTGCAGTAAAGGAAAAATCTAAATGGGCAACCACAGTGACACAGGCTTTATCAAAATCCTAAAAGACAAATGACATATAGCACTTCTAAATATAATTAGTTGGGAATCTTTGGGAAAAGAAAATCTGTGTTGCTTCCACCACCACTGGGTAGTAACACCTCCATTAATTTAATATATATATTTTTTTTTACTAGATTTTGTCACCAAAAACTGAAGTATTTCCCAACATTTGCAGAGTCAATGAGGGACATTCCTGGAAAAAGAAAAAAAAACAAAACACATGCAACATTAAACTCTATCCATATAGAAAGGGTGTGCATGGACTAATTATTTTTAATTATTATTCTGAATATTTTAGGAAGGAATTTATGGAATAAACTGTATGTAGATTAAATTATGGAATTAATTGTCTCTAGACTATTAAGTAGACAGTAGGCTCACCACAGAAAGAGATCATTTAGTGAAAGAGACAGCAGGAAAGGCTGAGATATTCACAACTCATCCTAAGATTTTATCAACTTTGGGTCCCAGGTTTTCCAGGTATTTGTGCCACATGCCAAGGTCTGGTTGAGATGGGAGTGCAGGAGCCTGAAAAGGGACTCCTCGGGTGGTCTGGTAATTTTCAAGTTCATGGGACCAAGCTGGATCCATTTGTGTGAGCTGACAGATCTTCAGTATAGAACTGTGAGTACAGTCTGTATCATGCTTGAAAAGGCCTGGTGATCAAAGGAGGTCCTTAAACAAAGAAATGCAGATTCTTACAGAATCCTGGTAGTCAAACTGGAGAGATATGGAGTGGATAGGCATACCACATGGGAACCTAAAATCTTGTTGGACTGTTGGGTTGTAGGGTAGTGGCTCAAAGTGAAATGGATTACTGGTTCTGAGTGGTGTTTTTAAAGGGGTTTTACTGAAAGCAATTCTGGTTTTAACATACTTATGAGCAACACAGGTGATGGGACAGAAATCACCCATAGCAAATTAACAAATGATACAAATTAGGCCTATCTGGCTTCATTAGCAAGAGCATTAGTCACTGAGGGAAGCTATACTTGCCTGTCATGAAGCTATCTCAACTACCCAAAAGGAGCTTGTAGACAGGGATGGCCTCTTCTCCCAGGCAACCAGCACCAGAACAAGAGGACACAGTCTCAAGCTGCACCAGGGGAAGTTTAGGCTCAAGGTGAGGAGAAAGTTCTTCACAGAAAGAATAATTTGCTATTGGAATGTGCTGGTTGATATACTGTGATACTTGAAGCCATAGTTCAGTTGTCATGAGGTGTTAGGTAATAGGTTGGACTTGATGATCTCTGAGATCTTTTCCAACCTGGTTGGTTCGATGATTCTGTATCTAGCACTTTGTGTTCAATTTTATGCCACTTCATTTAAAAAGAAATATAGACACTGGTGAGAGACTGCAAGCCACCAGGAAATACTTAAAGGTTTGGAATCTATGGAAGACTAGAGAGGAACACTAACAGTGGAATTGATCACAATAGAGAAAATGCAAAACTTGCACTGCAGTTTTACTTGAGAGATTATAAAACTGTCATACACACACTGCACTTAGAGAAAGAAACAAACATAGTGCATAAAACTGCTCCATGAGGGAATAGCTTTAGTGCACAATAATATTAGGTCATACTTTATTTGGCCAACAGCAGCTGAAGGGTATTGTACAGAAAGTGTTTCAGACCCCCTGTCAAGTAAAAGATATGAGGCTTCAGCTGCATTTAGGATACCATTTATCAAATATTTCTTCCTGTTGTGTGTAATGTTTGATAGTAATGAACTTGTATTGACCAGCTTTAGGGTTGTAGTTTCAGTTAAAACTATTTTAAAATACAAAAAAAAACCCTACAGAGAGCAGAAAAGATGATATTTTAACTCTCTTTGAATTCACTCCAGTTAAAGAATTTATTGAGAACCACTTAAGTGGTTCTAGTGATGATTCATACAAGAAGTAAACTGGAAACCCTGCAGAAACGTATAATCACTGATTTTTACCATGAGTGATTCCAAAGATGGTATTCTGTGTACAACAATTAGCTAATTAAGAAATTAATATATTGAACAAATTATTTAGAACAAAATAGACAGAAGGTTTTAACAGAAAGGCACAGTAGCTTAGACAAATGATCAACATAATGATATGAGAGACCTACAGGCAGTACAGAAGGTGCCAATTCAACTGCCTGAAGAGTCTGCCAATGAACCAGATGCTGCTGTAGGAAAATATCTTTCTCAGCTGGCATCTGAGTGGTGTTTGTCATCTGAAAGAGAAAAAGATTTATGATTATAATGTGGTGGGGTTAATAACACTATTCCATCACTGTACAGTCATCTTTATTAAGTGTTTCTGGAAATCCATTCTGTATGTGGATTTTACATTTCATATTTCACTTGTGTCAGAAGTACCTCATCTAAGTAATCAGGAGACAAGTAGTTGATCCTCTGATAAATAAATGGTACCACAGATAAGAAATGTTTTCTCTTTTATCCAGAGGAAGATCTGCACTCTCCCTTTACTCTTGGCATTTCAATGCATACTTTTTCATACTGTATGAGAATAATGAATATTGTTTTTCTTGAGACAGGACAAAGATTGAGATAAACTGAAATCAATTACATTGAAATTCACAGTATTTTTTTCCTAGCTGAAAAATTCTGAAAGGCTACTTCATTGATTTTTTGGTATCTCCCTATAGATAGGTCATATATATATATATATATATATACACACACATATATACACACAGTTCTGAAACAATCAGACTTCACCTTACAACCTTTTTTCCACTAAAATACCCTCAAAACGGAATTACTGATAACCCAGGTGGTTCTCTGCTTCTGACTATACAACAGGTCTAGAATTCCTCGGACCTCAGCAGAGTCTTCATGGATTGGCAGGGGATTAAGAATGTAAAAAAGGAAAAAATAGTGTCTTAGAGATACATCAAATTGCTGTAAGAATTATTTCTTTGTAATCTCAGTGCAGACAAATTTAAGTTGACATTCAGTGCTCATTCACTGCAAAGAGATTCGCTGATAAATTACCAGTCAGAAAGACAATAGACACAGTGAAATGGATGCTCTTCCTGCTGGATTAAGTGTGACAAGTGAATGCATGGTATATAGTGCATTTTTTTAAGTGCAACTGCTCTTATACACCTAATAAATTTTAAGAAATTAATTGCATAGTGGGAAATTGATGATGAGCTCTTTTTGAGTTTTGTCTGTTTGTTTGAGAAAAGGCCTCCCATCCTTAGAGTGCATCACCTCTGTGTTAATATCTGTCTGCTTGGTTTAGCGTAATGAATTCCTGTGGAGTACTAGAGAAGCTCTGTTTAACAGCAATAATCAATTTCATCAACAGGCATTGCCAGCACCTTACTGATGCTTCTCCTTTATGTTAAACACAAAACTGAGAAGACTGAAGGAGGCATGGCAGCCTGAGCTGCGCTCAGACCATCATCTTCCAGCAGCTTTAGGGATTTTCTCCACTTCAGAAATGCAGAAGAGAACCAAACCTGCTAGTCTAGAAGGCCAAATCTATATTAAGGTAAATGTCACAATATTTTCTTTTCATTTTGAAAACACAATAATTTTACTGAGTAATTCAGCAGATCAGATCTATGTTTTGCAGGGCTAATACAAAGTGCAATAAAAATCCTACCCTGAGGAAGAATACTATATTGCAAACGAGAAGTACAATTATGATGGTACCAGGTCACAGAATCATAGAATCCTTGAGAGATATCTGATTCAAACTTTTTGTAGAGAAGGGAGCCTAGCTGAGATTATTTATCACCTGTCCAATCATATCTTGTGAATTCATCACTTCCCTGGGAAAGTTTTTAGAATCATAGAATCATAGAATCAGTCAGGGTTGGAAGGGACCACAAGGATCATCTAGTTCCAACCCCTCAGGCTGGCCAGAGCCTCGTCCAGCCTGGTCTTAAACACCTCCAGGGACGGGGCCTCAACCACCTCCCTGGGCAACCTATTCCGTGGCTTCACCACTCTCATGGTGAAGAACTTCCTCCTCACATCCAGTGATTGGTCTTTTTTTATCCAGATGAAACTTCTCCCAGTGCAACTAGTACTCATTACCCTATGTCCTCTTCAAATGATGACCAGCTGCAGCAGATTAGCACAAGTCTATGGAAGTGATTGGAACTGCTGACAAAACATTATTAGTAGCCATGTTAATTTACATACCCAGGGTGATCTCCATCAAATAGATCTAGATCTGCTCTTTAGAATCCTAGAAAATTGCATTGTGTTGAGTAAGAATTTAATGTCCCAAAGAATGCAGTCACTTTTATGATGAAAGCTGGCCCCACTGGAGAGTTCTTAAAAGCTGGTGTTGTGATATGTTCTAAGATTATTTAACAGAGTTTACTCTGTTAACAAGAAACCGCCCACAGGAGACATCACTTGTAAGGCTCTGGGGTTGTTAATAATGTCCTGATACAGTGTCTTCTTATGGAGATCTCACAATCCTGTGTAAACATAGGATCTTATGCTAAATTTCACAAAGAGCAAAATATAGCAACCAATGAATGTTTCAATGAAAACTAATATTACCATTTATTGTATTACAGGTTTTGTTGTTTGGCTTATATTTGTGTGTCCTCACAGCTAAATAGCAGTAGCTGTGGTAAGAAAATAATAGAATACAAAAATTGTGTTTGGAGAATGAATTTTTATTTTAATTAGGGATAAAAGTTTTTCAAGGCTGTTTCATTCCAATTCCTAAATATAATAATAATAATAATAATAATAATAATAATAATAATAATAATAATAATAAAATATTCTACTATATTTAACCATCATCTTTTCATAAGGACCAATTTTGTTGGCCTGCATATTTGTTTTAATAGTCAACAATATTGACATTGCCTGGTTTGCAGTATTTTCCTATAAATTAAATGGTATAAACATAATTATAATACAATACAATAATACAATAATACAATACACCAGGTTGGAAGAGACCTTCAAGATCATCGCGTCCAACCCATAAATTAGAGATTTTGATGATAAGTCAGTTGCAGTTTAAACATCTGTCATCATTTAATAAAGTTAAAATAATTTAGAATCATAGAATTGTTAGGGTTGGAAGGGATCTCAAAGATCCAACCCCCCCTGCCATGGGCAGGGACCCCTCACACTAGATCAGGTTGCTTGGAGCCACATCCAGCCTGGCCTTAAAAACCTCCAGGAATCAGACATCCACCACCTCCCTGGGCAACCAATTCCAGCGTCTCACCACCCTCATGGGGAACAACTTCTTCCTGACATCCAATCTGAATCTACCCATTTCTATTTTTTGTTTTTTTTTCCCATTCCCCCTAGTCCTATCACTCCCTGACTCCCTAAAAAGTCCCTTCCCAGCTTATAGAATCATAGAACAACATTGTCATGGAGAATGCAGGCAAGTTTAATTTCATTGAACTTGCATTTTTCCAGTGTGATCAGTGCAGTGTTACACTTAGGGGACTGTATATGGTCATAGATCTGCATATAGGTCAGTCCCATTAGGACATTCTATTGCTTCAGTTTGTTAGCAAAAAAAATCACACCAGATATTTCCATAGTAGACTACTTGGAATAACAAGAGGCGAGGAAAAAAAAAAAGTAGCAGCTTGCAATTAATTTCAGAATAATAACCAATTGTCCATGCAGTATTTCCAGCAGCACAATTCAGTATCTTCCTACTACTTTCCACCAGCAATCCACTGACTTGCCACTTGACTCTGCCTTAAAATTCTCTTTAAAAAACTTCTTCTTTTTTTTTTTTTAAGTTCAAATTAACTTTCACATTATTGCAATGAAACATAAATCACATTCATTAAAATGAGTAACAAAAAATGCCCCTTTTTGGAAGGAAGAGAAATGAATAATCAGGGAAAATTAAACTAATATGAATTAATTAGTTCACAAAATTGGGAGATGGCAGGGGAGCCAAACAGATGCAATTGAATAAATGGTTGAATGAATGGTACATTATCAATTTGTATGGAGTCTGTTCTGCAATAGGCACAAACCGTGCATTTCAGTTCCACAGGGAATAATTGCAAAGTTAAACTAAGTGATAAATTGTTGTGCTGTTTTGGGGTGGGTTGTGTGGGTTTTTTTAAGGGAAAACCAATCTGCAAATAAACCCCACAGAGCATCTCGTGGTAAAATGAAATTCAGCCTTGCTTTTTCATTTTTATTCAATCAATGCTTTAGAAAACAATTGAAAATTGGGGGGGGGGGGGGGGGCATTGACCCAATGTAACCAGCTTTTGTTTAATAAAGGCAGGGAAATTCCTAGAACTTAGGGGCTTCTGTGTGTGTGTGAAATTCTTACCCTACACGTGATTACCTCATCCAGAAGTTGTTATTCAAACTTTTAAATAAGTGCTGTGTGTGTTTCTGTGTATTTTTTGTTCTGTTCTCTGATGAGTTGCCTTTTTACCTAATGATCTCAGTGGGAAATCTGATTATGATAATCAAAATGTATCATTCAAAATTTGTGTTCTGCAAATACAAGGCATGAGTTTAAAATCCCCATAAACACTCATTCTGACAATGGCTGCCATACCTAGAAAGATGTACTCTGTCACCAGCAACAGTATTTTTTCCACTGTGTAACCTCATATACTGCACTGGTTAGGCCGCACCTTGAGTACTGTGTCCAGTTCTGGGCCCCTCAGTTTAGGAAGGATGTTGTCTTGCTGGAGCGTGTCCAGAGAAGGGCAACAAAGCTGGTGAGGGGTTTGGAACACAAGCCCTATGAGGAAAGGCTGAGGGAGCTGGGGTTGCTTAGCCTGGAGAAGAGGAGACTCAGGGGTGACCTTGTTGCTCTCTACAACTGCCTGAAGGGAGGTTGTAGCCAGGCAGAGGTTGGCCTCTTCTCCCAGGCAGCCAGCACCAGAACAAGAGGACACAGTCTCAGGCTGCGCCAGGGCAGGTTTAGGCTGGATGTTAGGAAGAAGTTCTACACGGAGAGAGTGATTGCCCATTGGAATGTGCTGCCCGTGGAGGTGGTGGAGTCACCTTCATTGGAAGTGTTCAGGAGAAGACTTGATGGGGTGCTTGGCTGCATGGTTTAGTTGTTGGGTGGGTTGGATTGTTTGATGGGTTGGACGCAATGATCTTGAAGGTCTCTTCCAACCTGGTGTATTGTATTGTATTGTATTATGCTATTGCTTTATGAATCTTTCTTCCACTTATTCTGAATCCTCCAAGTATTTTTTCCTCAGGTACAGAATTGTGTGTTATTTGCAGAGAGCTTATCACCTCATGCTGCATGAGGGATATGTTTCTGTATTTATTCATTTGCTACATGATGTGATTGAGGTGCAAATAATAATGGAGCTCTACTGTTCCAGGCACTGGACAAACAAAAGAAGTATGAATGAGCAGTGGTGTGGATGGAGGTGTATGTCCACCTTTTTCTCTCATGAGTAACAGTAACTGTTGTACCAGGCAGTTATAGCAAGTATGCAGGACTGACTGCTTGCTGTTCGCTCTAGCCAACAATGTAATGCACCAGCAAAGGAAATTCTTTATCAGGCCAGTGACTAGAGTAACTGGTAGAAATTGCCATATGTGAATTTCTGGACTATTAGGTACCCTAGGTGGTAATTTTTCCACCTCACCAGCTGTACTTTACCAGGCTCTCTATGACGTGAGAAAGGTCAAATCACATTTGCAAATACTGTGTTGATGGGATGGTGAATAGAAAGGTTAGTCTGAGATTCTCCTTACAGAAACTTGCTGGGTCTCCATTTTTTCATTAGCTATAAGGCAAGAATCTAGCTATATTTCAAAGCCATCTTTTACAAACAAAAACCTGCAGGGCTTAGGACAAAATCAGCTTGGATAACCCATTCATTCAGTGTGCTAGTATTGCAACAGGTCTGCCAGACCATTTTCCATGAGTACTTTATACTCATGGATGATTGTTAAAGCCATTCCTCAGGTGTCTGCAACTCTTCAAGTGAAATTTACCTGATTATCTGTAAAGAAAACACCAGAATTATATTTTTTTTTACCTTTTATTTTTAATGTTTGCCTGCCAGAGAGAATTATTCTGAATAATAATAATAAAAGAAAGTTCACTGTAACATAAAGCAATGAAATCTTAAAAGGTATAAGACCTGTGTGAATTAACAAAAAATATCAGAGAGAATCAGAAAGGTAAAGGTGCAACCAGAAGCACCCCTCTCCCCCTCCCACCCCTCCCCCTGCCAGGCTAATATTTATTCAACTGAAATTGATTAATGATTTTTCCTTATTTAAGATTGGGCTTTTTAATGTGGAACAACCTCATGGATTTTCAAGAGAGATGAGTCACATCATTCAGATATATCCTGAATATCACTCATTTAAACAACATAGCTATCACACATAGAAATGACAAGGGAACATGTTTACAATGTAACTAGAAAGTTCTTGATTTATTTTTGTTAAATTTGATTCCCAATTCATGTTGACTATTTGCCAAAACAGAAAAATTACTTGAGCAAGATTTTCTTTGTGGGAGGAAAACATTTAGCTGTGAACAGCAGTGGCCCAATATATTCAACCAAGTCTGATTAAGCAGTTGTGCAAGCTGGGAATATTTGTGACACTACGGGGGGGGGAAATGGAGAGAAAAAAAAAATCAAGGGTGATGTTTATAGTGTTTATAGCCCTGGCAAGCAAGCAGAATACTCCCAGAGCATGAATAAACATTACTATAATGTAATCATTTCTATGAGAAAAAATGTCCTAGAAAATATATTGTATTTGTTTACTCCTGTCACCTCAGGCTTACAAATGTAAAGAAAGTGCCTTAATGTTAAGTGATTTGTGTTATTCAGTGCTGTACTGCAGTCCAGTGGCTGGTATTTAAGACAGACATTAAAAGACAGTAGCATCCTAGATCACGCAAGATAATTAGTCTTTCTGCTTCATTAGGTCTCTAAATCCACTACTCTGGCACCTGTGACATCTTTTGAAATATGTTTGTTATCACTAACACAGTAGCCTGTTTGGTGAATGTGAACCAAGCTATTTATGGTAGCAAGATGAGAGAAATTTTAGCTGAGACATCCCTGGAGAGAAAAATCTCAAGATAACTGCTCCCCAGGTGCTAGCCTCAGAAGCTATCCTTTCATCTGCCACTATCTAGTGTGTGCTCTGGCTGTTTGAGGAGATATTAAAAATATGCAGGTCTGCATGAGCTGAAGCTGAACACAGATACTCAGGGTGACTATCAGGCTTCTGTCTGTTCTGAGATATCTCAATATATGCCTCTAGCAGATGTGTTCTGCTCTACGGTCAAAGGACTAAGGGAATTTAGGGCTGAGAAAAAAGAAGTTCCTATTTTTTGCTAAAAAGATTTTGAATCTTGGTCTTTGAGCCATCCCTTTGGGAGGATGCTATCTCAAGGTAGTGGGTGTTCAGGGATCAAGCACATAAAGTGCTGGCTCTGCTCTTTAAGAGATGTGACACATAGGAAACCAAAAAGTGTGTAATGAGAGCTTTTAAGTAAGTAGAGGACAATCATCACACTTGGCCTTGTCAGAAGCAATTTCCCAGGCTCCCAAACACAGTTTGGCCTGGATTCATTATCAAAATACTGTTTTGTTACACTGAAAATTTTGTTATGAAAGACCAAAAAAAAAAAAAAAAAAAAAAAAAAAAAAAAGAAAGAAAGAAACACCTTATACATAAAACCAGGAACTGATTGAAAATATAATTAGAATCTTAGCAGTTTAATCCAAGAACAGTTATTAGCCCAGGCCTAAATATCAGAAAAAATAAATAAAACCAAGAAATGAATGCTAGTATGTATATATATAAATATATCTCAATATATTCTATATAAATATATAGAATGTACAAAAGATATTAAAAGTATTTCAAGATATAGATATATTTATATTTGGTTATATATGTGTATGCATATATATATATATGTATATATATATATACACATACACATATATCATAGCATCATATTATCATGTATATATTCACAGTCACATATATTCATTAGTCCTCCCATCAGGAATTTGATGTTGATGGTTTCCTTTTCCTCATTCTGGAATCTACCTAAGTAATTTTTATGTTTGCTAATACATTTTTACACCTTATTTTATATGTTTATTGATTTGCATCTCCAAATCACATCCAAATGTAGTCTATATTATTGTGTGCAGGAGTCTTGCTCAGCTTCCCTTTCCTGTGCCCTGGTCATGCCTGCATTTGCAGTGGTTTGTTTTTTTTCAGTTCTGCTTCAGTAATTGGAGTGTGGGATTATGTGCTGGAAGTACTGTGCTGAGATCCTATTTACTCATGGAATTTTGCTTTCTGACAGGCCCTGTTATTACCTGGCATGCACACTTCATGGTGTGGTGTTTGGTCCCAGGGTGTCTTGATACAACAATTGTGTGACCAGACAAATTCTTCCTTCAGACTAGAGATATGCCCTTGTGAAGCCCTTGTGTACATTTTCCTAGACAGCTAACTAGATGGGATTTCCTTCATTAAAGACACTGGAAGTAAGCATGAACCATCTTCTGTATTTTCTACAATACAGGGAAAGCTGTTTGGTGCTTCTTAAAACTCTTCCAAATGAGACTAGCAGTCTTTGTACGCTTCTACCCTCAATTTTCCATACAAATGTTATAGAAATTTTAGCCTTAGGAGAAAAATGCTTATCATAACTCAATTTGGCAAATTAATACGTTTATGATACAATCTTTAAAAGATACTTCAGGTCTTTTGTTCTCAGTAGTGCATTTCCAAAAATATTTAACAATACAATAATACAATACAAAACAATGGAAAGATCGAGTTCTTGTGAAAAATGACCATAAATACCAGTACAATTTTAGCACAGAAGAAATTATTCAGGCCCAGTGATACTGGGAATTTGAAGCAGAAGGCAGCTAGGAAAATACTGTCACTTCCTACAGTGAAGGAGTCGAAGTTCTGTCTTCATCAATGTTTCCAAAAATTAGAATAAAATATGAAGAATATTATAATATTGTGTGAATAATATTAGAATAAAATATGAAAGTTCATTCCTATTAAAATCAGATTATAAAATTCATCAGAACTGTTTGAATACCACAATTTGTAGTCAGTGAACCTCCATGCACAAGTTGAGTAGCTACCACATAGAAAGCCTAGAATCATAGAATCAATAAGGTTAGAAGAGACCTCAAAGATCATCAAGTCCAACCTGTCCCCCAACACCTCATGACTACTAAACCATGGCACCAAGTGCCACATCCAATCCTCTCTTGAACACCTCCAGGGATGGTGACTCCACCACCTCCCTGGGCAGCACATTCCAATGGCTAACAACTTTTTCTGTGAAGAACTTTCTCCTCACCTTGAGCCTAAACTTCCCCTGGTGCAGCTTGAGACTGTGCCCTCTTGTTCTGGTGCTGATTGCCTGGGAGAAGAGACTAACCCCCTCCTGGCTACAACCACCCTTCAGGTAGTTGTAGACAGCAATAAGGTCTCCCTGAACCTCCTCTTCTCCAGGCTAAACAACCCCAGTTCCCTCAGCCTCTCCTCACAGGGCTTGTGCTCGAAGCCTCTCACCAGCCTCGTTGCCCTTCTCTGGACACCAAATGTGCTGACATACAAGCATCATTATGGATTTTTGTACACATATTTTATTTAACTTCACTTTACATGCCACATAAAATAGCCTTCAAGAATCAGCTCCTCCTCACATGATAAAGACCTAACGTTTTTGCATGTATGCTTCTCTAGCACTTCCGCTTTTGGACTGAGTTTGCTGAACTGAATGGTGCTAGCCCCTTTTTGATTTTCTGACCAGTTAATACTGATAAACTTATATAAAACACCTGACACTCCAGACTTTTGGAGGAGTATAAAATGTCAGTTAGGTCTTTATTTATTTGTTATCAGTGAGTTATGATCCAGTAAGCCTTCACCAGAGGGATGGCTTTGTTTTTTTCTGCCCTCACAGCGTACAGCAACTGGTCTCACTTGGCAGTAAGTTGTGTGTGATATGTAGCAATTATCACTGAAAAATAAAAAGCTTCCTGAGATCTGGAATGGAAAGCTATCTTCATGGAGTCTTTTCACAGTCATCATAACTACATATGCTTTTCATTGACTGTTTTATGTAATTAAAAAAAGTTTTGATGAATTCATCTTTCAGTTGTAATTTTTACTCTATTTAGTAATTTTTGCAGGCAGTTGTGAAACAGACATGCCTAGCTAGCAGAGGAAGGAAAACCAGTAGAAGACACAGTATGGGTCTCTTGGGAACCAGTAGAAGGAATAGAACTCAATGCAGTAGAACCAGAAATACTGTAAGTATTTTTTGTGCAGCAATCTTCTGTGTACAGCAATCAATTCAGAACATTTGGACTTACCTGATTCCTTTATAAGAATACATCAATAGGAGGATAACTATTAAGAATAACAGAATTTTCTCATGTCTTCTCTGGTAGTAAATATGTAATTATGCCATACCTACAAGCAGAAAATATGAGGTCTTCAAAACCAATGATCACTAAATGTATTTGGAAGATGTATTTGTGACAAGATACATATATATTTGTGACAAGAATAGCTCCAGAGTAGGACAAGTCCAAAAATACTTCCACAAGAGCTTGAACCTTATCCTCATTTTTCACATAGTGTTGGCAAAGCAGTACAACGTTTAAAATAGAACTTGAGATGCATTGATTCTAGAGAGCAACTTAAACACAGTATCTTACATCAAAGGAATTGAAATATTGCTGGCACAGAGAAACTGTCTGTCTAAGGTATAACAATCTGTTCTGCATTGTCAGCTGGGTGCCCACAGTGAATGTCAATTGTACCACTTATTACTTGTCATATCATTTAGGATCTTGGAATCAAATGAAAATAGATATACTACCCCTTCCTTGGTTTCTCAGTAAAGTTGTAGAAGAATTAGATCTTAATAAAAAATAAAAAAATCCAACCAGAAAATTGGTTCCTGGAAAGGATTTCGTTAATGTCTTGAAGAAAAAAAATAGCAAAAATTAAATGTGCATGTGTTTTATTAGAAATGATTGTCCATTTTTATCACACAGAGGCAATCAATCACTTTCACCAGTGCTGCCAAGTTGTTCTTAGCCTAAGACTAAGAAAGGGAAAGGACAACGAGAAGATATTTTTAGGACAAAGTGACACACAGTTGCCAATAAACTTGGATGACCTTCTAAAAGCTTAACCAATTTGCATCACGTACATATTGGATCAATCAAGCAGTTTGAAGGCCTGAACATGGAAGACATCTGACTGTACCTCATTCACAAGAAAAAGATTTCACAACTCTGTTCTGTCACATTCTGTTAGCCTCAACTTGTAGAATATGCCAGAGAAAGTCAGACCTAAACTAGCTATCTCAAATTGATAGTAGATGCTTTTCATTTGATTGTATTTCCATGATGTAGTCACATTTATTGCAACTCTTTAAGGTTTTGTTATCTCCAACTCTTACAATGACTATAGACTATCTTTAGATTTGGAGAAAGAGAGACAAAATTCTAATTATTTCAGAAATATGAAAATAATAATGCACCCACATAAAAGCCAGGTAGAATTTAGAGAATAAATTTAAATTTGGATGAAAATTGGTAATTACATTTCTTCATGTGTAAAGTAGATTTTCATCTTTCAGTCTGCCAGCTGACTAGCTAGCACGCTACAGCATGTCCACTAACCTGCAATTCAAATAAATTGGTAATTTGATGTGGTAACATTTGTATAAGAAGAAATAAGTGAACAGATCATTTTAAAATGCGATACAACTGCAAGCTGGAATGACTTAGAATGTAGAATGATGAACACAGAAACATTTCATCCCATGTCTTGGAACCTTTTTTCTTCTAGAAGAATGAATTTACCTTCTAACAACATTAGAATAGAATAGAATAGAATAGAATAGAATAGAATAGAATAGAATAGAATAGAATAGAATAGAATAGAATTAACCAGGTCGGAAGAGACCTCCAAGATCATCAAGTCCAACCTGTCATCCAACACTATCTAATCAACTAACCATGGCACCAAGCACCCCATCCAGTCTCGTCCTAAACACCTCCAGTGATGGTGACTCCACCACCTCCCTGGGCAGCACATTCCCATGGCCAATCACTCTTTCCATGAAGAACTTCTTCCTAACATCTAGCCTAAACCTCCCCTGGCACAGCTTGACACTGTGTCCTCTTGTTCTGGTGCTGGTTGCCTGGGAGAAGAGACCAACCTCTGCCTGGCTACAACCTCCCTTCAGGTAGTTGTAGACAGCAATAAGGTTTGCCGTGAGCCTTCTCTTCTCCAGGCTAAGCAACCCCAGCTCCTGCAGCCTCTCCTCGTAGGGCTTGTGCTCCAAACCCCTCAACAGCTTTGTTGCCCTTCTCTGGACAACTTCCTTATAAACATTTGTTCCAGATGTTTAACACTGTCATAATCCAATATAGGGTAAAATAAAATTTTATAGTATGCAAACAGATATTAAAAAATGGGGGGGAAGATCTGAACACGTCAGAAATTATCTGGACTACTTTTTGTTCTTATTGTACTCATTTTTAATTGTTCTAATGGCTCAGAAGACAATAGAATCTCTCTAACAAACACACAATAGTAGTCATGAGGTCTTGGGTGACAGGTTGGACTTGATGATCTTTGAGGTCTTTTGCAACCTTATTGATTGTATTTTTCTAAACTGGAGAATGATTCAGTCTTTTTGGACAACTCTGTGTAGATTTTTTAATCAAATAAAGTGAGTGTCCCATTCTGATTACTTTTACAACAAATAGTAAAATAGTCAGCCTAAGTAAAATTTTATATTCCTTCTCTCTCTGGAGAGAGATAAGTTATGACAGTTGAACCTTTTCTGAAAGTGTTTCTAATCATTAGTCTTATCCATTACATAGAGACAGCCTGAATTGCAGAAGATGATATGAGTGCTTCTAGATATATGCTAAAAATAGTTATGCCTTCATAGTTAGGAGGATGGATTACAATTTACATTACACTTGAAATTCAATAGGTTATTTTATAATTGGCTTTGCTACACATGCTTTATCTGGTGATTTTTGTCTTTTTCTTTTAGAGAGAAGCACAAACCCCCTTTTTATGACTGCAGTTTTGATTAAGATATTGTAGATGCAGTTACCATTCTCTAATTTGCAATTATCCACTCCTAAAATATTTTTTCTTTTGAATAATTGGATGTAATTTTTTATGCAGCTGAATTTGTGTTTTAAAGATTTAATTCTTTCTGTCTAAACATTCTCACTATTTTCCATCCTGAATCAATGCCTGAAAATTTACTAAACTTTTATGCTAATTAAGTGAGTTGCTGCTATTTTTGAGATAGAATCATAGAATCAACCAGGTTGGAAAAGACCTCAGAGATCATCCAGTCCAGCTTATTGCCTAATACCCAACACCTCATGACAACTAAACCATGGCTTCAAGTGTCACATCCAATCCTTTTTTGAACTCCTCCAGGGAAGGTGACTCCACCACCTCCCTGGGCAGCACATTCCAATGGCCAATTATTCTTTCTGGGAATAACTTTTTCCTCACCTTGAGCCTAAAAACTTCCCTTGGTGCAGCTTCAGACTGTGTCCTCTTGTTCTGGTGCTGGTTGCCTGGGAGAAGAAACCAACCCCCACCTGTCTACAACCTCCTTTCAGGTAGTTGTAGCGAGCAATAAGGTCTAATTGTGGCAGTTTTAGAAAGCTGTGATTTGGTTTTGGTTTGGTTTTAATGGTAGAATTTTGGTTAGGATGTGACTAATAGACATGACCTGCTTTTTACCCACAAATTTTTGCATATATTTTAAATTGTGGGGGGAAATTAAGCTTTTTTCAGGTGTGTTTTTGAAAATAAAAATAAATAGCCACTTCCTTCCAGAAGCTGTACCACAACCAAGAATATCCAAAATATCACACATTATCACAGTATCACTAAGGTTGGAAGAGACCTTGAAGATCATTGAGTCCAACCCATCACCACAGACCCCATGACTAGACCATGGCACCAAGTGCCACCTCCAATCCCCTCTTGAACACCTCCAGGGATGGTGATTCCACCACCTCCCTGGGCAGCCCATTCCAATAGTGAATGACTCTCTCTCGGAAGAACTTTCTCCTCACCTCGAGCTTAAACCTCCCCTGGCACAGCTTGAGACTGTGTCCCCTTGTTCTGGTGCTGGTTGCTAGAGAGAAGAGGCCAACCCCTTCCTGGCTACAACCACCCTTCAGGTAGTTATAGAGGGCAATGAGGTCTCCCCTGAGCCTCCTCTTCTCCAGGCTAAACAACCCCAGCTCCCTCAGCCTCTCCTCGTAGGGCTTATGCTCAAGGCCTCTCACCAGTCTTGTTACCCTTATCTGAAGAAAAAAAAAGGATAACACTATATTAGAGGCTGACAACACTGCAAGCAAACATTCCCTGAACAAGTGTTTAAGATGGGTCAGAACTAAGAAAAATGTACCTTTTGAAGTGTCATTTCCTTCAGAACTCCACCTGCTCCCCAATGGTGGGAAAACCATGTTTTAAAGCAGTGCCACCTCTACAGCTGCTTGTAGGAGAGCTCCCCTCTGACAGCACTGGATCCACAACTCAGGCAACACAGGTTAACATCTAAAAGGCTGTAAGTACCTGCTCCCATTTAAACAAAATAAAACTTCTATTTAATTCTGCTTTGGTTGTGGTGCTTTATGTTTTGTTTTGTTTATGTTTTGTTTTGTTTTGTGTTGTTTTGTTTTGTTTTGTTTGCTATAATATTTGTTCCTGCATTGTTTCTCTGCATATTGCCACAAAACCAACCAACCAACAAACAAAAGATTAAAAAAACCTGATAAATGCAACATTAAATATTTAGTTCAATGTGTGTTCTTTCCAAATATTCAGGAGGGGAATACACCTCTTCCATGAAAATCACCATCTGTGGATAAACAAAAGATGTGGTATACAAAAAAGAGATCAGGAGAAGGGGAAAAAGAATAGAAAAGGAAATATTGAGTGAAGGTAAAGAGGACTTTGAAGTCTTAACAAATCAGTAATGTGATTGGAAATCTTATGTATTGCTATAGGGAAAAATGAAATGATAACAGTACTCTCTGTGGGCCACCAAGCTAGCTGGGTACTGGAGCACTTTCCCTATGAGCAGAGGCTGACAAGCTTGGTTAGCTTGCATGAAGGACAGCTTTGAGGGGGTGGAGAGTTGGTTGAGGATACAGTCCCCTGAGAACAATACATGGTGGGTGGATGAAAAGTGAACATAACCTAAATTTTCCCCCACCACTGAAGCAGGCTTCCTAGAGAGGCTGTGTAGTCCATATCCTTGGAGACCTGGATAAGCCAACCTAATGTATCTTTAAATGCTGTGTAAGTTTAAAGTAACATTGTGAAACACTAGAAAGGCTTTTCTTGCTTATTCCAATATCACCTTCCAGTTGTCCATTGCACACTAAGCACTTTCACTTTTTAATGTATACTAGTTGGTATGAAGTCAGCATCATTTTTTCCATGACTGAGATATTCTCTTTTATGCAGCAAGAGATCTCTGGCTTCCAGCTGTCTGCTGCAATGAACAACTGAGTAAGAGGCAAAGAGGCAAAGTAATAAACCATGACTTCTAACTTTTCCCCCACGTTTCCATTAAAAATACAGAAACAATAGGGCTCAAAGCCAAACCATTAGAATGATACATAATGTTCCATCCATGGCATATCTTCTGTACTATGCATGTTAATTTGGACTATCTTCCTTAAATATTTATCCTTTTTTTTTTTAAGTACATGAGATGGAATAAAATGTTCAGTTGATCTGCTGGTAAATGATAATGAAGTAAAGATAGATACAATTTTAATACAATCCAGTGGAGAAAGTCATAAAATATAATGTGAATCTGTATCTTCTTTGTGTTTGCAATAGTGCAGAGAACTTTTAATATATTTTTAGACATTCACACAGCAAATAAAATAAAATTTCCTTTAGAAGTCTACATAATGTCTTAATTTAGTTCAGAATTTGAAGAAGGTCATCAGTCATTTGAAATGAAAATCTATTAAGACCCTGAATGAAAAGAAAAGAAAAGAAAAGAAAAGAAAAGAAAAGAAAAGAAAAGAAAAGAAAAGAAAAGAAAAGAAAAGAAAAGAAAAGAAAAGAAAAGAAAAGAAAAGAAAAGAAAAGAAAAGAAAAGAAAAGAAAAGAAAAGAAAAGAAAAGAAAAGAAAAGAAAAGAAAAGCCACTCAACTACAACTTAAACTGTCTTTTTTTCCTTTCTTTTTCCCTTTTTTTCCCCATTAAACTAGTTGTCGAATTCGAATTCAATAGTGTATTGAATAAGTAATATTATCAAAGTTGCCATCTTAGAAAAAGACTTACTGAAAATGTAATAAAAAGTGTTATAAAAAAGTTGAAGATTTTCTTTCTTGTAAAATGAAAATATTTGACACTTGATTATCGTATTTCACATCATCAGATTATCATATTTGTATCCATCTGTCTGATTGTTTATAGACTCATAGAAGAGTTTGGGTTTGAAGGGACCTTTAAAGGTCATCTAGTCCAACCCTTCAACAATAAGCAGTGACATCTTCAACTAGAGCAGGTTTAAAATTGGATTGATGATAGCCTATCAGTATGCCAGCCAACATGCTGGATTCTAGCAACCTCAGCACAAACCGTGGGTTACATGTTCTATATTTGTTTACATTTTAACATCTTATTAATTCTCTTTTCTCTGTCTTTCACATTCATCAGAGATGTTTTCCTTTGAACTGCTCAAATACTGACATGCTCCATTTACTCCATTCCTGGTGTTACTGCTCTCCCTTTGTGCTGGAGACAGTGGTCACATCCAAAAATCTTTTCCTGTGCTGAATTTCTTAGGCATTGGCTTTTAAAACCTTTGTCCTTGTAAACCAAATAAATGATCTACTAGTTCTGAAAAAAAATTAGAAGTTCTAGTTGTCCACACATGTTTTCCAAGTCAGACACCAGATCATTCTGTAGAAGCATAAAACTTTTAGGGGCATCCTTGTTCTAACAGAACGTCCTGTTCTCAAGGTACAGGACAATTTGTCTTTTGTTATCCAGCTGAATTTCATAATCCTATCACTGAGCTGTTGTTAAATTGTAGTTGTTCTCACCCAATCAGAGTGTTTTATTCACAAGCACATCATCTTTGTGTATGACTGTGAGGTGAGGGGAATTCTAATTGTGGCCACATCGCTTCTTAATATTTAGGAAGCTGATTCTCCTTCATGAATGTCATATTGCTATACACACAGTGTTATCAGATATTGAATAGATGGGAAATGCCCTACCACAGTCTGAAAGGATGACTGTTAGCTAAATACTTCTGACTTCACCTCTAAGCTTGTGTATTGCCAGGATTTCCGTAGCGGATATGAGCCCATTGGAGCTGATCAGGCTTATGATTCTGGATCATTTTTAAGGAGAAGAAACTCCATGGCTGGATAGATGAGGAAGCATAAGAGCAGTCCTGCCAGCAGCTTAAGTGCTCAAGTATTCAGATGATTTCACCATGTCTGAGTAAACCAGTTTTGTAGTCTCAAGTGTTCCTGATAAAATCAAATGCAACTGGCATTCTGATGCAAGGACCAAAATTTAGGATAAGATCATATCTGCAAACTGAACAGTTCCATAGGATGTTTCCTGGAACTATTTCATTCATTTAGGGTAGAAATAGCCTTAACTGTTTGATTGTGTGGGTCTGAACATTCCAAATATTTTCCAGAGGTTTACACTTGAATTGCAGCTATACTGTGCTTTATTGTTGGACACTGTTTAGTCTTAGCTGCTTCACAGATCTCCTGCAGCAATGCTCTGTTTTCCACTTTTGAACATTTTGCCTACTTTTATATACACATAAAATACTAATGACTGCAGTTTTTAAGTATAACAAAGTTTCAAGAGTGAAGCCCTGTATTTGTCAGTGATCAGACATGCCCTCAAAGGATTTGTCATCTTCAGTGTCAATGTGAAAAGGAGAGTTTTATATGTAAGCTAAGCATTTGGAGCAGGAGGTCATAGTAGTGTATGAGTGAAGTTGCAGCATATTTCCTCTAATTATCCAAAGGTTTCAGGTGTCTCCCACAACCTTCACACAATCATAGCTCTATTGTTATGTCAGTATCATCTTCTGCTTCTCTGTCTTTCAAATAGGAAAGCACACATATATTCACATCCACCCACAAAATACACTGTGTCTTTGGGATGGTTTTTTGTTGATTGGTTGGTTTTGGTTGGGTTTTTGCCTTTTTTTTTTTCCTCTCTCTCTCGTTTTGCTGAACTTGGTGGGAGTAGCAAGCACCATCTGGTGCTAATCTCCACTCTGATAAAATAGTACAGCACCAAGACAGACATTCCTATTAAAATGAATCTTTCAGCAATACAACAGACAAACACAGTGTATCCTGGCATAGCATAACACATGTACCAGTAGCCTGAATGTGGGTGTTGGGTTTTCTATAAAAGGAATGAAAGACATATGTTCTTTGACCTAAAGCAAATTATAGTTCTGTTGAAACCATACAGGCAAACTCCTCTTCTAGTGCCACCAGAATCACTCAAGGGTCATTGGAAGGATTGAAACAGAAATGGCATCACTATTTGGCCTTAAGCAAAACTTTGTGGCCCTGCAGTTCAGGAAGAGGCTGAAACAACAAACAAAAGAATTAATTTCTCCTCAGCAGCTGATACCTTCTGTAGTGACACAGTAGAAGTACCATCTGAAGGGTAGATTTCATTACTAGATTATGCAATGTTGCAGTTAAAATACAGAACTTGTGCAATTTCCATCTGAAATTAATGCATTGTGGTTTTTTTCCTGTGTTGTTTTTTTTAATCACAACAAAAGCTTTCTATGAATCTTTGTATTAAATTAATGTATTCAACAGTAATTTTACAGTAATAAAAGTAATCTTAAAAAATCCATTGCAGTTGCCATTCTGAAGGTCTAAAAATGATCAGTTAATGAACCCTGCCCATCAAAATTTGAGATTTGAAGGTAAGAATGTAACTTGATAACTTCTGATGATATTTAAAACATGGAAATGTTTGTTATTTGCTCATTTGTTTGGATTTTTTTGTGTTCTAGCTCTTAATTTCTAAGATGCCAGGGTAAAAATAGGCCATATTTCCAAACTGTAAAAAAATGCATAGCTTTGTATATTTTTGCAAATATTTAGACACATTTATAATGCACTTTGAAAAAAATAATGTATGTTGTTTGTTGAAAAGATAATTAAAAAGTGAGAGAGAAAACTATGAGGTACTTTAAAGAAAATGCTTGAATATTGTGAAAGATGATAGTAAGTTCACTTTAGAACTACTGATCGATGAAAAGAAGTTTAGATATCTGCTACAGCATGTTTCTAGGTTACTCATTTTACTTCCCAAAGAAATATATGTTTAGTGTTTTGGTTTGTTTATTTTTCTGGAAAGAATTATGCAACACTTTAGTAACTACACAAAACTTCCTCTAAAAAAATATAGTAGTAGTAAGAGGATAAGTAGGTTGCTTAGTGCTTGTACTTCAGTTTAAGTATTTTGACAATTAAATCATCAAATCAGTAAGGTTGAAAAAGACCTCAAAGATCATCAAGTCCAACCAGTCACCCAACACCTCAGGACTACTAAACAATGGCTTCAAGTGCCACGTCCAATCCCCTCTTAAACACCTCCAGGGGTGGTGATTCCACACCTGCCTGGGCAGCACATTCCAATGGCCAATCTCTCTTTCTGGGAAGAACTTGCTCCTCACTTCAAGCCTAAACTTCCCCTGGTGCAGCTTGAGACTGTGTCCTCTTGTTCTGGTGCTGGTTGCCTGGGAGAAGAGACTAACCCCCACCTGGCTACAACCACCTTTCAGGTAGTTGTAGAGAGCAAGAAGGTCGCCCCTGAAACTCCTCTTCTCCAGGCTAAACAACCCCAGCTCCCTCAGCCTCTCCTCGTGGGGCTTGTGCTCAGGGCCTCTCCCCAGCCTCGTTGCCCTTTCTGGACATGTTCAAGAGTCTCAGTGTCCTTCTTAAATTGAGGGGCCCAGAACTGAACACAGTACTCAAGGTGTGGTCTAACCAGTGCTGAGTACAGCAGCACAATGACTTCCCCGCTCCTGCTGGCCATAAGTGTTGAGCCAAGTAGTGGTTGATAAAACTATTTTTAGTTTTTCAAGAACTGCAACAATAGAAAAATTATTGTTGGGAGACAATAAAAAACCCTACTTTAATCTTCCAATTGAATTTGATGTGACCCTTAAGGAAAGTTATAAACATATTCTGCCAGCTAGGGGAAAAAAAAAGAGCCTATGAATATAAAATAGTTATTGCTGTAAGGCCATCTATTAACACTCATAGGATAGCTGCATTAGCCAGGAAACGTCATGTAAACAATTCCTTTCTTAACTACATAGATATATGGTTAAATTTAGCTTTCCCTTAGCATTTAGAAGTCATGTAAAAGAGGGAAAATGAAAAAGTTGATGAGCAGTGCAGATCAATAACATGATGTAAAATCACTTGAAACCTTGTTTAATGAATTTTTCCTTGCCAAAAACTTTTCAGCTTGAGTAGTAAGATTCAGCTCTTCTGAAGAAAAGGGCATATGAGAAAGACAGACAAGAACAACAGAAGAAAGAAAGAAAGAAAGAAAGAAAGAAAGAAAGAAAGAAAGAAAGAAAGAAAGAAAGAAAGAAAGAAAGAAAGAAAGAAAGAAAGAAAGAAAGAAAGAAAGAAAGAAAGAAAGAAAGAAAGAAAGAAAGAAAGAAAGAAAGAAATTTCATTTTTGCAGATACAACACATTTATTGTGCTCCTCAAATACCATACCACAGGCTGTTGATGTATTTCAATAGGACACCTGAAATATTTGAAATTTGACACAGCTGAAGGTTGTGGTCTTTCTTTGTAGTCTCTTGTTTTAACTTCTTATAAGACAGGAACTTTTGAAGTCTTACTTGACTCTCTACTGGTCTGAAACTTCAGGTCATTTTCTCCTTGAATATTATCTTTTGAGGATTGATGGCTATCCCCATTCTTACTGTTCTTCAGCCATGTTTCATCTGGACTTTTAGGTGACTCTGACCATGCTCTATGGGAACCCATTATGTTATTTTTATACCCTGCTAACAGTGCTGTTCTCTTGAATATACTGTAAAAGATATTCTGCCATCCAGTACTCTCTGTTCTGCCCTCTGGTAATCACTCTCTTCACTCACTTTTCACAACAAAGACTCAGTGTGCCTCCATTCTGGTTTTAATCGTTATCCTAAGTCTACTGCTTCACTCCAAATTATTTCATTTCATTCCTTTGTTATCCTTATCATCTCTGCTTTTTATCTTGAACTGCTCTGCTGAGCTCTTCTGTTCGCAGCTCATTTCCCTTTGACTTGGCATGGATAAAAGTTCTACCCATTGTCCAGTAGTGAGCTGGGATTAGAGCATGTGGCTATAACATCTCTGCTAGTCTGCCATTGAACTATAGGTCCAGACGTTTTTATAGTAGACGTAGTAATCTGTCTTCCACTCCCAGCTTTGAAAGCACAAGCACTGTTATTTGTTTGAAACTCCTCTAAGGGTAGTCTACTGACTAATAGGGTGAAACAGAAAACACAAGACAAGTTAAACAGAAGTGTTTATTTTTCTCCAGTGTGCTTTCACTGTCTATAAAACTGATATGACAAAAAGTTTACATCATCAAGAACTGAATTTATCATAATAAGGAAAAGGATATTTCCCTGAGCACTTTCTTTTCCCTGGAAGTTGTCGTACAGCATCTTCCATGACGTATTCTGCTTGTCTTACTTTCCATTCCTTGTTTTTGTTTTGCTGCTGACTGATAGAGCTCCTTGGTTGACAGAGGTATATTGCTGGTTTGAGCCCTGTAAGGAGAGGCTGAGGGAACTGGGGTTGCTTAGCCTGGAGAAGGGGAGATGGCTCAGGGGAGACCTTATTGCTGTCTACAACTACCTGAAGGGAGGTTGTAGCCAGGTGGGGATTGGTCTCTTCTCCCAGGCAACCAGCACCAGAACAAGAGGATACAGTCTCAAGCTGCGCCAGGGGAGGTTTAGGCTGGATGTTAGGAAGAAGTACATCACAGTGAGATTGGCCATTGGAATGTGCTGCCCAGGGAGGTGGTGAACTCACCATCACTGGAGATGTTTAGGAAGAGACTGGATGGGGCTCTTGGTACCATGGTTTAGTTGATTAGTGTTGGATGATAGGTTGGACTCAATGATCTCAAAGATCTTTTCCAACCTGGTTAATTCTATTCTATTCTATTCTATTCTATTCTATTCTATTCTATTCTATTCTATTCTATTCTATTCCCCAAAAAAGTATAACATAATGAGTAACAGTTTTAAAATACTGGAAGAAGAAATGGACAAGTGTTCTCTTTCACCAACAGGATAAAACTAAGACTTAATATATTTGGAAATAGAATTTATATAGCAAACTGTCATTAAAACCTTATGATGTGAAATCTCAGATGTCAGCAAGTGATTCTTTCTATTATTATAACTACAAAAAGAATAAAAATCAGACAAGGTCTTGAAGCTAAATATTTTCCCAATATATTTAAAACTTAAACACTAAGAAAAAAATAAAGGAAGAAAAATGAAAGAAAAAAGAAGGAAAAAAACCTTGTAAAGTTTGTGTTGTTTTTTTGGTTTTGGTTTGTTTCTGTTTTTTAACACTGATATAACCTTAGCATCTAAGATGTGTAACCCTTTGATTATATATCTACCTACGCAGATGTTCAGGTTTTATGGAGTGAAGGTTAAACTACAAATTAATCTATGCATTACTTCTGTGTTTATATTCCTGGAGGTCCAAGTTTAAGCTTTAATAGTCATTCTCCAGTCATTTATTTGAGATTTTTTTTCTACTTTTCTAAAATTATTGTGCTTTGTTCTCACTGTAGTCTCTGGAGAACAGATAAATTTACTGAGCAAGTAAAAGAGAAGTCATTGAAGAGAAAGATGAGGATGAGCACTCTGCTCTTTAACGTGTTTTGTATATGCATGAAGTACATGTGAGGGGAAGATATAGAAAGAAAAAAATGCATTGTTAAATTCTGTATGTGAAAATAAATTTAACCCAAACCCCCTGTATATTGCCACTCTGAATGGATGCCACAAATCGAGCGCTTTTAAGCTTTCCTTCTGACCAAAAATGAAAACATTTATTGAAGCTAGAGACAAAGTCAACAGGAAAAGCTGAAAACATTTTGAAAGAGTAAATTTCAAAATCCAGTCACCTCAGTGTGACTCGAAGAGAACAGCAGCACAAGCTAATTGTGACATGTCTCCTTCGCTTGACCTGAAGGATTTTTGTGCCTGGAATAAATTTGTATTTGTTTAAAAACACCCCCATCGTTTTTCAAAGTCTAGACACTCCTCAAAGAATGTCTCATGAATACATTTTCAATGCAAATTTTTCTCTCAGTTAGTGACCTAAAGCATGTAGCTATTTTCAAGTATTTGCTCACATTCACTTTCATTTGCTTCACACCAGACGAAGGCAGATAGAGAGAAAAAAATATCTTTGACAACTTTGATTAACAAGGTAAACATTACTAATAATGCTGCTTTTCAGTTACATGTGAGTAGTAACTCTTGCTCAGCCTTAAACATTATAAAGTATTTCACTGGCTCTTTTACTTCAGGGTTGTGGTGGCGTTTGGGGTTGTTTTTTTTGTGCTCTGAAGATTTTATTTTAGTTTATAGATTTTGATATTCACTATCACAGACCAATAACCTTTCCCCTGGTGATTATTTGCAACTATTGGCTATACTGCCTGGGATACATTTTCAAATCAAAAGTTCCTGATTACACCATTAGTTGCCATTCTTTTTTTTTTTTTTTTTTTACAATTTAATGCATTCTCTGCCTTGTGACCCTTTTGTATAGGTTATATTTACTCTGAGAATTGTGCATATTCTCAGCTTTCTTTTTAAATTTTTAGTAATCTAAATTATTTTCTCAAGTGTCAGTCTGCCAGATTTATAGTATCATAGTATCAGTCAGGGTTGGAAGGGACCACAAGGATCACCTAGTTCCAACCCCTGCCATGGGCAAGGACACCCCACACTACATCAGGATGGCCAGAGCCTCATCCAGCCTGGCCTTAAACACCTCCAGGGACGAGGCCCCAACCACCTCCCTGGACAACCCATTCCAGGGCTTCACCACTATGTCAAACCCTTTTTGTTCCCTGATTTTTGAGAGAGTCTAGCCCACTTCAAACAACCTGGTAGAACCTTCTCTGTCTTTGGCATCCAGAAGAGGCTTGGTGAAGTGCTCTCAGAATTTCAGTTCCTACTTCCGTGCTGTAATGGATCAGGCAGAATCCTTTTCTATATTAGTGTCTGGCGCTGTAATTTCACTGTGACCAAGAGAGGAATCATTCAAATAGAAATCTATAACACAGAACTAAATGGGGCATAAAGACATAATTGAAAGCACTCTTGTTTTCTTCACTTTCACCACTCCAGCCAGGAAGCAGGGCAAATAGGGGGTAACAGGCATCTCCTGAGGGACAGGGCAGGCTGAGGCCAGTCCAGGACATTGGTCTGCTGCAGTCCTGATCAAGCTCAGTGAGAAGAATGGGGATCAAACATGGCCCTGAGATCATCAGGAAGAATTGTGGGTATGGTCTAAAACCAGCATGTTGGCAGGGATCAGAACTAGGCAAGTCCAGGATGCTATATGGCAGGAGCTGTAGCTCAGAGATGATCAGTGGTACGTAGAGCCTCAGCTTAAAAGCAGCTCCCCTGGAAAGGAGGAATGAGCCCTTCCTGAGGCCTCTTCCAGTTATTTCTTCACAGCATCTCTTGCCAGCTGGCCAAACTTATGCCCAGCAACCAAAGCCCCAGGAGGACGTTCCATGCCGAGGAGTGTAACAGGATATGGGCTGTGGAAAGCAATGCCTTCCACCTACTATAACCAAACTAGTAACAAGTGCCTTACATTTTCACAAGTCTTTTTCTAAACAAGTACTAGATGTTTCTTTTAATGCTGGAGGCACGGCCTACACCTGGTCATGCTGTGACCTGGATTAGGGTGACCTAACAGAAAAAGCTGAGGAAAACAGATGCCGAAATCAGGACACATAATTATCTTCCTACCAAGTTAGCTGTAGCAGCATGGGGTGATGCTACATGAAATCCTTTGAATCACTGCATTTGCCATCTGCTATTCACTTGCAAAATATTGTGCTGCTTCTTAGCACTTTTCAAGGCACACAAGCAATATCCAGCTACCTTCAACCACAAGCAAGAATGCTGTGAGCTACTCCTCAATAAGAGCAGGTCTGTTTAGTAATATAACACCAACATGCAATTGTAACGAACAATTAATGTTAACATTGGTAAAAGATCTGTGCTGACTTTAGTTTTCTAGTGTACATAAATCCCTGGAATTTTGTTGTCCACCAAATGTCCTTTCTTGTGCAGCTGGAGAGATGTAGCCATTCTTTGAGTGGCACTTTCCAAAAAGGCAATAGTGTGCTTAAGGTTTCTGTTCAGTCAGCCTTTATGAATGAAGAAACCTAAAGTTTAGAGACTCTGTAGTTACCTGAACATGAAATGCGGCAAAAGAAGCTGCTCTGCTCCCTTGACATACATTGGAATGTGATGAGTTTACTGAAGCACAGATCAGTGTTCTGACTTTTCAGAATGTATTAAAAAAGAATCAAACCTCAGGGCAATTACAGCATGCAACAGTAGTTCCCTGCTGCCTTTCGAAGTAGAATTTCCCAGTCAAGGAAAAAGAAAGAAAAAAAAAAAGAAAGAAAATAGAAAATCTTTGTACTATTTTTTTAAATGCTTTATGTTATATTGGTCAACTCTTAAAATAACAATTATTCTACAGTAAGTTTGCTAGAATTCCACTTATGCACTACCCTACTTGCTTCTGATGCATATCATAATGCAGAGTTTCAGTATAAAGTTTACAACTGAAAACATATAAAATATGTTTATGTCTGTGCTTTTGTTTTCCCCAGGGCTGATTTCTTAATCTATTATTTCTGCTCTCAGAAATGTTGCTTACATTTTCAAATGCTAAAAATATTTTAATAGCAACTGACATCTCTTCATGTCCTGTGCAAGACTATTCTGGAAACCGTCACTCGCACCCAGCCCTCTTGTCAACAACTGCCTGCTCTCAGTTGATGATGAATCCATCTAGAGCAGTTCAGTTATAGGATTCTGCCTGTAATAATGTTAATACCATGAATGTTCATAGATAGAAATAGAAAGTTACTACCTAGAAGACAAGTAATATTTTGGAGATATGTGCAAATTTGATACACAAGAGAAAAATCCCTAAGCATTAAAATGTTACCTTGAAAACCATGTTTTCCAGAGTAGAAGGACATCATAAGCTATCATGTCATTGTGAAACATAAGAAATTTTTGGCACTAAATGAAGCAAAATTTTCCTGATGATTTTTTAGTGAAAAAGCACAAATCTACAAGCTTCCAACTGTTTTATAATACAGATATTCTGTGAACAGAAATGTGCTTAGAACCTGGTCTATACCACTCCACTCCACTCCACTCCACTCCACTCCACTCCACTCCACTCCACTCCACTCCACTCCACTCCACTTCTATTCTATTCTATTCTATTCTATTCTATTCTATTCTATTCTATTCTATTCTATTCTATTCTATTCTATTCTATTCTATTCTATTCTATTCTATTCTATTCTATCACAGTGCCATAGTGTACCAGAGCATCACAGTGCCTTAGTGTCACAGTACCAGAGTGTCACAGTGCCATAGCATTGCAGATCCATTGCATCACGTTTCCATTGCATCACAGTACCATAGCGTCACAGTCCCATAGCATCAGAGTGCCAGAGCATCACAATGCCACAGAATAGAATGTGATTATACCAGTAATGTTGAATAACCATAATGGGATCTGAAAATCATTCTGCATTGAGCTGTTTGACTACATTGTTTCCAGAGAGATAATTAACCAAAGCACAATTTTATACCTTACGATATCAACCTGACTTAAAATGTGTGTATGCCTGAAGGAAGGGTCTATATTAATAATTCCATTTGGTAAACTGCAATTAATAAATCAAGTTTTTCGGTTAGGGAAGAATTGCATTCAAGAAGCAAAATCCAGCAACTGATCTACTGGCCTTTCTTAGTTGTAGCAATTGAGTCAATTTATAGGAGTTATACAAGGAGTCTATAATTAGAACCAATTTATTCAGTATTTATTAGAACCAATTTATTCAGTATTTAGTCCTTCTATTATGCTATCTTTTCAACATGCCATTAGGTCTATTCCTAAATGAACACTTTAGAGCATCTTCCCACAAAAAAATCATTAATAGGCATGTAGTCCTTGTACTAAGAAAAGTCAGGTTATCATGTCTGTTTAGAGTCTGTAATAAAGGTGGGAACATTTCTGTATATTGTTTGACCAGACTATGATAAGGTATAACCAAAGTGTCAGACTTGTGTTGTTTAAGAGTGGGCACAGCTTATAGGCAGAGCTAATAAATTATTACTAGTTTACTTATTCTGATCAAATTTAAAAAATGTAGCAACATTAAAAGTGCAGCTGATATCCAGTTACAATACTCTTAGTTTGAATGAATTCAGGCAAATACTATTCAATAGCGCAGTTAAAATTGTAAGAATTTAAAAAAATAATCATAACTCAAACAAATTAAATTTAAAAAAAAAAAATTGTTCTTTTTATTCTGATGTTACATTTACCTATGCAAAGTCCTTATGTCAAGAGTATATTTTAAGGAGAAATATGAAGGGTTAAAACAAGGTTAAAATAGCTCAGGGCAAGATAAACCCAAAGAGTTCATGCTACCCAGTATGTCAATACCTTGCCTAAGACAAAACCACCTTTAGCTGGCTATGCTGGGAGAGATCTGTGAATTCTGATCTTCCCAATGTAGCAAATTAAAGAGATATTTCAGGTGAGAGTTGAAGAAAGAATAACAAAGTATTATAGAATGTGGATTGGGGTGTGCAATACCCATTAACTGTTTCCTAATTTATTTATAGCTTATATATAGAGAGAGAGAGAATAGAATAGAATAGAATAGAATAGAATAGAATAGAATAGAATAGAATAGAATAGAATAGAAACTGAATTGAATTGAATTGAATTGAATTGAATTGAATTGAATTGAATTGAATTGAATTGAATTGAATTGAATTGAATTGAATTGAATTGAATTGACCAGGTTGGAAAAGACCTTTGAGGTCATCGATTCCAACCTATCATCCAACACTATCTAATCAACTAAATCATGGTACCAAGCTCCCCATCAAGTCTCTTCCTAAACACCTCAAGTGATGGTGACTCCACCACCACCCTGGGCAGCCCATTCTGATGGCAAATCACTCTTTCTGTGAAGAACTTCTTCCTAACATCCAGCCTAAACCCCCCTGGTGTAGCTTGAGACTGTGTTCTCTTGTTCTGGTGCTGGTTGCCTGGGAGAGGAGACCAGCCCCCACCTGGCTACAACCTATAATCTTATATATAGTTTAACTAGGCTAGATGAAGAATTCAGTTGATTGTTTTACATAATCTTACTCAGGAATGTCCAACTGTACATCCTTACTCTAATCTTTAGACCATCGATTCATGTAAATTATCTTCTAGAGTCTTAAGATCTAAATCCTTCACACACATACAAACAAATGCTTTAAGGAAAAAATATTTTTAAGTGTTTAAAACTGTACATGTATCAAGGAAATGTGCATGTGTGTGTGTGTGCATATGTATGTTTTGGTTCCCTTGATACGACAGTTTCCATTAATATCACTGTTTGCCAGATGCAAATCTGAGATGAAATATCTGACTACACTCTTGAGCTGCATGTATTTTGACATCACAACTATTCTTAATGGATTTCCCACATGCCCAGTGGAAAACATTCTGCCTTCCTGGCAGCTACATGCATATGTAAAATCTCCCCTTTTGCCTCTGTTTTATTAGGGTAATTATTTTTGAGTTGCACAGATCAAATGTTGTCCAAAAAAAGAGACTCATTTGAACTAATGAGGCATCAAAGGCTCAAAGGAGGGAAATTCTGCAGAGTGGTGGGGAAATAATTTGCACCCCAACCATCTGAATGCACATTGTCTTGGCATATGCAGTGCACTGAAATGAATAAAAAAAAAAAGAAAGAGCACAACAAAACCAAACCAACCCCTCCCAAGTCTGTTAGAGGCATGATATCACTGTCAAGACAGTGGGTGTAAGTAGAAAAAGATGAACTGTGGGTATGCTACAGTTTACTAAAGGCAGAACAATGTTGCCAGACCTTCACTGTTCAACCCAAGTTTACTGCCTTTATGAAAGACAATATGAAATGTTTCAGTGAATTAATCATCTTTATGGTCCCTCATTGAAGTGTCTCCAGTATATTCATGTCTTTTGTGTGGTGGAGAGCCTAGAACTGGGCTTTAAACTTGGCTTCACCAGCACTTAGCTGAAGAAGAGTGTCACCTCCCACACGGCAACAATTCTTCTAATGAAGTCCACAAGACCCACACACACTGCACATGTACATGGAAATTGAAAAAATATCATTACCTTTTTTTTCTCTGCAGTTGTTAAATGGCAGAATGAAGGAATCAAACCAGAATCTAGCAGCTCCCAGTTGAATTCAAATGTAATTTACAGCGACACACAAGCAATGTCCTTTGGAGGGAGGAGGAAAGGAAAAAACATTTTCACATGATTAGCCAACCTACTAGTAAGGTGTCAAAATGAATCCCTTTCAAAGTAGGTTCAAACTTTTATGGAGATGTTTAATGTTAAAGCGCATCAACACACATAATGAATTAAAATCCATGACCACAGACAAGAAATATACTGCTGTCTTTATCATTTTGTTCATGCATTATAGCATCTAGGTAAATCAAGACAAGTCTTCACGGGTTCCATCATGTATCAGATCACTTAAACTTGCTATACTTCAGCAGTCTATTTGTAGTCTACAATTAGCCCTTCATTAAGCAAGTATGGTATGCTTCCAGAATTCTAACTGAAGAATTCAAGTAAATAACTCTGTCTTTGTCAAGACCTTAAGTTATTAATGACACTGTTGTGGGTAATCAACAAAACCATTGTATTATAAAAGCCTATTTTGTCTTATCAATTATGTGCCTGAGAAAGTAACAGACACATAAATTTAAAGCACCTTTGTGCATCTCTCTTTTATTTTTTAAATTTTCTTTTTTTTTTCTGGGATCATGCTGTAAATTGCTTAAATTTTAGTGAGATTTTAAGCAGTTTCTGGATTGTTCTATCAATCACATTTCAGGAAAGAGTGAATTAGGATGACTTCTGAAGCCATCTTCTGAAGATGTGCTTTTACCTCATGTCCATAGTACACGATGTGGATGCACCTTGGATCCTGGTTTTGCCTGAAAATTCCTTTTATAAAAGATCTTCATCTTTAAAGAATGTGAAAGGATCTTGTTGGAAATGAAAATACTTTTTGTTGTGGGTTTGCTTGGCTTTTCCTTTAATGCCAAAGGGTTGTAAGAATCTTTTAGAGCTGATTTTAACTTTTGTTACAGTCGATTTCCTATTAATATTTCTGACATTCAGCTTCATTTGCAGCTTAAGTTGCTTATGAGTTTTTTACTAAATATACTGCAATGAATTATTTGCTACTGTGTTTAAATCATAATGCACAACTTTAAACATCCATTCAAAGAAAGAGCAAATTACAAGAAATCTTCAAATCCTGTCAAAACAACTTCAGTTAACTTGTCATTTTGACCCCTTTTGAAAAAGGATCTAAATGCCTTGGCTAAAATTATGGGGGGGGGGAAGAAGTATTTTTAAAGGGTCAACTATTCCTTTATCTGACATGTATTAAATGTTAGTAGGAGAAGCTATGCATAAATTTAATATCACATGCCAGACCTTACTGTCATTAGCAGCACATGGGCAGTAAGTGCAGCAGCTCACTCTAATCTCTTACTGTCAAATATTTTTTGCTACTTCCCTGACCTTTCACAGTCTTGCAGGTTAATAATCTTGATTACTTGTACTCTATCAATTAAAAAAGGTCTGCACTGTTTCTTTCCATTACAGAAAAAAATATCAGAAATACACTTATTACTTTAGAGAAGTCATGAAATGTTTAAGGTGTCTGCAACATACCTAACATACCCCCCAAAATAATAGTTTGCTTAATAATAATAATAATAATAGAATAGACCAGGTTGGAAGAGACCTTCAAGATCATCACGTCCAACCTATCAACCAATCCAACCCACCTAACCAACTAAACCATGGCACCTAGCACCCCATCAAGTCTCCTCCTGAACACCTCCAATGATGGTGACTCCACCAGGTGGGTTACCTGATCATAGAAGGAGATCAGGTTGGTGAGGCAGGACCTGCCCTTCCTAAAACCATGCTGGCTGGGCCTGATCCCTTGGCCATCCTGTAAGTGCTGTGTGATTGCACTCAAGATGACCTGTTCCATAATCTTGCCTGGCACTGAGGTCAGGCTGACAGGCCTATAATTCCCTGGCTTGTCCAACCAGCCCTTCCTATGGATGGGTACCACGTTGGCCAGCTTCCAGTCTTCTGGGACCTCTCCAGTGAGCCAGGACTGCTGAAATATGATGGCGAGTGGCTTGACCAGCTCATCTGCCAGCTCTCTCAGCACCCTAGGATGGATCCCGTCTGGTCCCATCATAATAATAATAATAATAATAATAATAATAATAATAATAATAATAATAATAATAATAATAATAATAATAAAAAAAAGGCCAACATGTTGAGAAGAAAAAATAAAATGAGATGATGCAAAATTGGTCATATACTGAAAACTTTGCTTCCCACACAAAAATATACTTTAAAATTATTAATGCAAGGATTTTTAATGGTGTTTTTTTTTTCCTTAAGGAGTTGGCAGCAGCTACAGTCTCTTTCTTTTATAGAAGATTTGTTTCATCCTCATGTTGAAGGGATATTGCAGTGTTGAAATCTGAGTAAGCATGAAAATGAAATTATCTTTTACTCTTTGTCTATTATACCTCTTATTTTAGAGGAACCTTACGTATTTTTAATCAGTTTAATTGCATGAATGCTCACATTAGTATAAAAAAAATTAACTGGGAGAAAAGGGAAGAAAAGCCTTTAGTTTTCACATAATTGAACTGCAAAGGAAGTTTAACATAGCTGTATAAGACCTACAGCTTTTCATTAGAGAAATCAATGTGTAAGCATTTTCTCACTGATACCAGTATTTCATGTGAGGGTCAGTGTAGCCAGAAGATCTTATATGTCTGAATTACAGTTTTTCCAAAATGCCTCTAATCTGGAGGGGGAAAAAAAATAGACCATTCAGCATTAATCTTAGAGTCCTGTGGAATTTCACTCCCTAAAGATAAATAACATTTTAATGTATTTCAGCATCAATATCATTGCAAACTGGGAGCCCTCTAGAAGATGGGCTTAGGGAAAGGGTTTTTTCTGCTCAGTTCTTTCTGACTGAACTCCCAAGATACTGCTAGTAATTCAATTCCCAGTGTACTAGCAAATCCCACGTGAAACATCAGCTCCACTCCAACTCAAAATCAGATTGTCCACAAGGCTGTTGTCCCTTTCATGTATTTCCACAGAAAGAGCAAAAGACTTCAAAGATGGACCTTGGTCTGCATCAAAAGATGTGTTGCCAGCAGATCCAGAGTGGTGATTCTGTCATTTTGCTCTGGTGAGACCTCACCTGGAGTGCTGTGTCCAGCTCTGGAGACCTCAACACAGGAAGGGCATGGACCTGATGGAGCAGGTCCGGAGGAGGGCCACAAAAATGATCAGGGGGTTGGAGCATCTCTGCTATAAAGACAGGCTGAGGAATCTGGGGTTGTTCAGCCTGGAAAAGAGGAGGCTCCAGGGAGAACTAAGAGCAGCCTTCCAGTACTTGAAGGGGGCTACAAGAAGGATGGAGAGGGACTGTTCTCTGGACAAGGTGTTAGAAGATAAGGCTTAAATTAAATAGATGTCTCTGAAATTAGAGCATGCTACCAAACATATGCAAAAAACTCCAGGTGGATGGTAGAGGGAGGAAGCTATTAACATAAATATCCCATAAACAAGATACAAATATGCTTATAAGTCTCTCTTATCCTGGTATTAAAATTTTTGTGGATATTTTTAGGTATTTTTTTCAGCATGTCTGTACTTTACAAGACACACAGGCATAGCAGAAATTCTGAGAGTGGGAGAATGAGTGAGGAACTCAGGACAGAACAGCTTTGTTTGCAGGGGAAAGAACCAACACAGACACTGCAGAGATACTGGACAGTGACGTAAAGGTTTTTCAGGGGTAATTTCACAGGTATTCCTGTGCCAGAAATTTACAACATATATTCAGTGAGCTTCTTTCTGAACTGAGTTTAGCATTATACCACATCACTCCAGTGGTTGCACTGGAGTTACTCTTGTTTTACTCCATGGTAACTGAGATTACAGTTTGCTCCAGTGCTTAAAGTAAACATTTAGGAGGAGATGAGCACGCAGAAATAGATTCAAGTGACATCCAAAATATCATCGACGTTATGAAACTGGAAAAAGCAACAGTTAACAAACCCAGTGAAGCAATAATAAACTGGAATTTGACATTCCTCTGTTGTCTCCAGGCTGTTGGCTTCTGCAGTACGTAGCACTAACTGTCCATTCACTGAATTTTGTCAGTCTGATTATCTTTTTTCACCTGCAGGGACTATCCAGTGTAACAAGGCCTTAGAAAAAGATCATTGTTCTTTTAGCCTTTTAAAGTAATTGAAGAGACAGCTTCTAGATGGTTTAACCCCAGTGCCCTTTTACAAGATAAATATGTGGATTCTAGTTGGTCTCTGGAGTTCTTTTGTTGCTCTTTTTTTTTTTTTTTTATGTAGCCAAATTATAACTCAAAGATGTGAGCTCCCTGAAAAATCATTACCTCATTTTTCTTTTCCCTGGCTGTAATTTTAGTGGTTCTATTATTCCTTTTAGTTCCTCTGTATACCTTATTGAACAAGATGGAAATTATAAATACATCATGCCACTCGCCATGGAACATTTCTATCTGCTAAATTACACAGTGCTTGTCCCCTATAATCCTATTCTGAAATCTAGACCATAGACCTCGTTATAAATATCTTGGCAGACAAAACATTGGCATACAGGCCTTAGTACGAGTGGCCTTATCATTTTCCAATTAACAGTAATTCATCCAGTGTTTCCCAGCTGATCAGCCATAGTCTAACTTTGGTCTCAATGAACACATAGTTGACAAGTGATGCGTCCCTTGCAGTTTCTGAAGTAATATATTTAGTTTTCATTTTGTACTATTGCTCACCAGGAGCTTGACCTCTTGATTTTCCTGCTTGCATTTTGTCCTGTCTTATTTCCTGTAGATAACTTTAATGCTGGACTTTGTTTGTTAACTAACTTTGTTTATTATTGGGTTGTCTTAAAGACTTCAGCAATGTTTTTCTCACCAAAAGAAACTGAGCAGTTAATGGTTAATAGATTCACATGCTCATATTATATTTTAGAACATCTTCTATACACTGCTATTTGGCTTGTCAGTGATTTCTGAAAGACTCTAACAGTTCATAGGATAAGAAGATAGCTCAAGGTAGAAAGCACATCAGAATGTCTCTTCCTGATCAAACCAAGGCAAACAATGATACTTTTTATGCCATATTTTCAATTGTTTTTGTTAGTCTTCCCCACACCTTCAGCATGCTGCAGAATGTATTAATTTGATCCAAACATAGGTGTCAGCATCATTATTGTCATACTACATCTAAAACAGCACCGCACCAGCTACTGGGAACAAAAATTAGCTCCAGCCTAGACAAAATCAGAACAATATGTCTCAGAAATATAGAACTATAGAATTAAAAAGTTGCCTTATAACATGAAGGCTGACAAGTGGTCTATTAGCAAATCTAGCGCAGGAAAACACTCATTTGCAATGCCAAATTCACCAAACACCAGATTTTGTCAGGTATTTTAAAAGACAGTACTTGAATAATCAATGCATCATTGTTATTTTGTAGTGTTACTGTACATTAAAGGATATGAAGAAAACCTTACCTCATATTCTGCATCACAAATTACTCTCTGATTTCTAGTTTTCTGGAGTTGGCAGCCAGAAAAAATTCTGTGCCTAGAATTGATTGCAGGAAAAATATAAATTAGTCTCAACATCATTTCAACCTTTCTGCAACAATCAAGAACAGACTGAATATGAAGGAAGTCAGATAAAAAGTTTAAAAATATTTTTTTTCAGTCTATTGAAATGTGAAATTTGCATTCTGAGCTAGATTTGTCAAAAAACGAATGTTCTGAGGGTTGTAGTCCCGTGTATTATGTACCCACAATTTCTATTCCATTGGCAAATCTCTGAAAATCCTTTATTTTTTTTCTAGTTTCAAATACCACCACGTTATACTACTTGATTGATTGCTGGCACTTAGAATCATAGAATCAATGAGGTTGGAAAACACCTCAAAGATCATCAAGTCCAACCTGTCACCCAAGACATAATGACTACTAAACCATGGCACCAAATGAATTGTCCAATCCCTTCTTGAACACCTCCAGGGACGGTGACTCCACCACCTCCCTGGGCAGCACATTGCAATGGCTAACAACTCTCTCTGTGAAGAACTTTCTCCTCACCTCCAGCCTAAACTTCCCCTGGCACAGCCTGACACTGTGTCCTCTTGTTCTGGTGCTGGGTGCCTGGGAGAAAAGACCAACCTTCACCTGGCAACAACCTCCCTTCAGGTAGTTGTAGACAGCAATAAGGTCTCCTCTGAGCCTTCTCCTCTCCAGACAAAACAATCCCAGCTCCCTCAGCCTCTCCTTGTAGGGCTTGTGCTCGAGGCCGCTCCCCAACCTCATTGCCCTTCTCTGGACATGTTCAAGAGCCTCAATGTCCTTCTCAAATTGAGGGGCCCAGAACTGGACACAGTACACTTGTGTTAGGAGAGTATAAATTCAAAGCACAGGAATCTCCACCAATTTCATATCACGGATTATATAGCAATAAATTGAGTTATTGTCCAAAATGTCATTTTCTGTCCCATGACCCACAGTCATCCCCTCCCTCCTTCCTCAACACTAACTCAATTGTTCACACAACAACATAATATTTAGAATGTTTTAATGTACTTATATTTTCCTAATTTTACTTAGCTACAGGAAACAAGAGAAGATCATCACATGTCAGTTAATCCCCAGGGAGCTGCAAATAACATTTTAGGAAAGACTGCAGTGATTACTAATTTGCAATAGAAGTGATACCTTTTAGCTGAAGCAACACAAAGTAATACCTCATAGAGCTTCTAAATAAAGTTAATGAAGAGTTTATAACTGATAAATATTTAGCCTAGTAACTTTAATTATGCACTGCTATTGGAAGGCCGAAATTTACCACTTGGGAAATGACTTCCTCTCCTACAATTCTGCTTCTTAACTTGTCCCCTTATCATGACACAGTTAAGATGGTGTTGCTAAAGGAACTATGCCTTTCAATTAGGGAAATTAAATTATTAAAATTGATAGCAATTTTAACTAGAAATTGTGCAGGGGATATCAGAAGAACACCTAAACAAGGAAAAATGTGAGCCATGAAAATTAGCTTAAGAGTAAGAGGTTTGAAATACACTAGTGGAGTACTTAATATTTTGCTCTCTGTGCTGAGTGTGATAGTTGTTTCATCTGTTACAATATCTGACTACTCAAAAGTCAGTGAATAAAAACTTGTATTGATAGAAGGCCAGATAAAAAAGTATTGAATTATAATGCTCTGTAATATTCTTATCACTCATGCAAACACAATAGATGTTTCATAATAAGACCAGCTGGAACCCTAATTTTCTGTTTACATGTACATTATATCACTTTACTTTCCCAGCACCACTGAAATAGTCTCTAAATAATAAAATCCTGTTGTAAGTGCCATTTTCATCAATACTAGATCATAATTTGAAACCACAAGTTTTGATCAAAAACCAGATATTATCTGCAATATAGCAAAAAAAAGGCTTTTACTTTTCTATGTAGTCTGTGGGAGACAGCGTTTTCTAACACTGAAGTGTTGCATTGCCTGCAGCTATCTTCTCAGCAAGACAAGCAATTATTTTTTAAGATTCAGTATATTAAGCATGATAGTGTCCATTTAAAATGCTTCATTGTCTTCAATTTTGATTTTTTCAGTGAAGTTTGATTGGCTTCTTGAAGACTAGACTGGTAGCTAAATGCAATAATGGAAGCTTTGAAAACTAAAGATTATTTTCTTTTTTCATTCCTTCTTTTTTGAGTACTGTAGCTGCTTTGTGCTTTGTGTTACATTTTTCTCATCTAGATTATACTGTAGGTGCTTATTTTCGCTTTATTGTGCTGCAGTTAGGCCACACCTTGAATACTGTGTCCAGTTCTGGGCCCCTCACTTTAGGAAGGATGTTGACTTGTTGGAACGTGTCCAGAGAAGGGCAACGAGGTTGGTGAGGGGTTTGGAAAACAAGCCCTATGAGGAGAGGCTGGGGGAGCTGGGGTTGCTTAGCTTGGAGAAGAGGAGACTCAGGGGTGACTTTATTGCTCTCTACAACTACCTGAAGGGAGGTTGTACACAGGCAGATGTTGGTCTCTTCTCCCAGGCAGCCAGCACCAGAACAAGAGGACACAGTCTCAAGCTGCACCACGGGAGGTTTAGGCTAGATGTTAGGAAGAAGCTCTATACAGAGAGAGTGATTGCCCATTGGAATGTGCTGCCCAGGGAGGTGGTGGAGTCACCATCATTGGAAGTGTTCAGGAGGAGACTTGATGGGGTGCTTGGTGCCATGGTTTAGTTGATTAGATGGGTTGGATTGGTTGATAGGTTGGATGCGATGATCTTGAAAGTCTCTTCCAACCTGGTCTATTCTATTCTATTCTATTCTATTCTATTCTATTCTATTCTATTCTATTCTATTCTATTCTATTCCATTCCATTCCATTCCATTCCATTCCATTCTTCCATCTATTTTGAAATGTTATCATAAGGTTTTGTTTTCATTGTTACCAAAGGAAGCAGAGTCAGATTTTTTTTTCCATTCTCCTTAAGTTTTTTGAAATTAAAAATAAAATAAAATTCTCATTCTACATCCAGGGAGAAAAAAAAAAAGTTAGAATGATAATATTAAATAGTCTAGAAGTCCAATGATAGGACAAGGGGCAATGGATGCAAGCCAAAGCATATGAGTTTCTATGTAAACATAAACAAAAACTTTTCAACTGTGAGGGTAACAGAACACTAGTAGAGGCTGCCCAGAGGTGTTGCGGACTGTCCTTCTCTGGAGACATTCAAAACCCACCTGGATGCCTTTCTGTGTGACTTGATCTAGGTGACCCTGCTCTGGAAGGAGGGGTTGGACTAGATGATCTTTTGAGGTCCCTTCCAACCCCTAACATTCTGTGATTCTGTGTCTGATTCTGAGACTTGTTGGAATAAGTCCAAAGGAGGGCAACAAAAATGATCAGAGGGCTGAGACATCTTCCCTATGAAGAAAGGTTGAGAAATGGGGCTCTTCACCCTAGAGTAGAGAAAGCTTAATTGGAGACTTTTAATGTTTAAAAGGGTCCTATAAGAAAGACAGAGACAGTATTTTTAGCAGAGCCTGTTGCAACAGGACAAGGGGTAATGGTTTTAAATTAAAAGAAGGCAGATTTAAACTAGATATAAGGAAGACATTCTTTGCAATGAGGAGGATGATACACTAGGACAGGTTGCCCAGAGAGGCAACATCCCTGGAAGATCAGGTTGAAAATGACTCTGAGTAACCTGAACTAGTGAAAGAACTCCCTGCTCACTACCAAGGGCAGTTGAACTACATGACCTTTAAAAGCTGTTCCCAACCCAATGCATTCTATGATTCTGATTCTGTATCAGTGGTGAGGAGGTTTAAGAGAAAGGTGTGATAACAAAAGCTCTCTTTAACCTAATTCAAACCAGAGATTTGCATTTCAATGCTAATCATGGTACAGAAGCATACATGTTGAATGTTGTGGAACAGAATATGGCTTTTCTGCGACATCAGAACAAAACCAGAAACTAAGATTACCCATTTATTTTGCGGCTTCCCTATCCACTGACCTACTGCATTGGAACATTTCAGCTTTCCAGAAAGACACAGATGAGGTTCAGAATCCTTTTAATAATCTACGTAACAGCTGCTGCTTAAACTCCTCCTTATGGTAATGCTATCAAAAATAAAAATACTAATCTGACTTCTTACTACTTAGAGAGCTGTTACTGAAGCTAGACAGGAATTCAAGACTAATCCACAGAAAGATACATACATTCTTCTGTAATTTGTCATATATTGTGCTGTTGTGGAGGATTGGAATGGAAAGGTTTAAATAACATTGGCTGATGAATTATCAAAAGGGCTTGTCTGAAAAAATAAAATTAAAACTCACTGATAATGCACAAGCCACAGTGCTATAACTGTACCTCAAGTATGCATTTTCTGATACTGCTTTTCATCTCAGTAAATTTTACTTAGGAATGCATTAAAATAAGCCAAGATTTCTCAGAAGATTAGGGTAATAGATAGGATTTACCTAAGGATTATCTTGTTAAAATGTGGATCACAGGTTTTGGAGACCTCTCTTCCTTTAGAAAACTGATCACGTGCCAGGTCTGTGAGAATATTTGCCTCAGGTATATCTTTGCTGGCCTGGGATGATGGCTAGCTTAGTAACATGCAAGTTACAGGCTTCATGACACCTCAGTATAGTTCAGCTCCGTGTTTGCTTGAGACTTTCTTTCAAATTAAAGATCTCACCTTTGACATCTGACCAACACGGCAACATTGCCTTGAGCATATCTCTGACCTGGAGCCCAGGATTTCCTTTATGTCTTGAGCCTGCCCTACACAACAGGTATGTAAGAGTGAACATTGGACTCTTGGCTGGCCCTAGCTGCTCCTTTTAGAGCTGCCCTGCATACCTTGCCATGTCATTCAAGACTGTGCCCTGCCAGCCTAGTCCCCTCACCAACTCCAGTGCTGTGAGACCCATTCCTTATCTCCTTCACTTGCAGCTCCAATTTTCTATGCTGCTCCTTAACAAAGCTGTGGGAAAATAGAAAGCATGCAAGTATGCAGGTAAAAAGCCTTACATTTATACATAAAATGTTACTCTAGTATCACTAGATTTTTCTCCAACTACAAATTTATGTGTAGACTATGCTCACAGAATCAAGCTACATGAGGATGAGAAGAAGATACAAATAAGAAGTAGTATTTTACATAATGGTATGTATCTATGTAGTCCTTTTCAGCACTGAATATTAAGACAATTTGCAAGTACTGGTAATGACTGCACCAGTAAAACAAGACTTCAGCAATAATGTAGTTTAGAATAAGGGTGATGCTGCTGCTTCCTATTATTTTTTGCTTCCTAATAAGTATTTATCATATGAGTTGCAGCTGTATACATTGTGATTAGATACACAAAGTATGGTTACACATATTTTGAACTCTCAAACAGGTTTCCTAGGGAGATTGTAGATGCCCCATCTGTGAAAGTATTCAAAGTCAGGTTGGATTGGGTTTTGGGCAACTTGGTACAGTGGAAGGTGCCCCTGTCTACTGCAGGGAGGGTTGGAAATAGGTGATCTTTAAGGTCCCTTTTAACCCTCTATGTTTATGATTCTATGGTTTTATTAATACAAATCACGAGTCCTGAAGCATCTTCAGGTGTCACAGTCTGTCATGAGCTCATGCTACCAAAACCCCAATTGCAGTGCACATTACGTTGCCCTCACATTACATTTGAAACATCAAATGACGAAAAGTCCTTAAAGAAAAATAACAATATGTTATGACCAGAGAGTGTCACTAAATTCCAAGGCTAGAAAACACCCTGTGCTCTGCCCTTCTAACAGCATAGCCATAGTTTCATATTAATATTAAAAGAAACTCTGTCATGGCAACTGAAGCAGGTGAGGATAAATTGAAGCAGTCCTGACTTTCTCTGATAATTCTGAAAGGCAAATCTCAGGGCTTTTTTTTTTTTTTGTATTTCCAATTGAAATCACCTATGCATTAAGACTAGCTATGTGGTTCAGGTTTTGTTAGTAAGTCACCACATACTGAGACAAGTTCTCAGAAAATTTTGTGTCTTTTCTGTCACTTGGAGGCTTTCAGACTTTCCTAAAGGTATGGAACGTCCTCACTGAATGTATTTGATGATGAAACTACTGTGAATATTTGCCTGTGTTGTAGAGACAACCATAATAGAACATTTCCACACTAAATTTTATTGGCTTACATTTTTCTAAATGATACTTAATGAAATTTCCCAGAAAATGCTATCTTGACTGAACTCTTAGAAATACATATTAATGGTTATCTACAGTTATCTAAACTTTCTAGCTGTTGTAAACATAAATTTGCATAAAGACATTTTCCTTCTTTATTGTCCAATGCAAGAGCTGTCTTTTTTTCCAACAAAGCTTTCCAGTTATGCCTGAGAATTCTTTCTACTTTGAAATTTAAGAAATCTAAGAATCTTCCATAGCTCCTTAGCAAAATGAATCAATTATTGCAGATTTTAGGTGTTCATTTTAGACTAATGTGAATCAGATTTCTACAGTTAACATTTGAATGACTTGGTTCAGAACTTAATTCTTGCGGTGGTATTTTAAGTTACAGGGATGCAGAACAAGACATAATTTCAAGACGTTTTCCCTAGCCTTAAACTTTCAGTGATAGTCTTGCTTAAAAGTTCCAGCTGCTTCATCAACTTCTTGCCTTCTTGATCAGCCCAGATCTTTCATAGCAGACTGTAAGAGCAAGAGACCTTCAGGTTTTTTTTCATGTTCAGAAATGTCATCATTCTTAACTCAATTATTAACTTGCCTAAAAAATTGTGGTTACTAGACATGCCAATTACAACAATAATAATAGCAATAATAACAACAAAAGCAATGACATATATTTGGCATCATTATAGTGTGAAAGTAATTTGAGAGTAATACTTGGTTCAATAAAAGTTGTATAGAGACTAATAAACACCTTTGGCCCCGAAATTTATTGTCTCAGCATATGGTTATTGCCTCATAAACATGAAACAACTTCAAAGTATCATGATCAACTCTGCCACTTACCATGAGCAGAATGAAAAAAACCTGCAGACTTGTTCCAAGTAAAATGAAGCATAAATTCATTCCTTTTGTGGTTTGCCTTGTGCTTTTTGTATTTCTAAAGAGAAAAATCTGTGCACCAACCACCAATTTATTGGAGCATTGCTAATTTGCATATCTAATTTCAAGCTGTACTAATTGCCTTTGAAAATGCCAAGCTTGTTTATTAGTCATTTCTTATTTTCCTGCAGGAAGAGTCTATTTACACAGAAGCATTCTCCATAACTGAAAAACCATTATCCTGAGACAGACCTAAGGAAAAAAAAACAACACCAAACTAACATTTAAAATGTATTATAGCAAGGTATACCTCTTTTGTCTTGTATAATGAAATTTTACAATTAAGTTAGCAGATCCCTCCAGGCATTTTGAACTGGGAAGTTCAAGTGTTAGCTTTCAAATTTCTGAAGAAATACACTACTTCTACTTAAAGTGAAATTTAATTCAGAAGTGTGGATTTTCTTATTAAGAGCTGACAAGATACCAACTCTTAAAATCAATATTTTCCAGTATCCTTAAAATTTGGGTATATTTGGGATGAAAATAAAATAAAAATAATTAAAAAAAAAAAGTTTTCCCCTACACTCATCACCCTACAAGATTCCGCTTGTGCTTGTGAGAGTGATTTGTCATTGGAATGGGCTGCCCGGGGAGGTGGTTGAGTCTCCATCCCTGGAGGCGTTCAGGAGGGGGACTGGATGTGGCACTTGGTGCCATGGTCTAGTTGTGAGGTTGTGGTTACAGGTTGGACTCGATGATCTTCAAGGTCTCTTCCAACCTTGGTAATTCTATTCTATTCTATTCTATTCTATTCTATTCTATTCTATTCTATTCTATTCTATTCTATTCTATTCTATTCCATTCCATTCCATTCCATTCTATTCTATGCTGTTATTTAGAGAGAGAGAAGCTGAGGGAGCTGGGGTTGCTTAGCCTGAAGAAGAGGAGGCTCAGGGCAGATCTTATTGCTGTCTACAAGTACCTGAAGGGAGGTTGTAGGCAGGTGGGGGTTGGTCTCTTCTCCCAGGCAACCAGCACCAGAACAAGAGGACGCAGTCTGAAGCTGCGCCAGAGGAGGTTTAGGCTGGATGTTAGGAAGAAGTGCTTCACAGAAAGGAGTGATTGGCCATTGGACTGTGCTGCCCAGGGAGGTGGTGGAGTCATCATCACTGGAGGTGTTTAGGAAGAGACTGGATGGGGTGCTTGGTGCCATGGTTTAGTTGATTAGATAGTGTTGGATGACAGGTTGGACTTGATGATCTTGGAGGTCTTTTCCAACCTGGTTAATTCTATTCTATTCTATTCTTCTATTCTATTCTATTCTATTCTATTCTATTCTATTCTATTCTATTCTATTCTATTCTATTCTTAGGACAACCTGAGAACTCAGCACCACACAGATGCTCACCCATTCATGAAAGTCATGAGTACTGTTCCAGGTGCAACCTAGATGTAGTTGGTTGCATGGGTTTTGTGCATGAAACTGTACAGATTTCAAGTTGTTGCGTTATCCTTGAGAGCGCATAGGCTGAGGTAGTTCCAATGTTTACAAAATTAATCTACCTAAATCAATTCCACACAAATACCTTTTATTGTTCTACTGTCTGCTATAATAACTTCATCAAAAGTGTTTTAGAAAGGGCATGAATTGCCCTTTCTGAATGCTTGACCAGTTACACTGCTAGCATTCAACAATCGGACGCATGCAAAATAAGAACATTGTAGACAGGAGCAATGAAATAAAAATGATACATTGATAAAAAGCAGCTAAAAGTCAATGAGGCATGAATATATTAATTCATATGACTTTATTTTTGTTTAATTTCTGCTAAACTTAAATATTTTCACTCTTAATTGAACTTCTATTCTTAATGAAATTTGAAGAGGCTTATTTTTCATGGTGATATTGTCTATTTGATAAAATGCCTTTAGCTACAAATGTGATAATTGGCCTGAATAGGACAGTCTGGTTTTATAATGACAAACTAAAAATAAAAATATGTGTAAATAGAATCACATAATCAAAGCCATTTGTTTGATTCTTTCTACAGTGGGTAGATATTAACTATCGAAAGAGGCTATATATCATGGGTTTTGTTTTTACTAAAACCTAGGATATCCCTCCAAAAAATACCCTCAGGTCTATCATGTCAAATTGAAGTAATATATCAACTCTGAGCATGTTCTTATAATGCACACTAAGTGAATATTACACACCAGACTTTCACCACATGTCTGCTTAGATTCTTAGACCAATATCCTAGAATAACATGGTAGAATAACTAACAACATATCAGAATAATTAGGAATTGAGAGTATCTCAATCTATATGAAACCTTCATTAGATAATTTAGCAGGTGACTAATATCCTAAGGACTGCACTGTACTTCCTTTATTCATCACTTGAGCATCTTGGCCTTTATTATTTGTCCCTGGGAATTTATATTTTTTTCTGGATAGTGTTCTCTAAATCTTCCCTTTCTCAGAATTTGTTTAAAATCTAAATAAATGAATAAACTGTGCACCCTGACTTGTAAGGCATGGTGCAAGATGCTTCATCACAGGTAGTGTCTCCTTGTAGGTATCATCAGAACGAAACCTATATGCAAAAAATGTGCTATTTCCCCTAAACGTGCCTTTATCATGAATATAGTGGATGGTCTCTTCTCCCAGGCAACCAGCAACAGAACAAGAGGACACAGTCTCAAGCTGTGTCAGGGGAAGTTTAGGCTGGAGGTAAGGAGAAAGTTCTTCACAGAAAGAGCAATTTGCCATTGGAATGTGCTGCCCAGGGAGGTGGTGGAGTCACCGTCCCTGGAGGTGTTCGAAAAAAGGACTGGATGTGGCACTTGAAGCCATGGTTTAGTTACTCATGATGTGTTAGGTATTAGGTAATGAGTTGGACTTGATGATCTCTGAGGTCTTTTCCAACCTGGTTGATTCTGTGATTCTATGATTCTAATATTCCTCAGAGTGAAATTCTATTTTCCAGGTATGTCTTTTAACTTTTATTGTAACTCATATTTGAAACTTGTCTTACAATAATTCTAAGTGACTAATTCCCCCATAGTTAGGTGTTTAAAATTCAAGAGGAGGAAGTTTTTACATAAGATATCTCACTCCAAATGTCTCAGTGCCATGGAGTACTATGAGAAACTTTATTCAATCTCATGTTCATTAATACAAGTCAGGTTATATTTAAGAAGGAAAGAATATGGTTTGATTTCTGCAATAGCTGCAACGTTTGTGGTGACTAACTGTTTGTCTTCTTCAAAGCAGTCACTGAAGGTCATTTTTCATGGCCTTCACTTTTCATTGCCTCCTTACATTGGCACTTAGACTCTGAACTTTTGTATGTAAACCACATTTTCTAAAAATAGGAGTTTCTTCTCTCACAGTAGCTGCTGTGTGTTAGAAGGTCAGCTGGAAATTTATGAAGTTTTCTGCTCTTTAGAAATAAGTAATGCCTTTAGAAAAAAAGTCATCTACACTCCCACACACTCTCAATTATTTTTTAAGAAGTATTGCATATAACAACTCTGCATTTATATCCTTACTTGAAAATAACATTTTCATCCAAATTGTTTGTGATGAAACTAAATAAAGTCTACAAGAATGGATGAATGATGTAGCTCTTCCTGTTTGCTCTAGCATGATGGCTTAAGAGTGAAAAACATCTCTATGGATATTAAATACAACTTTCTGGTGTGATGAAATACATTTTAGGCTGGAGGTTAGGAAGAAGTTCTACACAGAGAGACTGATTGCCCATTGGAATGGGCTGCCTGGGGAGGTGGTGGAGTCACCACCATTGGAGGTGTTTAGGAGGAAACTTGATAGGGTGCTTGGTTGCATGGTTTAGTTGATTAGGTGGGTTGAATGATAGGTTGGACGCGATGATATCGAAGGTCTCTTCCAACCTGGTCTGGTCTATTCTATTCTATTCTATTCTATTCTATTCTATTCTATTCTATTCTATCAAAATCATAAAGTTAATAACAATATGCTGTGCTGTAGCCAAACACATGCACTGACTCATTTCAAAAGTGACTCAAAACTGCACAAACCCCCAAAACAAATCAAAAAACCTTCCAAATTCAGTTCTGATGCTATTCTCTGTGCTTATAATATTTTCAAAAGGCTATCCAAGTACTTTCAAATGCTTGGTTAGAAAACCAGCAGCCTGAGTTTCCAAAAGTTCTCTTTGGTGGGAGGAGTTTATAAAGTCCTCACACAGTATATTTTTTTTTTTTTTTCCTCCTGACATCTGCTTCACTTGGTTTAGACTAGAAATAAAGATCCTCTCTTTCTAGATCTTACATTGGTTTAAATATATTTGTCCAAGAAAGAATCCACACACTTAACCATGAGTTGGACTTTGTGTAGAAGAGATGCCTAGTTTTGGATTTTTCCTGCTGTAGTATGTATGAGTCATGTAATATGAGGAAAACTGGCTACTTGAATTTTGATCTTCTAGAATAAAAGTAGAGAGCTATTTACATTTTTAAATGGTATTGGAAAACAAGGGTTTTGGAAAAGGTGCTCCACAGCTGTGGACAATTTGTGTGATTTAAAAATGGCTGTAGGCACATGTAATGCTGTTAATATATATTACATCAACACGGGCTAATAATCAAAATGCCAGGTGATTCTATATGCATGAAGTCCTTTGTTAGGTAGAATGAAACGAGCTTTTGCAAGATGACAATGTTAAATCCACTGGTATTTCTACTAAGTACCTCCATTTCAAATGCTAGATTGTTCCTTAGTGCATAGTCTTGTAAAAAGTAATCTCAAAGTGTGTAGCATTAATGATGCTGATATTTGCCAGATGTTAAGGAGACAAACACATGTAACTAAGTCTTAATAATAATAATAACAAAATAATAATTCAAATAATCTTCTGTTCATTTGACACTCCTCCCTCACAAAAGAAAGCACAAAGAACTATAGTCAGAGAGTGCCTCTACAGAGTATTCTCCTCCCTCTACTCCCAAAATGAAACAGTGCTACATTTAGTAAGAGTTTATTGTGTTTGACAGGTAGTTTATTTCTTCCTTATATCTAGCCAAAATTTTCAGTGTTGCAACTTGTTCCTCATATATTTTACATCAAATAAAAGAGATTCAAATCCTTCTACCTTAGTGAACAGTGCTATATCCTATTCACCTTTGGTTTCCACGAAATTGCAACCTGGTTTTGTAGCGACCTAGCATCAGTGGGAAAGACTGAAAATACTTTTCATTCTGTTATGAGGTCAGCTTCAAAGCACACATATGGCTGTCTGTTGCATAAAGCAGCAAAGTGCCAGAGGCATGACAAGCAGCAATAATAACCCATTTAGGCCATTATGCAAACCACTCTTCTAGATTAAAATAGCAAACTATGTGCCTAAGTCAATAACAGTGTTTGAGATTCAACCACATTTTCAGAGGGGAACATAGCAAAATGCAGAAAGCCCTATAGCAAAATATAGAGAGCCTCTGCTGTTGCTCACACTTTTTAACAGCTGACAGATGTTGGAAATCACAGTTAACATACCTTTTCTTTGCTGTTCTTTTCATGCAGGATCTTATGCCTAACCTTTAGGCACTGCAGAGATGAGAATAAAGTTACATAAATGCATTTGGTAAATCTTATCCATGTTCATCTAGTTTTGAGAAGGAAGATTAAGACACTTCCCTCTGGAGTACAGATGAATATCACAAATATGACACATAAACCAAAGTGGACTACTTTATGCCTTTTTTTTTGTCTTCAAGGCTACAAATGTAAAAATCTTTTGAAAAAGCCCATTGCATCTACTTGAAAAGCCAAAGATGGGATGGTCAATGAAGAGCAAATATTGCTATACAAGGAGAAAGAATACTCCCTCAGCGATTTGAGGAAACAAAAACCTCTGTCAAGAGTTTGTGGCAGAGAAAACAAAAAGGTGCAGACAAGACTCAATCAAAAGCAATTCAAACTGTGAAAATATTTGCTAATGTAGTTCCCAGACTCTATTAATTCCTTCCAATTTCTAACTCTTCAAGATATTTCACAGGCACCACATCTCCTAAGCAACAGAGCCCACCCAGAAGCTATAAATTCAGACAAGTAGGAAAAAATATACCTATAACTAGGATTCATATAAAATAAAATAAAATAAAACTCCTAATCAAATAACAGGCCCTCATTTTTATTTTCTTGACAGAAAGCTTCTTCCTGCCATTATCATTCTTGTTACTAGGACCTATAAAATATTCTTTAAAATCTCATTAAGTCTGTATAAAATTACAATTTTATAAATTAAAATACACAAACTAGTCCAAAGGGCTAGGAAAATAGCAAAGGCTCAATCTCATTTCCTTTAAAAAGGAAAAAAGTCAAAACCAAACCTGATAACTATAGGAGTTACATAAGGCAAATACTATAAAGAAAGATAAAAAGAAAAGGTAACATTAGCCTTTTTTATTTGGTTTCTTTTCACTCATGCTGATTTGAAATTGTAGTTAAAATAAACAAGCCACGCCAATTAATGGAATGTTGCAAACAGCATTGGCTACAAACAACCTAAGCTCACTGGGTACCAGCTTTTTGGAAGGCTACCTGAGTGCTGTACCATCATGACTAGTAGAATCTGTTTACAATGTGCTAAGTTCTGGGCTCCTCACTTTAAGAAGGACATTGAGACACTTGAACGTGTCCAGAGAAGGGCCACAAGGCTGGGGAGAGGCCTTGAGCACAAGCCCTATGAGGAGAGGCTGAGGGAGCTGGGATTGTTTAGCCTGGAGAAGAGAAGGATCAGGAGTGACCTCATTGCCCTCTACAACTACCTGAAAGGTGGTTGTAGACAGGAAGGGGTTGGTCTCTTCTCCCAGGCAACCAGCACCAGAACAAGGGGACACAGTCTCAAGCTGTGCCAGGGGAGGTTTAGACTCGAGGTGAGGAAAAAGTTCTTCACTGAGCGAGTCATTCGTCATTGGAATGGGCTGCCCAGGGAGGTGGTGGAGTCACCGTCCCTGGTGGTGTTCAAGGGGAGATTGGACATGGCAGTTGGTGCCATGGTCTAGTTGTGAGGTCTGTTGGGACAGGTTGGACTTGATGATCCTTGGGGTCTCTTCCAACCTTGGTTATACTGTGATACTGTGATACTGTGAAGTTATGGTGAAAATCAAGCCAGCCATTGACCACTGGTTTTATTTTAAGAATAACTATTGCAACACAGGAAAGAACCAATTTTGTGATGAATAGAAAGACTATATGACAAACATAGCCTTGAAACTCTCATTCTTGACATCACAGTGTCCCAAACAGATCTTGTAATTATTTTAAGAATACCTGGTGAGGGGAAAAAAAAATCCATAATATTTTTATGTGATAAATATTATTAGTATTGTCAGGTTGTTTTCACAATAAATAGTGTATTTGTTCAGGAAAAGTAGCAAGCAGACATTTTATCCTTCTTATTTACAAACAAGGGCTATCTGACAGTGAGTAAAGAAAAGAGAGACATTTGTTGGTCACTTATGACTCCCCTTCAGCAAAATTTATTACAAAAGGAAGACCACTTATGATATTTAAACTTATGTGACACTGGTATACATTCTCAAGGCAGTCTGTTTGCAAGAGACCTGTGACAGACAAAAGTGCTGTGAAATAAACTGAGTTGACAGAGTCCATAAAACAAGCTGTGCACTTGCCTGAAGATGTAAACTGCCAGACAATGCCTGTAAACACTGGAAGACTAAAAGTAGGGTACTATGTCCTTATGCTTTTAAAGAGGCATAGAGATGTACAGAAAAGTTTCTCTATTTACTGAAGGAACAAAAAGGACCTTCTCTCCTTGGCCAGAATGGAAGGTCAAGAGAAGAAAACAAACAAACTAACAATCCAAAAATAAAAACAAAAGCTCCCAAAGAATATGGAAGGCTTGGGATAATGGGAGCATGTTCAGTGAATGGGGGCATCTTGACTCATAATCAAAGAGCATTTCCTTCATGCAGAAGTGATTATCCTTATCAGTTTGAGACTTCAGTAGGAGATCTATCCTTCGGAAATCTTCCTTAAATGCTTCCTGAAAAGTCAGAGTTTGACAATACTGACAATTTAGCCCATACATATTGAGTTATTAAAAACCACTGCTCTCACCTTTTAGACTTGATTAGTCTTGACTTGTTGTGCAGTTGAATGAGATGCCAAATGTAAGTGTCTTTATGAGCCTAGAGCCTGCTCAAAGAGAATATTGTTGAAGATAAATGTATGGTAATATTCCATGGGTAGAACTGGTTATGGTCAGCTTTTAACAGCTATCTTTTTTCAGGCTCCTGCAGATGTATAAAATCTTAAATAAATTAGAAGAAAAACAACAAAACTTTCTGGATAGGAAATAAAGCAAATAGGGAAATGAATGAGGATTTTAAATCGGGATAAGCCTTTGAGTTGATGTGATACTGAAGCTATGGATAGGCTTGATGAACAGAACTATGCAGATCATCATCCATGTTTAAAAAGATAGTGAAATAGTAACCTAAACACACAGTAGAATTCCTGGCACAATCCTACCATATGAGAACATTTCAAGACTCAAGACCAAACTGACATTTTCAGGATGAATTATTAAAACAAGGCATACTGTAAGCTGAGAATAGTCTATAAGTACCACTAGGATGGTAATTTCCTGGTATACCCAAGAAGCCCTGCTCATTCCTATAATATTTTGTTCAATATTACTGCTTTTATTACCTTTCAAGCCTCATGTAATTTAAACATAATTGCTTTAGAGCAGCCACATTGTCTGGTTATATGTGCCAGTGACAAATATACAACAGAATGCATAGGAAGGGTGATAATGCCAAGGGTATGGGGTAGGTTAAGGAAAGACTGTGTATGTTTGATTAAACTATAACATTGCTAGGAAGTTCAGTTTATAAATATTAGCATCATTGTAACTTGAACAGCAATAAACTTTGAACAGACTCCTAGAAATTTAATGAGGCTCTTGGCAAATGTCTGTATTGACAAGAAAGTTGTATTCCTTCATGCCACGTAAGTGTCATGGTGCTTTTGGTCTGGCACTTCTGAGACTTCGTTCTGATTTCACTTCTTCCTTTTTTCCTGTTTCATCCTTATGCAGTAACTTGTTCGGCTGTCCAGCATCGTATCTTCTGGAAAAGTCTTAACAACAGAGAAATAGTATTGTGAAGTAAGTAAAGAAAAGACTGATCATGGAAGGGTTGTTTGCTGGATCAGTTTTCAAAGAGCTATAGTAGCAGAATTTATCTGTTGGTGCAGTTTGGTACAAAAAAACTACTAATATTTTCAACAGCTATTCTCAAGTTGATGGATGGGCTCTTCTACAAGGATAGCTCCTTTTCTGGAGTAATGGCTGAGTTTTTGTGGAAAACCTATAACTAAGAAACTAATGTCTTTTATATTACAGAGGAGTTGCATTTCGCTTGGAAGGCTATCCAAGTACTATTACCCCTCATCTCTTCAATCCCTTTTCTGTGACAGTATTCACTCTCTCCCTACTTCAGTCTCAAAAGAAAAGAAAAGTTAAAAAAAGGGAACAAACTGTTAACAATCCCATCCCAATCAAACCATCAAGGAATAACCAAATTTTACTGCAGTGAAATTAATTTTATTGAAGAAGGATTATTTTCTCTGCAGGCAGCTCTTTCTTACAAAAAATATATGGCTGTTTTGCAAATAAGTCAGTAGATTTTTTTTTCTTTTTTGATTCCACAGAAAGCTAGCAAAGGTTTCAGACTTCATTATTTCACAGTCTGTTTTTTTGCACTGACCATTTTGTGTGCTCTGTTGATAGAGTTCTGTTCCTGGTCTATTACCTGATATGATCTAGATATTTTCCCTCCATTTTTGTCAGTTCTTTCTTCTTTATTACCTACTATCAGGGCTGCTGCCACACATACTACTGTCAAGGCTGCTACCACACATACTACTCTCAAGGTTCTTACCACACACACAGTTACTGCTTCTCTCACAAAATGGATGTCCATTAGATTATTAGATGCATTGCTTTCCTAATCTACATCCTTGAACATTTTTTCACTGAGATCAGTCTTTCAACCATTTTTTTTTCCACTGCCACATCCATTTTTCCTCTGTGTGTATGCTAGACCAAGTAACTAACAAACATTGCCCTTGAAAAGCCACCAAGGGAGGCTGCTGGGAAGCATTTTAGTGAAAACAAAGAAAGTCATTCTATACAACTCTGCAAAAAGCATCATTTAATATGTAGAATTTAACAGAGCTAATGAAGGACTTGATGAGAAGTAAAAAAACCCCCACATTTCCACACCCACAAGACAGCAATATTCTGCTTCGTGAGCTGGCTGCAGGATTCAGTTCATTAAAAAAAACCAAAAACCCCAAGAAACCAAAACAAACAAAACCCCTCCCCCCAACCTCCAAGAAAATCTCAATAAAAGAAAGAAAGAAAAAAAAAACCCACAACTAAGAAAGGTCTGTAGAAATATTGTCTGTTTCTTCTCAGAAAAAATATTTCAAGAAAGGCATCTTCCCCTGGTAAAATTGCTTTAGAGAGAAGATGATTTTGTTCTCTTAAAGACAGGTATTGATGGATTTAGCACAGATGGTAAACATGACAGATGTTCATTTGCTGAGTATGTTTACGTATCAGAAACTTGGTTTATGGAACAACACGCTTGAAGCCAGATTCACAAACTGCGTGATGTTGATATATTTTTTACCTTTTCTTGACATTAGAAGAAATTAGAAATGAGAGATTGTTTCTCTCTTGATACAACCTTTGCTGCAGAGCTATCCTAGCAACCAAGAGCTTAGTTAACCAATGTTTCTGAAATAAAAGCAATGACACACAGTAGTTCACTGAAAAGAAAAACAATCCCAATAAGTAGAAAGGTATTTAAAATGTCTGTAAAAGATATGCAGCCTGCCAAAGAAAAAACAAAGAAATGACTGCACAGCCTACTGACAAATGTATATTATTTTACTCTCTTGATGTCTAATCAAAAACCTTGGGGATCTGGGGGAAAATAAAGAGGGAGATGGTATCCCCAAAAGATGTTTGGAGGATGATTTAGTTTAATATTTCCACCAGTGATCTTTCACAAAGGGCATATGATCAATATAAAAAAGAGCAAGAAAAACAGAGGATTTAGAAATCGGCTGAATTGGAAAAAAGGGAAAAAAATGGAAATAGAATGCATATATTAATGTATGTCTCTTACCTTTACAGACTATTAAGAATTTCTAAGGTACACTGAAACATCCTATACTAAAATATAAGGAGAATAAATATGTCAACATAGTAGATTATCACAATATGACCATGAATTTATGAAGAGGACAAATTTAAATCTGGATCAAATTCTAGTATATATATGAAAGAATTCATTACATTGAATGATGTTTTCTGAGGTATGAAATTTTAATACTCTATTTTTAGGACCAATAATTGCCATCTGACAGTCTAAGAAGTTGTATATGGAATGTAACAGGCTGTGCCCAAAACTCTCCTCCCCTGCTCCTTCTGCTGAAAACTAACTGATGAAGAGATTGATTGTGTATCATTAAGATCATTCAATCTTTATAGTAAGTTAATTCCTTTAATTTACTTTTTGCTGTATTAGAGACTTCAACTCAAGTTCTTAGCTAATGTATTCTAATTCTTCACCAAGCATGCTCCTACAGTATCAGTTGCTGGAGTGTATGTAATACAGTAGGACAAGTCAGCACATTTACAATGAATCATTTGTAGTATATTTATCTCTAGAGTCACCAGTGGTCATATGGTGATAATAGTGAAAATATTGAAGCAGAGAAAAAGCAGTTGCAGGTGTAACAAAACAATAAGAACAGCAACAGCATATTTTTAATACATGTAGAATGTGCCAAAGGTAGAAAAGGGAGACGGACCATGGTGTTTCAACGAAGACCCCAAAAATAATTAGAAGACTGGACCATATCTCCTGTAAAGAAAGGATGAGAGAGTTGGGGTTGTTCAGCCTGTAGAAGAGAAGTCTCTGGGGAGACCTTATTGAGGCCTTTCAGTATCTAAAGGGAATCTATAAAAAAGGGAATCTATAAAAAAGATGCTGACAGTCTTTTTAGCAGGGCCCATTGCAATTTTTAAACTAAAGGAGGATAGATTTAGACTAAAGGAAGACATTTTTTACAGTGAGAGTAGCGAAGCACTGGAACAGATTGTCCAGAGACATAGTAGATACTCCATCCCTGGAAACATGCAAGGTCAGGCTGGACATGGCTCTAAGCAACCTGACCTACTTAAAGATGTCCCTACTGATTTCAGGGTCAGTGGTTTAGATGACAAAGGTCCCTGCCAAAAGGAACTAATTTATGATTCTAAGAAAGAAGGTATGGAACAAGTAAATCAAACATATAGAAATAATCTTATACAAATCCTAAAATGTGGAAGGCAAAAAAAATAATTAATATCAACATTTTACTTATCCTATCAAAACAGAGGGAAATGCCTTCTGTAAACATCACACTCAGGCTGCTGATAATTTGTTGCAATTCTCCCCTCCACATAGAAACTGGGGATTCAGATCCAGAGGAGCAGTGGAAAGCTCAGGGAACAATACCTGCAGAAAAAGGAAAGAAGGGCTTTTGTATAACAACTTACAACTGTTATATTGATAATGAGATTTCTTTAGCATTAAAAAGTTATGCTGTGAGCATCCTTGTAACTGTAATAACCACTTGTTTTGGCTACACCAATAGTTTTTTTGAGAAAACTAATAATAAATTATTGGCTTCGCTTAACAGCAGAAACATGTGTAAACAGGCAAAGGACATACAGCAAGATATACACACACACAAGCCAAAAACATGTATCTATATATGTCCTAGAAGTTATATTGAACCTTTAAAATTTCTCTAATCTCTATATTAGAGATGATGGGCAGTGTGCCCAGGTGGCAAAGAAGGCCAATGGCATCCTGACCTGCATCAAGAAGAGTGTGGCCAGCAGGAGCAGGGAAGTCATTCTGCCCCTGTACCCAGCACTGGTTAGTCCACACCTTGACTACGGTGTCCAGTTCTGGGCTCCTCAATTTAAGAAGGACATTGAGACACTTGAACGTGTCCATAGAAGGGCAACGAGGCTGGGGAGAGGTCTTGAGCACAAGCCTTATGAGGAGAGGCTGAAGGAGCTGGGGTTGTTTAGCCTGGAGAAGAGAAGGCTCAGGGGAGACATTATTGCTGTCAACAGCTACCTGAAGGGTGGTTGTAACCAGGAGGGGGTTGGTCTCTTCTCCCAGGCACTCGGCACCAGAATAAGAGGACACAGTCTCAAGCTGCACCAGGGGAAGCTGAGGCTCGAGGTGAGGAGAAAGTTCTTCACAGAGAGAGTTGATAGCCATTGGAATGGGCTGCCCAGGGAGGTGGTGGAGTCACTCTCCCTGGAGGTGTTCAAGAGGGGATTGGACATGGCACTTGATGACATGGTTTAGTAGTCATAAGGTGTTGGGTGACACGTTGGACTTGATGATCTTTGAGGTCTTTTCCAACCTTATTGATTCTAGGATTTTATGATTCTATGATTGTATGGATTAGAAAACTGAAAGGAGGGATAAACAGGGTAAGAAAAATACCTCATCAGTCCTGGAAAGCAAATGCTGGAATTAAAATTATTAAAACTGTCTGACAATTTCTGTGTCTAAGGTCTCCTGTACAACCTGCCCTTTAAATTTACCATGTCAAATTTCAATGTCTACTTGATAATTTTCAAAATTTCATTCTAAGCCCATGGGAAACACAGTGTCCTGCATTTGTGCACTTTACTTTTCACAGCAGGCTTTCAGTGACACTTCTGGGTTTTTGTGCTATCAAAGCACATAAATACCTTTTGTTTACTAGAAATCCACTGAAATAAAATCCAGAATGATATGATATGTCATAACCCTGCAATGTTCTAGGATGCACCACTGAAGCATTAATATTCTTAATTTTTCTGAAGTAGAGATTACCATCAAATTAATTCAGGCTGTCTTATTCATTTTACCTTTGACTTGGAAAGTTCTTGCATTTTCTGTCTATCTGATTCACTCTATTTCTAGCTCAGACTTGAATGATTTCCTATAGTAATTCCCAGGATTCACCTGATCTACCCTTTGAAGCCCTGTATCCTGTGTTTCAGCTATATTTTTTAGTTTCCAAAGATTTTCTAAAGCTATAAGAACAGAACTTTTCTTATCTGAAAATAAAATTTTGATCTCCTCTTCAGCTTCATAGAGCTGAGTTTATTATTTTTTCTATGTGGCAAGCAAAGGGTGCCTCATTCCATTATCTGTTATTTCTCTCTTTCTGTGAGCACTACTAGATAAGAGTTGGTACTATCATTTTGGGGGTTGTCTGTATTTTCTGTAATCTTTTGAAGGAAACAATGGAATTAGAAATATAAAGAAACAAGCTATCCAATCTCTAACAGTTTGTTATTAATTAATAAAATTCCAGCATAAGGTAATAACAGATCTTTGTATCAAGGGACCTGTCATGGCTTCCCTGGCACTGGTAAATGATTAGGATAAGGACTATGAAGCACTACAGGAGACTGGACAATCTACCAAAATTGAAAACAAAGTACTAACTGTAGGCTGGCACAATACAGGCTAGAGAAATCACTCATCAGGACATCATTAAAATCAAGTGTTTAAAAGCTATCAAGTATTGTTTCTTGACTAATTAGTTGGAAAAGTCACATACGCAAAAAGTATTCCATTTTAATCCTGAGAAGTGCCTAAACCTAGCTCAAGATGTTAGAATATAAAAGCCATTTCACATTAAAAACAAAAAAGCAACAGAAACCTCACAACAAAACAAAACAACACCCACCCCCCCCCAGCTGAGAATGCCAAAAATTCTACTCTTAAGCTTTGAAGATGAAGAGATACATTAAGAAGAAATTAAGCTGTTCACCTGAAAGAATAAAATGCTTGTTCATTGCATGCTTGCAAAAGGATACAGCTTTAGAAGCTTAGGCTAAATGTAGATTGCCATACAAAATAGACTTTGAAAGAATCACATAAAGAAAAAAAAAGAAAGAATTCCTCAACATGATTAGACAGCAGCCTAGAACAGGCCATTAGTGGATAAAAAAAAAACCTTCAAGAGTATAAACCACATCAAAATGAGTAGAATAGAAAAGAGCCTTTCAGAGATTTTGAGAAGCAAATTGCTCAAGGCGTTGAAACCAATAATAAAATGTTTCCATTTATAATAAGCAAACACCTTTATACAGGTTAGCACTAACTCAGTGCATAGCTAAGATGAAAAAGTAACATATATATTAAAAAAGCTATACAGAAGGAAGATATTTTCAGTGTTTACAAAAGGGAAATTTAAGGAGTTTCTACAGCAGACAGAAGAGATCTGAGGAATGAATGGCCTTAGATGGAATTGTCAACAGAAGGGATTCAAAACTACTAATTCAAATAAGAATAGCTTGGTACCACTTGATTATATGCACTGAAGAAATGCTAGAGGAACATGAACTCACTGAACTACAAACTATGTACTTCAAAATGTACTGTGTACTTCAAAATGTACTATGTACTCGTAGTCCTAGAAGAAGAAATAGAATTAGAAGATCATGAGTAAATATTTTTGGGGAGAGTCAATGTGACTTTTGCAGAGAGCAGCTGTGCCCCCCAACATAATAAATTGAAGCATTAGGACTCTACACAGTAATTCCATATTTCCAAAATATTTTAACAAGGCCAGCTGTCAAAAACTCTTAAAAAACACCTAGATGCAACAGACAAATATCAGTTAATGATTGAAAACAACAATAAAGGCAAATGGTTGTTTGGTTAGGTTTGGTTGGGGTTTTCTTACAATAATGGAAGGAACCGAGTCAGCTTCTATATTGTCCAATGTAGGCAGGAAAATAATTCATAATAAGGAGATAAAATTTTCAGATAAATTATATAAAAATTCTCAGATACAAGCTGCTTCTAAGAGCTTCCAGGAATATTTCAAAACATTTATCCATTAAAGTCACTAAAAATTGGATGTGTGTAGTTAAGCATATGAGTAACAAACTGGATCCAGGAGAAGCCAGTCATGCAGAGCTGATCCATTTCACAAACTGCATTGGAATCAGTGAAAACAACTGAAAAATCTGTAAAGCATTAGCAATCAGAGGTTCATTATTGAGAGGTCTTTTTCAAATGAAGAGATCAATGCCAATAGTCTCAGACTTTTCCTAAAATTCATATTTGGTTTTCTGTAGAAATTTAACCTGAAGTTTCATTTATTCTTTCTCTTAAGAAACAGATTCAGATCAACAGCCTTTCTCATCTAGATATTTACAACACAAGAATCTCACTGGAATTTGAGTAACAACTGCAGGTCTGATTTTTTAGAACATACCAGGGAAAGATATGTGATAAGATGGCGTTTTAAAACACCTCTTGTATTAATAATCTGTCACAACACAGAAGGGAAAAAAATATGCATTTCTATCTGAGATAAATGCAGGGGGTCTCATTCATGATTTCATCCAACAACAATGCTATAAAACCTGCTGTTAAGACAGTATTTTGAATCAGTAAATTGAAACAAAGTTGTTAAAAAGTAGAGAGAAATGAGTGAGCTACTTAAAGAGAGCTTTGAAAAAGCTATTACTTTGAGGCCACCAAAATTTATATCAGTTTTAGGCATCATACTTTAATTTAACCACATTTAAAGCACAGCAAAATCACACTGGGACAGAAACTAAAATTCTAAAACCAAACAGGATCATACCAGTCTAAACTGAAAGGTATAAAGGTTGTGAGTGTTCACATAAGAAGCCTGTACATTTAAGTGACTCCCCTTTCACTTCTTCAGTAGAGAAGAGGTTATGTCCTTCCTTATATGTCACCAAGCTGTGTTGGAATTTCTTCCATAGGAGTGGGTCCAGAATAGTCTATAAGATGTATTTGACACATGATTCTTCAAGCATTTGTGTTTATTCTCACAGAAGCTAATACTCACAGAAGTGGTTGTCATAGCAATTAATTGTCAGCACTTATGTTCAGAGGTGAACCAGAACTAGCATTTGTGAAACCTTTTCACATCAGAATTCAACATAACATTCTTGAGGAACTAATTCTAGGGTTTCAGTTTAATTAAAGTCAGTGCAAAAGGTCTTTGTGTTTGTGCCTGCCATGTCCAAGTAATGGCATCAATTAGTGTCTGTACAAGCTAGATTTTCTGTTAGTAACAGATGGTCAGTATACTCCCATTGCCATAGGAGAGAATAAATTTATGTCTATTGCATCATGTCAGATGTTATGATTCATAAACTATTACAAGAATTAGATTTTATAGCTATTTTTTCTTGTTTTATCCCATTATCAGTGGAATACAATCTTCCACAATTTGACTTATTTAGTTTAATAACATGCTCAACCCTTCCTGAAAGTATTTAAAGAAATCTCTGCTTTTAAGCATATGGGTGGCTTGCCTTCCTTCAAATTCTATTGAAAACATCTAAAATTACAATCATTGTAAAGTGACGGATCCAGCTACCCAGAACAAAAGTGATATTTTGGGATTCTGATTTTACTCAGTGGGAAAAACAAAACAAAGCAAACAAACAGACAAAAAAAACCAAACCCAAATAACAAGACAAAAAGCACTAAGGTACATTGAGCTTTCAATGTCATTATGATTTTAGCTTTCTTTTTTCTTTTGGCTGTATTTTTTATGTATGCCTTGATATCTGCTAACAGAGACCAAGATGTGTATTTTCCATTGGATTTAATTAGATTGAATAAAAAGATTGATGCATGTTTTTGCATATTTCCTTTTCAAATGAAGTGCCCTATCTGAAGATCAAATTATTTTCTTCTCTAAAAACTATCTAACTTTCCAACAACCAGATATAATTATATTCATTTTAAAACTTTAGGATACAAGATTTACTAGTGGCTTCATTGCTTCATGCAGACTTGAACATCAATCAGATGAAATGTGTGAATTGCACTTTTTTACCTCAGTCTAGTTCACAGCATTGTCTCAGCTTCTCAGAACAGATATCAATTTGTCATTGTCATAAACATACAGCACCATTAAAAGATGTAGCTTCCCCAAGAGAGCCCCATATTTAAAAGATAGAGAAGGGATCTTAGAGACAATCTTTGACATACATTGACAAAATGCTGGAATGTATTTTTCAGTTTTTGCTGGTGTTATCATTCATTAGCAAAACACACCATGCTACAACACACTGTAAACAAAAGAAATTATGCTGAAGCCAACTGACAGCTACAGGGGAGGTAGATTTGTGCATTCAGTCTGGCACTGCTGTCTAGCCGCTTGAGAAACCAATTTTTCATAACAGACTTTGAAAAACTTCAGAATTTAAAAGTGATGTATACAGACCTGAAATCACCCACTGTGAAAGAAAAGCACCTAACATTTTAGTGGTTAGGGTTTTAGTTTGTTGGTTTGCTTTGCCTTTTTAAAAACTGTGTCTCATGTATAAAGATAGATCATAAAGATCATTGCTTGTTACAGCTCTGGAGAATACATTTGATATATACTTGGTGTCTATAACTGTGGAATAAAAGTGACAATCAGTGAGGCAAAAAGTGAAGTTAGTGGAAATTTACAACATTGTTTCATTATGAGAATAATCTCTATTTTAGAATCAGACATTCAGATTTTCTTTATACCATAATCTTGTATGATTGCTTGACATAAAGGTGCAGTGCATCTAGATAGTGTATCTATTACATCATATCTAAGCATGTGAAGTAAAAAGAAGTTTATTTGGAATGGTCAGCATTGATTCATGAATGGAGAAATCATGCTTGACCAATCTGGTAGTCTTTTATGATGGCCTGACTGGCTGGGTAGATGAGGGTAGAGCAGTGGAAGTTGTCTATCTTGACTTCAGAGACATATGGCCATTTACCCTGGAGAAGAGAAGATAGAGAAAGGATCTGATTGACTCATAAATAAAGGGCAGGTCCAAAAAGGATGGGGCCGGTCGCTTTTCAGAGACAGTGACAGGACAAGGGGCAAGAGCCACAGAAAGGAGCACAGGAAGTTCCACCTAAACATAATGAAAAATTCTTTAGTTTGAAGGTGACCAAGTACTGGAAGGTGCAGATAAGTTGTGGAATTTCTTTCTCTTAAAATATTCAAACCCCACCTGGATGTGCTGCTGTGCACCCTGCTGTAGGTGAACCTGATTGGACCAGATGATGTCCCTTCCAACCCCTGCCATGCTGTGATTTCAGCTGAAATAACAGTTCCTGAATGACATTGGGTCAATGTTCTTATATGTTTATGAGAAAGTCTTGAGGTGACTTTAGGATTCTCAGAACAGAGTTTTCCACTTTCATTTAAATGAATAGATCAACATTTTTTATGCTGTGAAGCCATCATTAGGCTATGTTCAAAACAAACACAGTGTTTTGTTTTTTGTTTTTTTCTCCCCTGCCCATTGTTTCCAACAATTTCTGTGGCTATGGGGAAAAAAGAACCAGAAAAGGAGGAAACAAGGACAAAAGTTTCTGAAGAGAGATTGGAGGCTTGCTTCTCTGCAATGAATTCACAGCAGTGAACAGGGGAGTTAATTACTCAGTTCCTTATGTGTTTGAAGTATTTTAGAATAGTCAGTAGTGCAAGCAAAAAAAAAAATCCAGTTTCATCAATATTTTCTTCTTCCACAAATGACTAATTTTTAGCAAGTTAGTGATAGCAATGCTATTTTAAGTTGTTGACATAGAGTGTGTACCTATACCCTCTATATTTCCAAAGACATTGCCAAAGACTGAAAAATAGAAAGTGGAGTAGAAATATATTCTGGGGAAACAGTAAGAAATCAATATTTATGATTGGTGTTTTACAACACCATTACTGTGATTAATTAAAACAAAGATGTTTAACTGTTTACTCTAAAAATTATATAGTGTCCCTTCAGAAACAGAATTTCAGAAACATTAGTCTTGTTCATCTATGTTTTGTTTCTAATTTCCTGAGGTCTTTATGTATAAGAGACAGACAATATTAATACTGAGCAATTTAACACACATCTGTTTATGAGAGATTATGGAGGAAATGCATATGAAACAGCTTTGCAGATGACTCAGTGAATTCTTACAGCTTATACATATCAAACAGATCTGTGAAATCTGAAAATATCAGCAAAAATTGCAAACCAGACCGGCAGCTAAACCTCAAGTCTTTTAACAGATAAAATGAAAATCCACTCCCAGAGAAGTGGTAAGGCCTGAAGCCAAATCACGGTTTAAATGGATAAATGTGACTTAATTGTATCAGTTAGACACAGCACAGTGCTGGAACAGTATAGTCTATCACGTAAAAAAGAAATTTCATATGTATCTGAAAAGTATCTAGCAGGGAAATCTCACTAGGTAATTGCTTAGCATCAAGTCTACATCTCCTAGTGACCAAAGTTATGAGACTGAGGAGGTAATTTTTACTTTTCCCCCTCCCTAATTCTAGGCAGCAAGAATACTTTGTGTATAAATAAACATTACTGGGAGTGGAGATAAGGAATTAATTTTTCTGTGCATTAGCATGGTTTCCCTTCCTGCTCTGCTGGCAGTTTCTGCTCTGTGTATGATTAAGGGCATTCCTCTTATACGAGTATTCGAGTGGTTCTGTAACTAGCAGAACTTACAACCTCATGAAGTTATTCAATAAAATTGGGGGAAAAACACCAACCCCAACACCATAATTTTTACTGGTACAAGTAATTGACTATTTTGTGACACTGGCCTAGATCATCACTCCCTGAAAAAATAAAATTGCTTTCCTAGCTCTCACGTTCCTCTATTTTCTTAGAAGATCTGGGAATACGGTGATGAATTTCAGCAGCCCTTAAACTTGGCTTAAGGAGGAATAATTATATGATTTTCTAACCCTTTTTGCCATAATAGTTGAAGAAGAGCTGATACCAACATGCTGAATTGATGAAGCAGTACAAATTCTTTCCAGATAAGCACATTTCCTAAGAATTAGGTTATGTCTGACTCAAATATGCAGCGTGCTTTTCAGCACTCTAAACCCAGTAATTGGATCTATTATGAAGAAAGAGAAGGAAAAGGTAATCATCTTCATCAGAATGGCTCACCAATATCCTATTATCTGGAGCCAGTGCTGTCCCAAAGTAGAAGCATTTGCCAAGAGAGGACTCAGAAATGTCTTGTGCTTGAACTCCAGAGTACAAGTACACACACTGCCTTTGACTGCATTTTCTTCAGTAGCTGCCAAGTCAGCCTAGCTCATGGGACATGATCCCCCTTAGCTGTCACATTCTTGATTATTTGTTTTTCTGCAGGGGAAGAAAAAAAAAAAAAAAAAAAGAAGGAAGAGTTGAAAGGATTCCTAGAACAAAAAAATCAATGTATTCTAGAACTGAAGTTAAGCTTCTTAGATCATCTGGGAAAAAAAAAAAAAAAAAAAAAAAAAAAAAAAAAAAGTGGTAATATTAAAACCCCATTATGAGGAGATCAACCTCTTCAGTAAGGGTGACCAAACAGTTCATTCTGTGTATCATAGTGTCATAGGTATCACAGTATCAGTCAGGGTTGGAAGGGACCACAAGGAACATCTAGTTCCAACCCCCTGCCATGGGAGGGACACCCCACACTAGATCAGGCTGGCCAGAGCCTCATCCAGCCTGGTCTTAAACACCTCCAGGGACAGGGCCCCAACCACCTCCCTGGATAACCCATTCCAGGGCTTCACCACACTCATAGTGAAGAACTTCCTCCTCACATCTAGCCTGAATCTCTCCACCTTCAGCTTCATTCCATTCCCCCTAGTCCTATCACTACCTGAGAAGCCCCTCCCCAGACTTCTTGTAGATCCCCTTCAGATACTGGAAGGCCACAATGAGGTCACCCCTGAGCCTTCTCTTCTCCAGACTGAACAGCCTTAACTCTTTCAGTCTGTCCTCATAAGAGAGGTGCTCCAGCCCTCTGATCATCCTCATGGACTGTATAGTGCAACAATAATTCACTATGTAAGTACAAATGCAACTAGTACCTTACATATCAAATCAAGGTAATTTCAATATATTTCTACATTTATAGTGAAAACCTTTTCTATAAAAATTACTCATACTTTCAGAAGTTGTTCAGCTCAATTAAATGGTCAACTCATTTAATTTTAATGCAGAACAATTTTCACTTATATCGGAATAGACCTTTAAGATCATTGAGTCCAACAACAAACCCAATGTTGTCAAGTCTAGTGTGATGTCCCTGAATGCCATACATACATGTCTTTTAAATATCTTCTGGGACAGTGACATCACCACTATCCTGTTGCATGACTTGACAATCCACTCGAGGAAGAAGTTTCTTCTAATATCCAAACTAAACCTCCTCTGGTGAAATTTGAGGCCATTTTTTCTTGTCCTATCACTTGTTACTAGGAAGAAAAGCCCAACACCCAACCTGCTTTCAGGTAGTTGTAGAGAGCAATGAGGTCTTCCCTCACATTTTTTTTTTTTTTAAACCAGGCTAAATAATCCCAGTTGCCTCAACTGTTCCTCAGAAGACCTGTTCTCCAGACCCTTCACCAGCTTTGTTGCCTTTCTCTAGACCTGCTCCAGCACCTTAATGTCTTTGTTGTAGTGAGGGCCCCCAAACAGAACACAGTACTCAAGGTGTGACCTTAACAGTACTGAGTAGAGAGGCACAACCACTTCCCTAGCCCTGCTAGGCACATAGTTCCTGATATAGGCCAGGATTGTCTTTTCCTTCTTGGCCACCTGTGCATAATAATGGCTCATATTCAGCCAGCTGTTGACCAATTGGCCTTCTAGCAAGTTTTTCACTCAACACAGTGTCCGTCCATTCAAGCCTTGTGCAGCCAATTTCTCTAAGAGAATGTTGTGGGAAACACTGTGAGATACTTTACTAATGCCCAGATAGATAACATCCACTGCCTTCACCTCACCCACTAAGTGGGTCACCTTGTCATAGAAGGGCCTGCCTTTCAGAAATCCGTATCATTATTATTTGATCAAACCCCTATTTTACTATTTAATCTAAACTGTCTGTTTTGATTAGCTAGCTGTTATGTGCTGTATAACAGGAGCTACAAATAGTGAAGCTAATAGCAATACCTAAGTAGTATTACTATATTTACACAGAATGGTTATCTAAAGATATACCTTATGTTCAAACTGGTTTTACTCTCAGAAAACAGTTGTTGAATAATTTTGTGTTTAAGTGGATTTCTATTCTTGATGAAGTCACTTAGCTTCTCAGTTCTTCATCTCCACTTTGTAAAGTGACCAGTATTTCTTTTTCCATTCTAAACTTTAGTGAAAGGACATTCTTTCATTGTCCTTTAATACATTTAAGAATGTGGAGATTCCTGCTCTTAGCAACTTATTCTGATTGCTGACATATTGCAGCAATGATACATTGCACCTTTAATTCCGACTTTAAACATATCTGAGCATGACCTGTGAGTTAAGACCTTTATTTAATTATCTTCCATAATGACTCAATTATTACCAACAAGTGGTATTACATTAATGATCATGGGAACAGAATTTACATTTGAGTTTTGTGTGTATTTCCTGTACTGGATAAATCTTACATTTGTATGGAAATGTTTGTGGACCACTGGAACAAGCTGAAGACCTCAAGCAAGTAACATATTTTTCTTGAAATCTGTGAAGTACAAGACTAGCTGCATTTATTCTTCTAATGGGAATCCTCTTTAATAAATACAGGATTACTAGAATGTAATTTGTGATTGTATTAATATGATTACACCACTCAGAATCCCAGTGGAGCCTCCAGAAATATTATTAGGGATGTCAGTAGACAGGAGTGTATGGATTAAAAGGTTCTAAACTAATCATGCACTTATTAGTTATGGCCAAATTCCTTCTTACTCCCAGATGAGAGAGAAAACAACCCAAACCCCAAAACTAATTACTACAGTTGTGCACACTGGGGAAGGTGTCTGTACTAGAAAAAGTAACATGAAATAGCTCTCACGCCTATAATTACTTTTTCCATTATGTCACTTTGAATTATTACAGAACAAAAAATAAATAGTAGCCTTGTAATATGAGGTACTGATGGGTTACAACAATATGAAAATGAGTATCAGGGCAGCAGCTTCACAATATGTTACCTTGTGAAGCATTCCTTTACAGTTAGCAGAAATAGGTTTATCGAATCCATTTAACAGTACAAATAGGTGTAGCCCTGACCTGAAAATAAGCAGATTGTGGAGCACTAAGCATCTGATGATTTTGGAGTTCTGTCTTCATATTTAAAACATGTCAGTATAGCACAGATTTTTCTTTCAGAATATGAAAAATATTTATCATAGGAATAAGTTTTAAAAGGAAAAGATTCTTTGCAGAGACCATGCAGCTGATTTTTTATATGGTAATACAGCTTTCAACTCTGCACAGAATTTTTAAGCCATAGTCTAATGTTATTTTTTTGCCATAGCCATGATATTGTGATAGATGTTACCTAACAAAATCTGGTAATTTTAATTTTTCAGGAAGACTAGTCTTAAAGTTTTGACCCATCTAAAAGAAATTGCTCTTTCTTTTATTATGTACTATGTATGCTTGATATTACAGAATTATTCAAGTCTAAAGCTCAAGAAAGTTCTGAAATGAGTCTGCCCAACAATTTTTCCTTTCTTCTCCATTGCGACATTACTGCAATACTACAGAGTATTAGAGCTGTTCTTTCCACAACAGCCTATGGCTTAGTGCTTAACACACTGGAACAGTTGTTTTACACAGGTGGTACGAATATTCCGTACTATATGATGTCATGTTCAACATGTGAGAAGGAAGGAGAAAGGGGAGTATATACAATACAATACAATACAATACAATACAATACAATGCAATACACCAGGTTGAAAGAGACCTTCAAGACCATCGCGTCCAACCCTTCAACCAACCCAACCCACCTAAACAACTAAACCACGGCACCAAGCACCCCATCAAGTCTCCTCCTGAACACCTCCAATGAAGGTGACTCCACCACCTCCACAGGCAGCCCATTCCAATGGGCAATCACTCTCTCTATCTATATCTGGAGTGATGGTATTTATCTTCTCAAGTAACAGTTACACATGATGGAGCCTTGCTTTCCCTAACTCTGACATGACCTGCAGCCCCCTTTCTATTATATCACAGGGGGTGTGTGTGTATATATATATACACAGACACATACATATATATATATGTGTGCACATATACACACACACACACACATATACACACACACACCTCTTGGGTTACAAATAACATCATCCTTGACCACAGGAACTTCTATGGCCTTCTTTTCTGTTGCTTGGCTTATTCTTTTTTTGAACAATGTTTAAAAGAAAACTGTATACAGGAGACAGAAAGAAAATATACCCTGGCCTGACAGCCAATAGAAACTGCTAGTAGCTTGTGCTAATCCTGCCTGACACAAAAGTTAGGACATTTCCCCCTAATTCCAATGCAATCTATCCCATACCACATCTACTGCCAGTCTGTCTTTTCTTCCCCAGTCAAACTTATTTATTCAGTTATGCTGGAGAAAGGATATCCAGCCAAAGTTCAACATCTGATCTCATAACGTCTGAAATACTTTACTGATATTGCATGGTTTGTACCATTTGTATTGTACAGCAGTAAGAGAGGCATCCCTGCCCACGCAGAGGGGTTGGAGTAGATGATCTCTGGGGTCTCTTCCAGCCTTAGCCATTCTATGATGGCTAATTGAAATTCTGCACTGTCACCATTTTAAAACTATGCCTGACAGTGAGTACCATTTAGTAATCCTCTAAAAGCCTTATTTCTTAAGAACTTCATTTAGGATTCTGATAATAAAATTAAAGGATCTTGAATCAAGATCGTCCAAAACATATAAGCACTTCAGTGTAACTTTGGCACTGCATTATTTAGGTGCCATAATTCCCTGTTTAAAAGGTTAATGGCACAGGAATGAGTCATAGCAGGAGAGACAGTCATCTTTGAGAACTGGACTTCTGACCCTTTTTTAAAGTACTTCTGGAAGCATAGCTCAGACAGCTTCACAGAGTTGTCTGCAGAGCCTGCTTTCTCTCTCTCAGCCATGTGGCTTCTGAAATGTGAACAAACAGCCTTAATTATGAATTTGTTTCCCTGGCCATGATATGTAGTGAGTGTATTTTTTAAGTGCCTGATTGTTAATAATGGATAGAACTTGATTTAATTTTCTCTTCATTACAGAGTCTCATACCATGCCCTTCTCATGCAACCTGAGACAAAAGTCATTCCTGCTTCATGTAACATTAACCAAATAATTTCATATGCAGAACAAACACTGCATTACAGCCCTCTTCATCTCTGAGATGCCAAATAATTTAATGACTAAGCCATAACCTCTGTGTCTTACAAACTATTACTTTAAGTACTGATTAGTTTTATCTATTACTTCTGTTAGTGCCTATCCTCAATTACAGACTGCAGAATTCTATTTGTGTTGTAGCTTATACTTTAAATGAAATTAACAGGAAGAATATTGATAATTTCTTCTTATCTGTTTGATATAGGTTGTCCTTTTTGGTATTAATTGTCTTAATTTTTTATAATGTGATTTTTCTTTTGAAAACTCATCTGCTAAAAGTCAAGCATTTTCTATCCCTTTCTTCATCTAATCAATAAAAATTGATAAAATGTATAATGAATTTAAAAACCTCAAGCCTTTATGTCTGTTTTTAATTCAAATACAGTGTGAGAATGACTATAACAACCTGCCAGGTTATCAAAAATTATCTCAAAGTCTTCAACCTCATTTCAAGGTTGAGTTCAACTAGTGTCAGAAAGCATCCACAAATTGAATCCAAGAGGTACATACACTTGCATACGTACATACACTTGCATACTTACATACAAAGAGATATAAGATGATGAATAGTGAGCACGTTCCTACAAAATGTAAATATACCAGCTGGGAGTTATAGTATTGCTCTTAAATCAGATGTCTATTTGTTTCTCCCTGTATACTTTGAAAAATGATTTTCTCTGGAAATGATGAAAACCACACTTATAAATGAACGTGGTGATTTGGAATGTAATTCAGAAAGCACAGTGTGAGACAAGTTCAGCTCTTCATGAAACCTTAGCTTTTGAGGATTCATTTAATAATTAAGGCTTTTAGTTAAATTCATTCACATAACACCTCGTTTCCTAACCTTTTGTCAGTGTGTGGGTTTCCTGTAGGATTGAGGTTGCTAACCAATAAAGATTGGGAGGTTTTGTAAAACAAAATGGATCCCTGAAGCAATTTGGTGAGTTTTAAAATGTTGTCAAATTGCAGTTCTGTAGAAAGCAAACTGTTAAGCAACAACAAACTAATTATTCCAAGCAGAAAAATGCAAGGCAGACGTCATGTCAGACTTACAGTTTAATTTCCAAATTTGTCCACTTCTTTCTTCAGTTTCTTTTAATCAGGCCAATTGGGAATCTGCTGAGTTACAAAGTACAAAACACTGAGTTATAGGAAAATCATCTCTTTTCTTCTTAACCTTGCTAGCCTTCAAGTGATATAAAGAATAAAATGACTTTATTTCTGACTCATCCCTCAGTTAGCACAGAGGAGAGAAAAATCTATTACCTCACATTCACTACTGGCATTTTGGAATAATCATATTACTAGGTGCTGAGGTTAGAAGGCAATAAAGAGAAGCAAAAATAAAGATTTGTGCAGGCAGCAATTCAAGGAACACTAGTTAACCTTATTTTTGAGTCTGCATGTAAGCAGCTTTCCCATCTCCACTGACTCTCACAATTCAAAAAGACTGACCTCCTTTTTAGAGACCTTATATGCCTAACTTTATTTATTCTATCCCTTTACCACTGTTGCCTAGGGAATAAACAGATGAAAGTTACTCTCCATTTCATTTTTAGTGAGAGTAGCTCACTAAAGCAGTGGTGAAGAAAGTACAGCATTCACTGGGAGAACACACTCACAGACCAACACAGTCATGTTTGCGTTCACAAAGGTTCAAAGGTTGGGACACATGGCACTCAGAGAACTGAGGGTTCTTAACCAGATAAGTAGATTTCACAGCTGTGCCTGACCTGGGAGATTTCTATGTTCCAGACTGCAGACCAGGGACCTGCTGGAAGCTGGGGACTGCCAGCTGGAGAGCTGCTGGAGGTGACTGCACACACATTCCTTCCAGATGCCACTGGTCCCTCTAGCACTGGGCAGCATCCTACAAGCAGTGTAGTCAAAATGCTCTGCCTCTGCTCCCAGCTGACTCCCTCAATGGAGGCCAGGTCTCTTGGACCTTCTTAGCCACACTTCATCAACCTACCCAGCAACTCCAGTGCTCCTCAGTCTTATGAAATAACTTAATTTTCAACAGCAGAAATGCCAAGGACCCTTAATGGAAAGTGGGTATAGAAAGACTTGTTCATGAGCTTGATACAAGTGCTTCTGAAGTCAAAGATAATTTCCCTGGTGATTAAAAAGGGAGCTACATACTTTGCTCCCTGACTGACACATTGAACATTACAATTAATCACAATAATAGAGAGGAAATCTATTGTATATATGGTGACTATATCCAAGAAAAACATAAAATTAAAAGGAAGGGGCATTTTAAATCAGCCTAAGGGAGGCATATGGAGAATGTCAATGGAGACATTTTATTATTGCATATAAGCATATGCAATATTATTGCATATTATTGCAATATATTGCACATATTGCAACTCATTATTGGATATAAGTTGGGGGAAACACAGCAAATTGTGTGAATCTAAGCTGTTTTCCTATCAGAAGGTAAAAGCAAATATGCTATTTTCAGTCTCTTCTGGGCTTGATGATAATTTATGCCAGCTCCCAAGAAAGATTTTTGTTCACCTCTGAGTTAGTACATTCATCAGAGTTTTACCTTCTGAAACATTTTTCATCTTTATAATGAAAAAAACCCAACAAAACCAACCCTAACAGATAGTGTAGCTGCAGTATACTCCATTTATTAAAGTTGTCTTTGTATTGACTTGGAATTAGCCTGGAAACATACATTTTTAATGGCTAGCCAACCTCCCCAAAAGGTGAATATCACTTCACAATTTTGTATCAGAAATTTTACTTCAGCTGGAGGCAAATGGAGTTGATAACATTAATTTTTGGTCTTGAACCTGAATCGTAAGATTTAGTCAGAAAAGTCTGAGGCTCGTGGTTCCTATACTGTATTCTGATTTAGAACTTAGACTGGCCTCTGCTGTGAAGGACAACAAAAAGTCCTTCTATAAATACATCAATAGCAAGAAGAAGGGCAAGGACAACCTCCACTCCTTGGTTGACACGGAGGGGAACGTTGTAACAAAGAATGAGGAAAAGGCAGAGGTACTTAACACCTTCTTTGCCTCAGTCTTCACTAGCAGGGCAGAACGTCTTCCAGACAGCTGGCCTGCAGAGCTGGCAGAAGGAGCCAGAGAGCTGCATAGTTTCCCGCTGCTCCAAGAGGAAGTTAGAGATCTACTGAGCCGCTTGGACCCCCACAAGGCCATGGGACCGGATGGGATCCATCCTAGGGTGCTGAGATTGCTGACGGATGAGCTGTCCAAGCCACTTTCCATCATTTTTCAGCAGTCCTGGCTCACTGGAGAGGTCCCAGAAGACTGGAAGCTGGCCAACGTGGTGCCCATCCACAAGAAGGGCCAGTTGGATGAGCCAGGGAATTATAGGCCTGTCAGCCTGACCTCAGTGCCAGGCAAGATTATGGAACGGGTCATCTCGAGTGCGATCACACAGCACTTACAGGATGGCCAGGGGCTCAGTCCTAGCCAGCATGGATTTAGGAAGGGCAGGTCCTGCCTGACCAACCTGATATCCTTCTATGATCAGGTGACCCGCCTGGTGGATGTGGGGAGGCCTGTGGATGTGGTCTACCTGGACCTCAGCAAGGCCTTTGACACCGTCCCCCACAGCAAACTCCTGGCCAAGCTGGCAGCCCGTGGCTTGGACAGGAGCACACTGTGTTGGGTTAGGAACTGGCTGGAGGGCCGAGCCCAGAGAGTGGTGGTGAATGGCGCCACATCCAGCTGGCGGCCTGTCACTAGTGGTGTGCCCCAGGGATCAGTACTGGGCCCCATGCTCTTCAACATCTTTATTGATGATCTGGATGAGGGCATTGAGTCCATCATCAGTAAATTTGCAGATGACACCAAGCTGGGGGCAGCAGTTGATTTGCTGGAGGGCAGAGAGGCTTTGCAGAGGGACCTCGACAGGCTGGACAGATGGGCAGAGTCCAATGGCATGAGATTTAACACATCCAAGTGCCGGATTCTGCACATTGGCCACAACAACCCCAGGCAGTGCTACAGGCTGGGGTCAGAGTGGCTGGAGAGTGGCCAGGCAGAGAGGGACCTGGGCGTGCTGGTTGATTGTAGGCTGAACATGAGCCTGCAGTGTGCCCAGGCAGCCAAGAAGGCCAATGGCATCCTGGCTTGCATCAGGAACAGTGTGGCCAGCAGGAGCAGGGAGGTCATTCTCCCCCTGTACACTGCACTGGTTAGGCCGCACCTTGAGTCCTGTGTCCAGTTCTGGGCCCCTCAGTTTAGGAAGGATGTTGACTTGCTGGAACGTGTCCAGAGAAGGGCAACAAAGCTGGTGAGGGGCTTGGAACACAAGCCCTATGAGGAAAGGCTGAGGGAGCTGGGGTTGCTTAGCCTGGAGAAGAGGAGACTGAGGGGTGACCTTCTTGCTCTCTACAACTACCTGAAGGGAGGTTGTAGCCAGGCAGAGGTTGGCCTCTTCTCCCAGGCAGCCAGCACCAGAACAAGAGGACACAGTCTCAGGCTGCGCCAGGGCAGGTTTAGGCTGGATGTTAGGAAGAAGTTCTACACGGAGAGAGTGATTGGCCATTGGAATCGGCTGCCCATGGAGGTGGTGGAGTCACCATCACTGGAGGTGTTCAGGAGAAGACTTGATGGGGTGCTTGGCTGTATGGTCTAGTTGTTGGGTGGGTTGGATTGTTTGATGGGTTGGACGCAATGATCTTGAAGGTCTCTTCCAACCTGGTGTATTGTATTGTATTGTATTGTATTGAGTGTTGCACTCTCTTTTCATTATATATCGATATACTAATTCACTTTTTCCTTATATGCTGCTTAAACTTTAAGTGCAAAGTTACTTCTCAGGCTATCAAGTAGTGATAGGACTAGGGGGAATGGAATGAAGCTGGAGGTGGGGAGATTCAAGCTGGACGTGAGGAAGAGGTTCTTCACCATGAGAGTGGTGAAGCCCTGGAATGGGTTGTCCAGGGAGGTGGTTGAGGCCCCATCCCTGGAGGTGTTTAAGCCCAGGCTGGATGAGGCTCTGGCCAGCCTGCTCTAGTGTGAGGTGTCCCTGCCCATGGCACAGGGGTTGGAACTAGGTGATCCTTGTGGTCCCTTCCAACCCTGACTGATACTATGATACTATGATATTCATAAATTCTTCAAATAAGATATAAACCCAGAAATAGATCTGATTTAATGTAGCTAATGCAAACTTTTAAGCAACAGTATGTTCTTAATGCACATATCCTACAATGACAGGTGAATGATGTTCTTAAATTCATGGTGGTTAGTCAAATATTACTGTTCATATTCTTCTTCTGACATGATTATCCAGTGCAGTATGTCTTACATCCATCTCTGTGTGGTTCTAAGGGCACAGAAATAAATTGCCATGTGGTTAAGAAAATCTTGTGATGACTATTTCCAAATAACATTAATAAAGTTATTACATCTTAGTCTGAGTAATCCCCAATACTTTATCTACTTTCAATAGTACATTTCATTTTTCACATTAGTGAAGTTCTGAGTTAGTTTGCATTTTGGATTACTTTTCTTGTTCCAAATTACACAGTTTAAAAAAATATATAAAAAAAACTAAAAGCCAAAGTAAAGCACATATTTAGCAGGGAGTGTTTGGCCAAATTCCTTGTTTGGAGAAAGTACACAAATGCTTGTGTCTTTTGCAGGCATAACTGTGAACTCTGTTTACATACGTTGTATCTGCAATTATCTATGTAGATTGGGTAAACTGGTCTTGCATATAAATAGGCATTTGAGCCTGCAGATTCCTGACTGGCATGTGCAATCAGAGTAACTGGTCTTACAGAGCAGGTACCTATAATGCAGGTTTGTGGAATCTAGTTAATTCTGATAATCTTTTGATATTAAAGCCAATTTGCCCTTTGCTGAGTTAGCAAGATGCCCAAAATAGACAGAATAGCTGAACAGCATTTTCTGCACAGTCTTGTAAGGATAAGCTTAAAAGGCTGCCCTTCAGCTCCACAAATGAAAGAGTGAAACCAAGGCAATCCTAAGATATCAGTAATATCAGTAAAATCAGGAATGTACTTTTGACCAACTTATTTATCTGAAAAATAATGTCTTTAGCCACTCTTTCATCCCTTTCTGCTGAAATTTATGGTGGCAAAATCCACATGGAAAGACAGCATATATTCTCTCTCTCACATCTTACTTCAGAGTAAAGCTAGTTTTAAATAAATATCTTATACACCTGCAAATTATTCTTATTATGGCTAGCATTGATTTTTTTTTTAAAAGATGTGTGAGAACTTAACTTTTTTGCATATTACCAATAGCTAAGATTTTCTTGATTCTTCACTGATAAAGACACACTGATAAAGACACTCATGAACATGTCCAGAGAAAGGCAACAAAGCTGGTGAGAGGCCTCAAGCACAAGCCCTATGAGGAGAGGCTGAGGGAACTGGGGTTGTTTAGCCTGGAGAAGAGGAGGCTCAGGGGAGACCTTATTGCTCTTTACAATTACCTGATGGGAGGTTGCAGCCAGGAGGGGGTTGGTCTCTTCTCCCAGGCAACCAACACCAGAACAAGAGGACACAGTCTCAAGCTGCACCAGGGGAAGTTTAGGCTCAGGGTGAGGAGAAAGTTCTTCACAGAGAGAGTTGTTAGCCATTGGAATGGGCTGCCCATGGAGGTGGTGGAGCCACCGTCCCTGGAGGTGTTCAAGAGGGGACTGGACATGGCACTTGATGCCATGGTTTAGTAGTCATGAGGTGTTGGGTGACAGGTTGGACTTGAAGATCTTTGAGGTCATTTCCAACCTTGTTGATTCTATGATTTCACACTCTTGTATTTTTCATAGTGTACTTCACACAAAACAGTATTTGCTGTTTTCTGTAATGAATTACAGAAGAGAAGAGAGAGAAGTATTAAGAGTTGCTGAAGAGTTCACCCAAGACATCTGAAAGTAATAAACATTTCTCTTTCTTTTAATACAAATTGAAAAAAGACTTTTACATTTATGAGAAAGGAAGGATAGCTGCACATTTTCTACAGATGCTGTGCTTTTTTGAATAGTATGTGCTAGTGGCTTGTCAGATCACACTGAGCAAGTCAGAAAGAATGTGAAAATGTCACTTTTAACTCACTATTGCCATGGCTTCTCCTCTGACTGGGACATTTCTCTTCTGCCTTTAAGTAACTTAAGGGCTCTTCCTTCTAATGTGAAGCTACAGAGGCCACTAAAGACCATAAACATGGCTCAGGAGCAGTATGGGATAAAAGTAAGCATAATACACTCTTTTTTCTTCATTGGGAATGCTGAGAGAGACAATTAAACAAAATCTATGTGTCATCTCTATGCTACTCTGTGAAATGAAAAATGATAAACAGACACTTCCCTATTTTAACTGCCTTTTGTGAATCACTGTTCCAACTGTGGGAGAATATCTGCATCCAGTCTTCACTTTGCAGAGACAAGTCTTGCATTTGTCTAGAATGAAACTGACCTACCTTCACATCAGTAATGAATTTAAAAAGCAGATGCATCAGAGAAAACACTCATCAGAAATAAACAAAAATAATAGTGGTGGTGAAAGAAGCTGGATATTACTAATTACAAGGCGAACATCCTGGCACTGGGAAGAGCTGATAGTTTTAACTCTGATTTTGGAATCAGTCACGGATCATTACATGCTGATCTTTCATTTGTCTTTTACATGTTAAATAAAGACCTGGGAAAAAAAAAAAAAAAAGAGAGAGAGAGAGAAGTGTGTAAAGGAATAACAATTCATTTATTTTATAGAGTATTTCATTTTGTTGTCAGCTAATTAAATTCTGTCACTGAACCAAATATGATTGATCGTTACCCACAGCTGTTCCCTGTAAATCTGTCTACAAATAGCTGCTCCAGGATAGTAAGCATTCTGACACTCTCTGAAACACAGTCAGCAACAGAAACAGACAACCGTTGAAAATTTAATCTTAACAAGGCTTCCACTGAACTCATGGGGATACCATTTTTAATTAGAAAGAGAATGCCAGTCTCTGAGTAGCTTGCTTAGCAAAGTTCACTAAGTAACATCTAAATAAAAGACATAAGGTGGACAGCTTTATTTTCCCTCTAGGAAAGCCAATAGCTTCAGAAATTATTTCCTTCATAAGATATATGTAGTCATCAAAATGACAAGCTTGTCATACCATGTAGGTATGTGGCAGATTATCCTTTATATGTATATATTTATTTATTTTTAAAGTTTATTTCCTACTGATGTGTCGAGAGATAACACACTACCAATCAGTGCATTTTATTATGAACATCAAGATTTATCCACACAGCTATGAAAATTATGTGCAACCATAATGTATATGTGACAGTGTGATGAGACAGAATACACTCTCAGAAAAGCTAGAATGGTACAAGATTGGGAAGAGTGATTCACCAGTTGCAGGTGACCTAGACAAGCTGTGGAAATGGGCAGAGTGGAACGAACCCCTTAAAGGTCAGCAAGGGATACTGTGAAGCCCTGTAGCTGAAGGTGAGTAATTTCCCACAGTAGTCCATGCTGGAGCTCTACATTTGGGAAGCAGACTTGCAGAAAAGATCCTGGGGATCCTGGTGGACAGTCATTTGAGCATGAGTCAGCAATACATGCCTGTGGCAATCAGGACAAACAGCCTCTGGGGTTGCACTGGGCAGAATGTTGTCAGTGGATTGAGCGAGGTGATCCTTCCTTCAGTAATAACGAGATATTTCTAGGTATCCTGTTCTGGGCTTACCACTACCAGGGACACATAACCATACTGCACTGAGTACAGAGAATGGCCACAAAGATGAGAAAGAGAACGAAGCATAATAATGTTGGGGTGTTAATGCTGGCATTTGGCCTCTGCAATATCTGACTGAAATGGAAATCAAACATATCCTACACTTTTCTCCCGAAATGTATATTTATTTCTGTTTTATTTTTCACTATGTAGCTATGGTCATTCTTGCTTATTGTTCTTTGGTATTTAGTTGAAAGACTCTTCAGGCTATATGTGGTAGCATTTATAGGAACAAATTAACTAACTCTATGCAAAGAAAATATCAGAACTATTGACTTAGAAGTTTGCTACATCCTTATCTATCCAGCACTTTCTTATCCAGAGACAATTCATACTTGAAGCTTACTCATATGAAATTGTATTTTCCTCCCCAGCTAATTACCTCAGTGTCTAGCTGAGGTATTTCCACAAGTAAATTTTAACTTTGTAAATGAAAATAAAACAGAGTTGGACCAGTAGCTAATTTGAATGCTTGTTTTACTTGAAAACGGTTTTGCTTCTGTTAAGGTAATTGCCATTTATAATTTAACAAACAATTGTCTGCTCCCACTGGTGCAGGCAAATTCTCTGATGCAAAGTTATGTGTGCACTCTGTCTCCGTGTGTGAACGGAGGGGTACACACATCTGTCTGTATTTTACAGGCTTTTATAAAATGTGGAGAAAATGTAAATTTCAGCTCTGTGGAAGTTCACTTTCATCAGTTTTCCCTCCAAAGCCTTTAGAACCACAGACTACAGAAGAAGAAGAAGTAAGAAGAACAAGTTAGTCTTGAAGAAAATTAAAACAAACTAACAAACAAAACCCAACAAACCCAAAACAACCAGCCAAACAAAAATGTGGATGAGCTATAGTCTACATATTTTAGTAAAGCATTTAGCATTCCCCCACACCATCCTCCTGGAGAAACTGGCTGCTCATAGCTTTCATGGGTGGACACTTCACAGGGTAAAAATGTGGCTGGCTGGATGGCCTGAAAGTGTGGTGGTGAATGGAGTTAAATCCTTTTGGCAGGCAGTCACAAAAATGATGTTGATCTTTTTTCCCTAGTAACAAGGGATAGGACAAGAGGAAATGGCCTCAAATTCCACCAAGGGAAGTTTAGATCAAATATTAGAAGAATTTTCTTCATGGAAAGGGTTATCAAATATTGGAATAGGCTCAGCAGGGAGGTGGTTGAATCACTATCCCTGAAGGTATTTAAAAAATTCACTGATGTGGTGCTAAGGGAAATGGTTTAGCAGAAGACTTGGTAGAGGTATATAATGGTTGGACTCAATGATCTTAAAGGTCTTTTCCAAGCAAGTGATTTTATGATTCTACCATTCTTAAAAAAAACCCCAATTAAATATGATATTTGTGTTTAAACAATGAATACTAAAAATTTTATTCCAATTAAGCTGTTAACCCTGATTGTAGCTTATATTTTTCAGTTGTTTTGATCTGTATAATTCAGAATGGCTTCCAGGAGTCAAGGAAAGCGATACAGTGGCATATTCCAGGTAAGCCGAGTATGCTTACAGATCTGTGACCATGTTCATGCAACAGTTACAAGAGATTTGGGATTGTCACTGATAAATGCACTAGCAGCAAGATGATCTCAAGTTAATAAATCCTGTATAACAACCCACAGAGTTGGAGATGCAAACTCCTACAATAGATTCAATATGTTATAGGAATGCAACAAAGAAGTTCAATTGCTTATTGAATGTGCAAGTCTTACCAAGAAAGGTATTCCTGTCTTGGGTGAAGGAATAGGAACGCAGCCCATTGACTGAACTCATCTCTGTCTTTCCCTCCTGAGTGCTGCTGCTGGCCTGTGTTGCACCTCCACACTACTGCTGGTACAGTGCTCCTGCACACTGAGAGATGTTCTTCTCATGGGTTTTGCACTCTAGCCCCAGCTGTCCCTGCATTTTAGGTGAGAATTTGGGAGGAGAGTTGAGTAGCATGATCATATATCTCTAACATGTACTCAGTTTGGACCATTAGCATACTGATGCTAACTTTAATATTAAAACTACAGTTAAATAAGCAAAGGTCTTTACTCAAGCATTCTGGCCTTCAAACCTTTTCAGGTTGGGTGTTTATGTTATTTTAGCCTTGCTTCATCAGTTTTAGCTAAAGCAGGGCCATCTTATCTTCACAAGATCACAAGATGTTCAGTAGGGCAGCTTCATGAATAGTTTTTTAACACCAACACCTGATGATTGCAGATGACCTTAGTCCTGGAGCATGGTAAATTAGCTTACCTTCCTGCCACATGGTAAGCTACAGAGTTATCCCACACTGGTCTCCTGGGAAAGGACAGGATCCATCTGCCAAAGAAGGGGAAGAGCCTCTTCTGTCACAGGCTTGCCAAGCTGATGAAGAGAGTTTTAACATGAAGTTGCCAGGGGAGGGGAACCGCAATCCACCCCACTCCTACTAGTTTGATGTCTGTGCCAGCAACAGAAGCTTAGAGCCTGGAGAGGCATCATAGACCAACAGAAGAACAGCATGAATAATTCTAATCTCTCCACTCAGTAAGACAGCTTCATCAGCAGCCCAACTTGAATGCGGATATAAGTATTAAAAGTTACACTCAGCCCAGTGAATGAATGGCAGTCATACACATGAAGGCAGTTCTCAGTTAGTCCCTCCAGGAACAGAATAAGGGAGAGGAAAGAAATTAAAGCAGAACCACCACAACCACCAGCAAGACCATAAGCACCACCACCGCTGAGGTCAGCTACCCTGTATGACTCCAAAATGCTAACAGCCTGCAGACCAAGACTGGCCTGAGATTCTATCCCAGCAAAACCAGGGCAGTATTGCATAGTGCTATTACATTGTGCCCAATGGATGATGAAATGCTGCAGCTACAATAAAAAACAAATAAGGGAACTGTAATAAATCAATATTCCATTAATACTTGATATCTAGGTGTTACCAAAATGCTTCTTGCTTTACTATTATTATTTTCAAAATTCAAGTTGGGAAATTTTCCACAAAAAGTTTCAGAAGGAAAAAGTGAAATTGTTTTCAGGTACTCATTTCATTAGTGCTGATGTGTTTCATTCTGATAATCTTGAAACACAGGGTTCAGAATTTAAATCTTCTTACATTTACAATTGATTGAAGCTTGGTATTCATCCCATTTAATATGTTGTATTAATATTTGCATATATCTCAAATATTTAATATGACATATAAATGAAAGAGGTCAGCATTACTATAGGTATATATAGATACATAGATATATAGGTATAGGTAACTAGCAATATTACTAAAATTCTTTAAAAGTCTTAACTAACATCTTTGAAAATTTTCCCATTATATGTCTGCAAGTGCATAGAGATTTATCACTGTGAAAGCCATATCTGTCCCAGTTTTGTCAATAAACTGTCACTGGATAAAGTGCAGAAAGATTCTGAGAGCAGAAACTTGAACCCTGGTTTCCTTAACCTCCCTGAAAGTGTGTCCTACTTTCTAGCCAGCATGCTTCATTTTGTTCTCTCTGAAACATTTCCTTCATTTTTTTTTCTCCAAATGTGACTTCAATTTCTTTATTGAGCTTGATTTATTTTCTCTATAATAGCAAAGCTTTCTCTGGAGAGATGGATAGGTCTTCTTTATATGAATCAGACTAGCATATATCTAAAGGAGATGGCATCTTTTGCAGGGGGGGAGGGAAGTACACTGGTGCAATCTCCTTCACATGCTTTTCTGAGGCTGAAATTTAAAATAATAATGTCTGGAAAAAAGTGTGTGCTATTCTGGCTACACTTTAAAAATAGAAGCTCTTTAAAAGAATGGTCACCTTCCTTCAGTAAGTCCTGCAGAAGACAGACAGGACACACCCAAGATGTTGTGGGATGAATTATTAGAGTGGTGATTCTGCCATTTTACTATGCTCTGGTGAGACCTCACCTGGAGTATTGTGACCATTTCTGGAGCCCTCAATACAGAAAGGACATGGACCTGATGGAGTGGGTCTGGAGGAGGGCCATGGAAATGATTGGAACACCTCTGCATGAATACAGGCTGAGGGAGTTGGGGTTGTTCAACCTGGAGAAGAGAAGGCTCCAGAGAGATCAACAACAACCTTCCAGTACCTGAAGGGGGCCTACAAGAAGGATGGAGAGAGACTGTTTACAAAGGTCTGTAGTGATGTGATGAGGAGCAATGGCTTCAAACTAGAAAAGAGAAGATTAAGGTTGGATGTTAGGAACAAGTTCTTTACCATGAGGGTGGTGGAATACTGGAACAGGTTGCCCAGGGAGGTAGTTGACGTCCCATCCCTGCAGATATTCAGTGTGATTCTCTACAGGGCTCTGGGCAGCCTGATCTAGTTGAGCAAGCCTCAGCTAACTGCAGAGGGGGTTGGACTAGATGACCCTTGGAGGTCCCTTCCAAAGCAAACCATTCTATGATTCTGTGGTCTTAAAAGACATTCTAATTACCAGCAATAGAGATACAGATAGCCTATTTGGATCAGAATTTAAAAAACCCTAAATTACAGCATTGAATCCTGCATTTAGTTAGGCATTTGCAATGAGTTCAAAGAATCCCCAAGCCAGCTGATCAGTGTGATCATTTGATACTGATATAAATAAACACCCTACATAGCAATACTGAAGGAAAAAAGGACGGGAAAATGGAATAATATATTTATTTTATTCCTCCATTTATTTTATAAGAAGCCACAGTCAGCAGATATTTATAATCAAGAAGAAATCTTCCTTTGAAAAAAATTCAGATCCTGACAAATATTTCTACAATATAGAAGAATATATTTTTGTTGTAGAAAAGGATGAAATAAAAAGTGCACCTGCATTAATGAAAATATATATGGCAAGAAAATCCAGCAAGTTAGACATTTAGATGAGAGCCAAGAATGCAATGATAAATGAAACTGCAAATGACATAAACATGAAAATAAAACGCAGCCTTGTTGATGTCTAGCACTGGTAATTAAAAAATCTCTCAAAATTCAACACTTCTTATAGCCTGTTTGTGGAAAGACATATGTACAAACATCACAATTATGCTATTATATTATAGGAAAAAAACATAATGATGATCATGTTTAGCATTTATCTAGTACCTTTCATCCAAGTATCTAAAGTGCTTTGTAAACACTAACTAATTATGTATTATTATAACTTCCCTTCTGCTGCAAACAACAAAAAATAGTTATCTTTCTTGATAAGTGCCTTTCATTTAATTTTGTAGTGTGGTGAGTAGGAAGTGTAAAATTTGTTCTAATTACTACCAGTTTGGCAATTTCATCTTTTGTGCTTTGTCATTTTAGGAGACTATGCAACCACTGCTTTTATGCCTGAAGTACATCACATTACAATAAATATCTCTGGAAGTTCCACTAACCTTTGGAGAAAGATGTTTTGTCTCTTCTTATAAATGTAGCTATTTTCTGTATTAAATTATGAGCTGCCCAGGGAGATGGTGGAGTCACCATCACTGGAGGTGCTTAGAAAGAGACTAGATGAAGTGCTTAGTGCCATGGTTTACTTGATTAGGTGGTGTTGGGTGATAGGTTGGACTTGATGATCTCAAAGGCCTTTTCCAACCTGGTTAATTCTGTATTCTGTATTACCTGATCATAGCAAGTTTAAGCAGGTTCAAGATTTCTAGTCTTTGAGTGGGGTCATATGCTTCAGGTACACCATGCTGTTCCAGTGTTGCCTCCCTTCACAACAGTGGGACAACACAGAAAATCTTTACTAGATCATCTGTGGTGGCTCCCTCAGAAAAAATCTGATTTTTTTTTCCCTGAGTATTCTGGATTATTGCTTAAGGTCATTACTCAAAAAGGACTCTACACTGAAAAGCACAGAAGATACACAGAAGACTCAAACAGTGTAACAAACATGTACAATATCCCCACTTCAGATTTCTCAACATTCTACAGCTAGGCAGGGTCAAACATGTCCAGAATATTTTTACCGGGCAACATTTGGTTCAGCCCCATCACACTATAAAAATAGTGGCAATGATGGCACATATGTATGCTGTTCCTGTGTGGAATTAATTATTTATGTATCATCCCAGACAGATGTTTCTCCTTTTTTTTTTTTTTTTTAAAGCCCCCTACACTTGACTTTCAAAAAAAAAAAAAAAAAGGCAATTAATTAATACTCAAATGTTTTTCTGTTAAGTATATTAATATATTTCATAATAATCTACCATTTTATGTTAAATAATTTTTGGTGAAAGGCTGATTTCAGTTAATGTGCAGCCAGAAGACATCTTCCTGTGCAAATGCAACACAGGAAGAAGGGTTTGAGGAAAAGTGTGAAGAAGTGCATTCAACCTTAAGAAGAGTTTCTCCCCATCTGTATGTTTATAAGTCCATGTCTATATAAAGAGTATTATGCATATACAGATATATGTGCTTAAAAATACAACCAATTATGCAATGTAAAAAATTAAAAATAAAAATAGCAATAAAAGGAAGGTGATTCAAGCCTCAGAAGTTCATGGATTTTCCTCAACTGTCACATCTATCTTTCACAGAGTTCTCTGCCTGCTCACTCAAGTAGATGACTCACACTTTGTTATTTTTTAAATGGAATTGTCATTCTGAACGTGAAAAATGTTTCAGCAGAATGTTCACAAAAAGAAGGGCATTCTCTATCAAGTATTAGTTTCAAGAAACTGATACATTTTTCTTTGCCAAGTTCCTTACAAACTCTGTTTCCAGCTCTACTGATTCCACTGCGTAACTCCCCTCATTATCTTACCTGCGTCACAACAAAACATACCAAAAGTTGTTTCTCAAGGACATTGTTTTAGCAAGGCAGTCTAGCTCACAAAGGAAACAAAAAAATAAAAGGGAAAAACCAAAAACAAACAACCAAAAAACTATTGCCAGAATGAATATGTCTTTTTAAATATGCATGAGTAGTTCAACGTTTCAAGTATGAATCACGAGCGTATGTCAATTTGTTTATGTAATACAGATGAAATTATGTCATTTAAGCAAAGGGAAGAATGCAGACAGCAATATTTCTCATGCTGTTTCTGCCTCAGCCAGAAAAAGAATAATTAGTGGTAAAGATTAAGCCATAAAGTCATAAGAAAACCCAAACACTGAGCTAGTCTTTGTATTTCAAGGAACAGCAACAGTTTAATGTCAAAAACAGTGGCTCTGCCAGTTAAGGATAAGGTGCAAGGACATGATTGTTTAACGTGTAGTGACATGAAATGTAAATGTACACCTCCACAAGAATTTTTTTCCTGAAAAATAAGTTTTGAGTCAATTCAACTCTGAAATATCAACACTGAAATAATCTGTTCACTTAGGTAACTCAGGGCTTACTACTCTATATTCCTTACCGTATTCTTTATTCTATTACTTAGGATAGCTATGTAACACGCAGATGTATATTGGGAATGAAAACTGGTAATAAAAATATTGTGGAGCATGTGGGGAGGTGAAAGAGAAAAAAAAATGTGAGAAAGATGAGGATTATTGGGTAAGATGGAATGAGATTTCAGGAAGCAAGAACTACCAGGTATGGGGAACCATTATGGTAAAATTTCTGTGCTGCACAAGCAGGGATGTTATCTTGTAGTGCTGCTGAATTACAAGTGCGAGGTTTTTAACAAGTTTTTCACAAACAGTATGTATTGGAATCATGCTTTAGAAGTAGCCTGAATACAGACAAATTTAAGATATGCCTTCTTTGCCTTTCTCATTTTGAATCTCTCATGTGGTGCTATTTTGGGGAGGAAACAAAATCTATTTGTCTACAGTTTGAAATAGTAACTTAGCAAAGTGTTGAATAAGAACATAAATTCATTCCTTGAAACAATTAGGACCTCTTGTGAAAATGAAAGATGAATTTCTGTATCCTAATAACATATTTTATATGTATTTTAATATTCATATAATTCAGATTGAAGGAGAAAGGCTTCTTTGTTTCCCTACTATATTCAGATTCTCAAAGTATGACATAGTGATAAAAAGAAGCTCTTATTATGAGGGGGTTTAGGTCTTTTCTAAAAGCTCATATTAATTCTTCTAAAATACTTTGTCTACCCTTTTGTTGGTTTGGGACCCATCTTTGTAAATGCTGGGGCTATATTCTGTGAATATTTAATATTGTTTTCTTGTAGGAAAGATGAATCAACTAGATTTTGACTTAGGAGCTGGAAGCTACTTCAACTATGCAATTATTTTCTTCAAGTCATTCCTGTAGGCAAGAGGGGGCACATCTGCTCTCTAGTAGCTGAAAAGGATTCAATAAACAAGAGGTCATATATGTACATCATCTTTTTTTCAGGATTTCTATGATATTTTCCTTTAAAAAATAAAATAAAAATTAGCATTTGCTAGAAGTAATTTTTCTTTTTGCTTTTTAATTATGGAAATTCTAAGAAAATATTTCAGTCAAAGAATATACCCTTGAAATGCATCAATGCACATATTTTTCTTCCTTTATTATTATTAAAGATGAGGTTTCTTTTGTGGGAAATATGCAAAATGAGTGTTAGGGTCAACAAAGCTGAAGAACAGTTTGGAAGGCAGACAATGACTAAAGATCAGAATCATCCCAAATATGAAATTTATGGTGGTATGCTCATAGATCAGCTGGGCAATAAAAACCCCACCTAGCATCCAGTAAACAGTACCACAGTATCACAGTATTACTAAGGTTGGGAGAGACCTCGAAGATCATCGAGTCCAACCTGTAACCACAAACCTCACGACTAGACCATGGCACCATGTGCCACATCCAGTCCCCTCTTGAACGCCTCCAGGGATGGCGACTCAACCACCTCCCCAGGCAGCCCATTCCAATTGCATTATTTGTAGGCAGCATCCTTGTTGCAATTTTTTATGTATATAATGACATATAATAATGATTGAAGTTTAATTGACAGTTTTCAGCCAGCATGATAACTGGATTAGACAAGCAAAAAATAAAAGCCAGTAAAACATGAGATTTTGAGCATTGTTCTGATCCAAAATATATCTTAACAATAACATGAAAGCTTTCAGCAGCAGAATTCAGATCAGAGAACAGATAAATGTCATCCTATCAGATCTCCTTAAGTAGGAGAAAAATCATTACAGGAATACTCAGAGATTCTAGACTAAATTTGGATTCATTATGCTAAGTGTTGTACATATACACAGTACAAATTGTATCTGGTTGTCAGAGTTGTCTAAACTGTCAGGTCAGCTGGAGGCAAGAAACAAAGGCACAGAAGAAACCAAAGATTGTCTATTTCATTGCAGGTGGATGTGAAAACAGAAGAGTTGAATCTTGAGCCCAGCTAGGCAGTTACAAAGCAGTATCTGCCCAGAAGCCATGTAAATTATGTCAGTGTTAGGAATGGGATATTATAGCTGATTGCACAGACACATCTCAAGAAGTCTCTGTGGATTCTAGGATGTAGGTGGCTCACACCGAGATACTGTGGAACGAGGCAAGATTCTCTTGTCATTGTGAAAACATTCCTGTCTTCTCCTGAACTTCCAAAGAAGCTACCATAATGGATGAAACCACAGTAAGCTATGTTCTAACTCAATGTACAGGTAAATGATTAAAAATAATGCAGTTACAGAACTTAGCAACTTCTTTTGAGAAAAGTTGAGATAGAATCGTTAGTTTTCACTAGGTGAAAATGTATTGGATTAAAATACAAACAGCTAAGATAAAAATACTTCAAAATGCATATTTAGGAATTGCCTACTTCTCCAGAAAAATAAGCTATGATGAAACACTATTGCTTATAATTTTTCAGTATTTATCATCTTCATCAGGTGAGAGGCCTCGAGCACAAGCCCTACGAGGAGAGGCTGAGGGAGCTGAGAGTGCTTAGCCTGGAGCAGAGGAGGCTCAGGGGAGACCTTATTGCTGTCTACAACTACCTGAAGGGAGGTTATAGCCAGGTGGGGGTTGGCCTCTTCTCCCAGGCAAGCAGCAGCAGAACAAGAGGACACAGTCTCAAGCTGCACCAGGGGAGGTTTAGGCTGGAGGTGAAGAGAAAGTTCTTCACAGGGAGAGTTGTTAGCCGTTGCAATGTGCTGCCCAGGGAGGTGGTGGAGTCGCCATTCTTGGAGGTGTTCAAGAGGGGATTGGACATGGCACTTGGTGCCATGGTCTAGTAGGCCTGAGGTGACAGGTTGGACTTGAAGATCTTTGAGGTCATTTCCAACCTTGTTGATTCTATGATTCTATGAAAATGCCATTGGTTAAACCAAATTTCACTGAAAATTATATCTCCATATTAAAGTGCATTAAAACTATGGAATACCTTTAGGATTACATGAAGCATTACACAAATGGTTATTCTTTTTATGCAGGAGCTCCTTAGGTATGTGGTTTGAAAATTTTGCTATCCATATCTTCAAATTCATTTTAGGAATAGTACCAATTTATTTACCTGTTTTGGTTTTAGCAGAGTTAGAAAGTCCTTAAAGCCTCTCAACAGTATTCTTCTGACACTGTGTACAATTGTAAACATCTATAAAATAATTTCCAGATTTTATTCCAAAAGATGCCTGTTATTCAGTGCTGGCATTACAATTTTCTCTTTTCTCATACTCTCTGTGGAATCTATAATCACTGACTTAAACTTATGTCATTTGACTCCACTTTTGTAGCAGAGAACAATTTTGCTCACTTTGTTGCATTGGTTATGTACTGTGAACAGCACATTGGAGTTGAACCATACAATGATATCTCAAAAAGCTAGTTTTACCTACTTATAATATGTATGTATTTCTGTCTAAACTTCACTTCCTATGAGCAGTCTTTAAGAACATAGTTCTCAGATTTAATAATTTCTGTAACAAGGGTCATACCTGAACTCTCCTCGGGCTAAGAAATGGAAGCAGAGTTATTGAAAATAACACTTTAAACCTTCTATAAAGCATCCTTTCATATGAGATCTTTAGTATTTTCTTTTAAGCTAACAGTAAGTGTTCTCATACTTACTGGGAGTCACTTCAAACAAGTTTCTCTTTGAAATCAAACAATATGTTCAAAGTTTCTTTTAAACTTAATTATAAATTATTTTAATTTAAACTGTGATAGTATTCAGTAAATGATTTATTATAGTACTGGTGAACATTCTTCTCCATACTATAACAATTTTCCACTTCATTGCTGCCATTTGAAAATTACATCAGAACTTGGTTCACTTATGATCTCTTCTTGTTAATGATTTATTGTCATGGTTGCAAAGCACTTCATCTGGCTACTGCAGCTTCCTTTTTCATCAGTACAGTTAACACCTTGCTATTTCTTCAATTGAAGTTAAATGACTAATTTTTAATTTTTAAGTTATAATTACTATGATTGCTACAGTTTGTGTAGACAGTAATGGAAGAGTCAATACCAATATATGTGATGGAGTTTCAATATGCAACACTGATTTTCCCTTAACAGTTAGATACAGTTGACGACTGCATCCTAAGTTCTGATCCTTAATGTCAGAACCCAAACAGTGTAAGAGGAAACAGAGAATGAAGAATTTGGAAGGATTGTTCAGGCTATGGCCTTTGAGTGAGAGGGAAGATTTAGCGCCTAAATTCCAGCACAAGTGTTATCAATATATCAGGTACTGATAGGACTAGGAGGAATGGAATGAAGCTGGAGGTGGGGAGATTCAGGCTGGACATGAGGAGGATGTTCTTCGCCATGAGAGTGGTGAAGCCCTGGTATAGGTTTTCCAGGGAGGTAGTTGAGGCCCCATCCCTGGAGGTGTTTAAGGATGAGGCTCTGGCCAGCCTGATCTAGTGTAAGGTGTCCCTGCCCATGGCAGTGGGGGTGGAACTAGATGATCCTTGTGGTCCCTTCCAACCCTGACAGATTCTATGATTCTATGATGTGAATGTAGCATTAGCTCATTCGTTGCAAATATAATTTTTTGAAAATTTAAACTTCATTTATATGTGTATATTTATAATTTACATTCATTACATCTAGTACAAAATCCTGCCCAAGTGCCAACAGAAGGTTCCACTGATGCATCTTGAAGAAGCAGTCTAATCCAGTGCTCAACTGTCCTTGGTATTAGACTGCTACTCCTAGTTTCTAACCGTAAATTCCTTTGCTGCTAGTCCTTACAGCAAATCCAATTCACAGGGAATACAAATGAAGAATCAGTGTTTATAAAAAGTGAATTTAATCTGTGGAAAAGTGAGGATTTTTTTGTTATTTATCTTGTGCTTTTTACCAAAGAAACCTAAAGACTAACTTTGTAATAAATGATTTAATGGTACAGTCAGATCTTACAAAAATCAACAACAGTTAAAGTTTGGATAGATGATATTTTGAATCCTTAAATCACAAGAAAATATATTGGTACCAAGTAATCCTCCTGGTACTTTTTTAAAGGAAAACATACCTTTTAAGCTCAGTAATAAAAAGTGCAGAGTATATTGAATTGCTGCCAATAGAATAGAATAGAATAGAATAGAATAGAATAGAATAGAATAGAATAGAATAGAATAGAATAGAATAGAATAGAATAGGAATAGAATAGACCAGGTTGGAAGAGACCTTCAAGATCATCGTGTCCAACCTATTATCCAACCCACCTAATCAACTAAACCATGCAACCAAGCACCCCATTAAGCCTCCTTCCAAACACCCCCAATGATGGTGACTCCACCACCTCCCTGGGCAGCCCATTGCAATGGGCAATCACTCTCTCTGTGTAGAAATTCTTCCTAACCTCCAGCCTAAACCTCCCCTGGTGCAGCTTGAGACTATGTCTTCTTGTTCTGGTGCTGGTTACTTGGGAGAAGAGACCATCTTCCACCTGTCCACAACCTCCCTTCAGGTAGTTGTAGACAGCAATAAGGTCTCCCCTGAACCTCCTCTTCTCCAGACTAAGCAACCCCAGCTCCCTCAGCCTCTCCTCACAGGCCTTGTGTTCCAAGCCCCTCACCAACTTTGTGGCCCTTCTCTGGACACGTTCCAGCAGGTCAACATCCTTCCTAAACTGAGGGGCCCAGAACTGAACACAGTACTCAAGGTGCAGCCTAACCAGTGCAGTTCTTATAGGCATACGCACATGACAGAAAATGGGAGTCTGAAAAAATCTTCAGATTCTAAAGACTAACTTTGGATAATTTTTCATATTATGGAATGTACAAAATATATTCTTTTTTAAAATTTTTTTAACATTTTTTTTCAGAAGGAAGATACAGTAAAGATGGCACTTAAAGCTAAGAGGGAAAGGAGAAACAGGGAATGTGGAACTACATTTCTGCTCTGTGTTTCTCCATGAGTGAGCTGGTGCACAATTAATGTCAGCTTTATAATGCCGAAGACAGCACTGCCTTCAAGATCACTAATTTCTTACCTTAATTAAGAAGTGAGGTTAGGCTCTGATGAATGATGGCATTATTTTTCTTGAAGACTGAAGACTGAATGTTGTCCCTGAATTAGTCTTGGATTTCTCCCAGTGCAAAGACCAACATGTCAGGACTGGGACTCATGCCATAAATGTCTGCTTGATACACAGTAATTTACTTGCAAATGAAAGAAAAAGAAGTAGCAATTCATATGATTATTTATAGCCGATTAATCTTCATGTTGGAAGTACTCAGACACTTTGGTTCCTTGGCAATATCTAATGACAGGGTATTAGAATAGTCAGAAAAATTGTATTTCTGTAGTTCAGAACATCTCCTCTTTTAAGATCTGAGAACTTTAGACTGAGAAGTACAGTACAGGGTCCTAAATTTAGATGCAGAGTGGCACAACTTGCAAGCAAGGAGGTTATGAAATTAGACTGAATAGAGACCTGCTGGTCAAAATAAAGAGCAACTGTGAAGGAACTTCATAGACAGTGGAAACAGGG